>OX596074.1:41167411-41662411 GCA_951394005.1 Protophormia terraenovae | reverse complement strand
GGTTTTAATCTTTGATAAATCGTTAAATAGACCATATTTTTCTATGTAGGCTTCTCTGATATTAAATTGTACACAAAATTGGTTTGAATTATATATCATAAAAGAATTTTTTCTATTCCTATGTTATTCTTTATGATAATTATTATTATTTAACAACTTCCTCGTGGTATAAACTTAAATATAAATGATTCTGTTTAAAAAATTATAATAGACAGTAAATGGAACTTTTTTAATTAGGAGTCTGGAAAAGGAAAACTCCATTTCTTTTTACTTATGGTACCATTAGCTTCACCTAAATACAAATTTTAATAGAGGTTTTGTATGTTCGCTTCTCGATTAGTGATTTAGTCCGGAAATTGGTTAGGTGGTAGATACCTAGGCTGATGAAGCATAGAATGTAGGAAGCTTTAAGTGTAAAATCAGAAAGGGTATCTTGAAAAGATTTTGTAAAAATTTAGACAGTACCAAGTAGTTATATGAAACCAAATACACTGCTTATTAAAATACACTTTATGAAGTAGAAGTTTGGAAAAGGATAACTTATTTTCTTGATTACTTATGGTACCATTTACTTTACCATGATAAACTAAGTTGTGTACGTCCGCTTATCAATAAGTTAAGAGCCAAGAAATTGGGGACTATGTATTTTTGTTAATGAAGTGTCATTTTATTTAACTTTATTTCAAAAATTTCATCATTAATAGAAAACACTAACAACTTTGGCTTTATTAAAATTTTTGCTGTCCATTACTTACTCCTTCCTTCAAGTATTTATCACCATTTCATTTAATTTTATCCAAATACTTTATCACATTACCACCACCAACATTTACTTATAAAATCTTCTCATTAAATTTTAAAATAGCCAACATTTCCAGAACTGTTTATAGACCAATTAAATGTAAATTAACTTTATCTGTAAACTAACACTTTTGTGGGCGGGAAAGACAACAAATAAAGTTTAAATAAACCTGTAACTTTCAAATGACATTTGACAGGTCAAATTGTAATTACAGTTTACAAAACAGGCAACAATACACAACTCTAACAAAAAAAAAAAAAAAAAAAAAAAAAAAACTGTGAAAGTGAAACCAAAGAAAGTCACCCTTAGGTTAATCCAACCACCCTTGAATTAAATTCAATTTGAATTTATAAAGACCTTTTAAAAGGAAGTGAAAATTATCAACATACTACCACTTAAAAGAAAAAAATTATATAAAGGGAAAAAGATTTCATGGAATGTATTAAATAAATACAAAAAACAAATTCTAGTTATTAAAGATTATAATAAAAAAAATATAATCTGCTTTTTATACTTATATAAATAAAAAAACGGATTTGAAAAAGCAAAATAATAATTTTATATTTGACCAACAAAACATACGATTTGTTATGGTTTGTAAATTTGTATTATTTTTTGTTATTATTGTAATTCAGTATTTGTATGTGTATAAGTATTGTCTGTATTTAATATGGTCAACCGGATGTGCGACCATATTGATTTTATTGTTTTCATATGCAAAAAGACAACACATTACGAATATTACTACAAGACCTACATGCATGTGATTTAGTAGGTGTTTTTTCTAATATTAGTCCGTTTTAAGACTACTAAGATGGTGAAAGATACAAATAATTTTTTTATTATTGTTGTTGTTTAAATTCGAAATTATGTTAAATTGGGTGCGTAACAAACAATAATTTAACTGCATAAAGTTAAGATCATTGCAGATGCCAACAACTCATAAATATTTCCTCTGTTTGGAAAATTGAAAGAAAAAGGAAGATAAAACAAGTCTTTTTTTGAAGAAAATATTTTAGGGTTGCCAATACTCAATAGTTTGTAAATATTGAGTTATAAAGACCAGTATATTATATATTTTTTTGGATGTCCTTAAAATTCTTTAAAAGACAAAAATATTTATGTCATTCTATATATCAACACTGATTTGGATTCAGATTCAGGTGTAATGCTTATAACTGATGAAGTTGACCGGTTTAGTTAGAACTGAGTCAACCGTTCCGGGAACAACTGGGTTTCCTCACCATCAATAAATATAATGCAATGAGAATTCATCTCCTTTTGTTTTTTTGTAACCTACACCACCATAGGTGGGGAGAGTATTATGTGTTGTGCTGATGTTTGTAACACAAAAAATATTGGTCTAAGACCCGCCTTAATTTATACCAATCGGCTTAGAATCACTTTCTGAGTCGATTTAACGATGTCCGTCCGTCTGTCTGCCCATGTAAACCTTGTAATCAAACTACAGGTCACAATTTTGAACAAAAATTAATTAAATTTGGCAGACAGGTTTCTTGCAGCTGAGGGATGAAGTCTGTTGAAATTGGTTATGATCGGTCCATTATTTCACCTAGCCCCCATAAAAATGTCCTCCCGGAAAAGGGTTTAACGATCATAAATCCCTTAAATATAGCAATATTTTGAAATTTGGCACATGTAAGTTTTATATAAGTCTAAATAAGTGTGCAGATTTTTAGAAAGATCGGTCCATAATTGACCATAGCTCCCATATAAATTCCTTTTCAGAAAATCACTTTAAGGGGCATAAATCCCATTAAAATGTAGGTATCAAGTTAACATTCGACACAAATAAGTTTTATATGAACATAAATGATAGTGCCAAATTTTACAAAGATCGGTCCATAATTTACCATAGCTGCCAAATAAGGCCTTCTTTCGGGAATCATCCAAAAGTGAATAAATTCATATAAATCGATATAATATTCTGTATTCATATGTTTTATTTTAAACTTAATATAAGTATCGGTACACATTTGGCTCTAAGTCTAATAAAAGACTCGAAGCTGAATTATAAAGTACACAATGGTGTACGGTTTCATATGGTCGGACTTGACCGACTATATCTTTTTCTCTCGTTTTTTATAAGTTAGGGGCTTTAGTATAAAGAGCTTTAATAATAACGGACTTTACGAGGGCGGATCAATATTTCAGTGACTTTTCGAACGTGCTCATTAAACATTATTTTTTGCGAAAAAAAATAAACCGGCAATCAAACCAAGGAAAAGCTCGATAAATACTATGGGAACTCTGCACCATCGATTTCAATGGTAAAAAAAATGGTTTACTGACTTTCGTTGTGGTCGCACAAGTACAAATGACGCTGAACGTTCTGGACGGCCAATTGAGGTCAGTACACCCGAAAATGTCGAAAAAATCCACGATGTGATGTTGGCCGAACGAAGAGTAAAAGTGAGTGAGATTGTTGATGCCATAGGCATTTCATATGGCAGTGTGGTTTCGATTTTAAATGATCAGCTGGGTTTAAGAAATTTGTATGCAAGATGGATGCCGCGTTTGCTCTCAATTGACCATAAACGTAAACGTGTGACAACTTCAAAAGATTGTTTGGAGTTGTTTAACCGCAATCCGAATGAGTTTTTGCGGCGTTTTGTATTACTGTACTCCGGAGACCAAGCAACAGTCTAAAAAATGAGTTTCTCCGGGTGAACCTGCTCCGAAGAAGGCCAAGGTAAGTTTGTCGGCCAATAAGGGAAAAAGGGAAAAACAATAAATGGCGAATATTATGGCGAATATGCCAACTTATTAGACAGATTTAATGAGGATTTAAAATGAAAACGAACACATATGGCCAAGAAAAAAGTTCTTTTTCATCAAGATAATGCACGGGTGCACACGTGTGCAGTCTCAATGGCAAGACTCTATGAATTGGGCTACAAATTGGTACCTCATCCGCCATATTCTCCGGATTTAGAATGGCTCGGTGGAAAGAGATTCAGCTCCAACGATGAAATTATTGACTAAACAAATGCCTATTTTAAGGACCTCAAAAAATCCTATTTTTTTGGAAGGGATACAAAAACTGGAGAAACGTTGGACTAAGTGTATTGAGTTAAAAGGAGATTATGTTGAAAAATAAATTTTTGTTTTGCAAAAAAATACTGTGTTTAATTCAAAAAGTCACGGACTTATTGATCCGCCCAAGTATACTAATAAAAATCGAATAAATATTTTTCCTATATATTGGTTTTGCACACATGATGTGTGCAATTCAGGTGAACGACTCTCTTTCCCGCGATATAATCTTTCAGATAGATTCAACATTCATACATATTTTCATCTATAATCAAGTTCAAATGGATTTTTTGCATTTAACTCCATTTGCATGTTAATTCTTTGTTTGCGAATGATTTTCTGCTTTCTTCTTAATTTTTTAATTGTTTCTTCTGACGTTTGCTCCTGTTTTTTATAATTTATTCATTTAGTTACCTTTATTATTTTCATTTGCATTATTTCAGAAAACGAAACTTGTTCTAACTCCACCTTCTCTAACGATGGTATAGGTGTCTTATCATCACATTGGGAATCAGAAGCTAGATTTATTACAGAATCTATTATAAGCCAAGTTCTTAAAATCACAGGACTATACAAACAATACTTTCACATTGACATGTATGTAATTTCAATGGACCATTTAGTCTTAACAAACTTCTTAACTTCTCAGAACTATTATAATTACTGTGGAGCAAAGACTTGACAACCCAATATTTATGTCAAATAAAGCTAAAATTTGCTGCAATATAATAAAAGTTTTTATTTAAATGTTGCAGTAGAAAAAGTTAAGAAAATATTCATCATAAAAAGCATATAATTAACTAATAAATATAGTATTAAAATATTAAATTTAAATTATAATCTAAATTCTTTTGAGAGGAAGTTTAACATCCTGGAGAAAAACTGAGTATTAAATTTGCCATAGACGGTTTCTAGTTTTATATATTTAATGATTTTTTCACGTCTGAGAATGTTTGCTACAGGCTGATAAGTATATACTTAAAAATAAATAATAAAAACTATTTTTAAATGGATATTTTCTTAAGTTTTTGTACCGCAACATTTAATTAAAAACATTTATTATATTTTAAAAATGTTTAGCTTTCATTTGATACCCATATTTCTAAATATGTTATACACTTCTTTATAAATATCTGTAGTTATCGGAAAATTCTTGTAGGTCGGTTCTAAATGATGTAGTTGATATTATTGAAGACACGCTTGACAAATAGTAATATTTAATAGATATGTTAATATAATGCTTGATTAAGTTCACTTTTCATAGTGTCCATATAGAGGCGAAATATCTATATTTCTGTGGAATCCTTTAAAGGCTCTCTAAAAAGTACCAAGATAGTCGCATATGCAGATGAGTTTATACTCTTGGTGGAATCTGTAATAAATGAACTACTCAAATCGTCCAAAGCATTAATATTTTTCTTTACAAAATATAAAATCCAAGTCTTTAGATTATTAAGAAGGGTATTTCTTTGAAAAAAATACGGATTCTTAAAAATTTTATTGTACACTAGATGCGGTTATTAAGCTAAATAAGGGTATTTATTTCATCTAGAGCTGAAAAAATAATGACAAAATCTCTATCTTCAGGGGGGATGGTAGCCCCCATACAAAGTAAATATGTATTTATTATCACATATCTTCAAAACTACATATTACAGATAAAATCCTGAGATATTGTGGAAATAATTTTATTATCAATCTACATAATTAAGATGAAATTGGGGCGGGTAGGTTTCGGAGAAGTGATAGCCCCCATACAAAGAAAATACTAATTATCAGATAACTTAAATTAAAGTGTTAAAGCAAAAGTCTTAAAATTTTGCGGGAATATCTTTCACATCAACCACCAAATTTAAAATGAAAACGGAACGGATAGGATCAGGGGAAATGAAACCCTCCATACAACGAAAATATTAAATATCGTATATCTTAGAAACCAAAGTATATACAAGAAGTCCGACTCTTTGGCAGGAGTACCTAACTCTAAGAGTATGTTAGTAAAAAAGTACCTAAATCTAAGTATGTGTTAGTAACAAAAAATTTAAATATGTTGGTACCTTTTTATTTTCTACATATACACAGAGTTTAATTTCTGTTGCAGAATTTAATTTCTGAAACAAACAGAACAAATTGTTAAAATATAATGAAAAAAGTTTTTGTGTTTTGAGCAAAATGGACCCATTTCTTAAATAAAAATGAGCCAATGGGATTACAAAAAATTACAAAATTATTGTGTGTGATGGTGTAATATGGTGTAAAAGTGCTTAATAGTTGTAATCATAGAGTAGCATATAGAGACGAAATTCTCGATTGACATTTAAACAAAATTGTTGTTTTGTAAACAAAAATGTGTTTTTATTTTCTTTTGGCAACAACAAAATGTATTTGATTACATGTATTTTGTTGTTGTATGAGTTTTTGACAACCGACCTAGGTTTTTGACAATTAGTTTCGTCTCTTGTTACTCTTTGGTTGTAATATTTATACTTAAAATTTATGTGTTTTTTCTTTGTATTAGTTATCTCACAATTCACACGGCACCCGTATATGTGAGAGAGATAATTAAATAAAAGAGAGTCGGACTACTTTGTATTCTTTGTTAGAAACTATTACAGCAAGAATTTTAACATTTCGTTAGAACAACTTTCTCAAACAACAACATAAGTTCAGATGCAAATGGGATGGGTAGGACCTGGGGTTATGGTATCCTCATACAAAGAAAATATTCTTAGTGGCATATGTAAAGAACTATTATGGTGATTTGTGGGAACTGTTTTCTTCTCATGTTGTATACATAAAATAAAAATACCATAGTTAGGGCCCATACAAAGTAAATACTAATTATCCGCATATTACATTTACATATTACTATTACAGCAAAAGTGAGAATATTTTTTTGGTATAATTTTCTTCTAAACCTTCATATTTGAGATGAAAACGGAACGGATAGGCCCTGGGGAAATGATGCCCTCTAAACAAAGGAAATATTACTAAAAGTATATTAAAATAACTATTTCTAACCATAATTTAAAACCTCTAATTTTGTGAGAATTGTTAAACATATTGCATTTATAAAATAAAAACAGGACGGATAATGCCGGAAGAAAGAGTATCCTTTTACAATGCAAATATTAGTTTTCGTATATCTAAAGTATTCATTTAGTGAAAGTTTCAAAAACTGTTATAGACAAAATTTGTATTTAAAATTTTGAAGGGGATAGTTAGATGGGGAGTAAGTAGTAGTTAAATATAAAGTTAGTATGTAATATATCAACAAAACTGGCTAGCAAAGCGCATCGGTTTAAGCTAGTTTTACATAAAGTACACAAATTAGCCAGTCTTGCAATTACTGGTGCAATGAGTTCAATCCATAACCCTGTTTAAAGACTAAAGGATATCTAGCTTTACTTTTATTGGACATAGTTATATCCTAAGAATAGTAGTGATGGCAGTAATGTCCAGCAGTTTGAAATGGATTACATAATCTCTAGGATAAATTTTGTTTAAGTTTTTAGAATTATTAAACATGATAGAGATAGCTACATGGCAAACTTTGTTATTATATTAAAAACTGATCTGATCGGTTTTATTTTCTGAAATACTGGAATTATGTACCAGGTTATCTTTCAGATTATACAGATTTTCTGGCAGAGATATATACTATAGCTTTTAGACGAATTGAAACACTTTTTTCTGAATCAACGATTATCCACGTCCACGATGATGGGTAGTCCGACTGCGGCCTAGGTTCCATCTAAAGTTCCTATGTATGATTAGTCTGAGTACTAGGATATAAGCTGTCGAGTGTGCATTTATTTTCTTTCGATTAATAGGAAATCATATTAAGGGCTACCTTCTTAACATAAACCCCCTAGGAGAGTTAGAACTTTCGAATCAGATTTTTAGTTTTAAACTGCAAAAATTTAAAGATGGGAATCTTAGGAACAATATTAAGTTATTCAAATAAGTGATGCTCAATCAAAATTTCACAAAAATCATTGTTTGACAATCTATTAGTAATTGCGAAAAAAAATACAAATAATTTTTTTTTTTTTTATTAAAAACAATACATTCAAACATTTTCAACTATTTTCTCTTTCTTAAAGCAACATCTTAAGTATTCCTAAAATATATTCAAAATAAAATTTTCCCCCACAAATCAGTTAAATTTCTAGCAATTGGCATTGTAAAGTTAAAAGCATAAATATTCTTATATGAATGAAGTATAACTTATTGTCTGGTCAGAAAGGAAATGCACAAAAGTCTTAGAAAAATAAAAAAATAAGTTTTTTAGACCGTAACAAATTTTTTTTTTTATTGAATTGTTGTAATGGCCCCCTTTTTTTGGAAGAAAATAAAAAACAATAATACACACACATATATACAAAGAAACTTAATAAACGTATGGCGTTGGATTGGAACGGAAATATAAAATAGTAAAAGCAAATTGTTCTCCATAATATAAACAGACAAAACAGACCATCATTTACTAATACATACACACACATATATGTATGTGTTTGTATGTATGACACATTATTGTTTTTTATGCCATACTTTTGTGGGCCACTAAATTGTTCCATATGACAACCAACAATAAGTCTATTACACACATACTAACATAACTGGCCATTTCATCTTCCGGTTGGACTTATGCACTCACACACAAACACATATATTTATATAAAACATATATCTTTTGGTTGTAATTCTCTAACAGATATTGACAATAAAAATTGATTCTGATTGCCATTTTTTGCGATGATGGCCGAGGAAGCTGGGGGGGGTTTAAATGTTTTTGATCGTAATAAAAAATGCCATTTGGCGATTAAGAAGACAAGATTAAAAAATTTATTGCAAAAATATTTATGGACTTTTTTTTTAGTTATGGTCTTATAAAGAACGTATTGAAAAAACGGATGTTTGTATGAGTATTTTTTTTTTAAATAAGGGTCACTTTAATAAGGAATATTATAAATACTGAAAGTTTTTTAGGGAGTGAATTAGCAACAGCATAAAGGAACGTATGTTGTTTTTGTTATTTTCTTAGTGTATGTCAAACAAATCAGTTGTTTTTTCTGTTTTCAATGATTTAATGCTGCACATGTCGTAATTTATGGTCACTTAGTATTATTTTTCTAATCTCTCTTTTGTTTTCTTAGTTATTATTATTCGTTGTCTTTTTTGTTTGGGTTATTATTGACATAATTTGAATAATGTTTCCTATTTTTTACAAGGATACGATTAATACATAAATATTAAAAATTAGCTGTGTTGCAGTAATCGCCAGATTTGTAGGTTTTGTATCTGATACAGATACAAACTAATTAAAAATATATAATTGATATGGATAAATATCAGAGACTTTTAGTAAGCGATAAAAAAGTTCAGATTCACCATTAAGTTCAGCCTTCAAATAAATCCAAACATCTTGTAGCAAAGAGAGCAAATACTTCATCAGAGTGTGGCTAAACACAAATTTTTTGGTAATAAATATGTATCTCCTAAACTAAGCTTTCAGAAATATCATATTGTAGTCACCCTGTGATAACATGGGATAAGCTACAGGTATATAAGTACTGTATAAATAATATAAGTAGTGTATGTGTTTCACCAGGTATTCTAATAGCATTTATTCAAGCATCTTCCGTTACCAAAATATGCCATGGGGTGAATGGCGCAAAATGGCAACTGTAATGGAAACAAAAGAGAGGCTTAATAATTAAGGTTTAATATAGCTCTCGTATTTACCTTAATGAAAGACCAGTTCATCATTCACGATTTAACATTCACGGCATAGCGTAGCTGCCTTAATAGGCTGCTACATCTTTTTTGGATTAGGAGCTATGGTAAAAAGATAGTTTAGAAGTTATAAGTAATTTCATTTTATTTTGGTCCATAACTTTTACATGTGTAAGAAGAAAAGTAATGTCAATATACTATATTTTTCAGAATTTTAAAAATACCGTTTTTTGAGATATGATGATTTGATTTGTATATGCCTAACTTTGAGCTTTGAACTTTTGATGTAGAAAAACTTAATAAATATCGTTATAAAGGTAATCACCAGGGAAACCACAATATGCAGTAAAAAATGAAAAATACGCTTAAAAAACGCGGAAATATGCACTTAAAAACCAAGATTTTTTTTATAATAGACATTATTATTTGTTCAGAGATTATCAAAAAACTATCATAAGCTTTCATTAAAAAAAAACTTGTTGCTACAAGTCAAGTTTCTCAGCGATAAAATATAGAATAGAACTAGAAGTTAATGTGAGAGACATCTCATACTAAATTTTCAAAAAATTTTACTAATTTTTTTCAAAAGCCAAAAACAAAATATATATATGAGAAAAAAAAAAAAAAATATTTTGCCAAAAACAAAATTTTTTCTCACATAAATATCTACTTATTAATCTATGGATACCGTTTTATCGTTGAGAAACTTGACTTGTAGCAACAAAATTTTTTATTTATTTATTTATTTTATTTATTTCAATTCTATAATAACAAAAGCCTTTATGTGACCAAAAATATATTACAATTGCAGTTTAAAGTACTTATTTACAAAATAACCCTACCAAGGAAAAATTTGAGAACATGTTCTAAAATCATTAGTTCTAGAACTGGTGAAATCAGAACCACTTTAGATTCTTTAATAACATCCTCAGAACTAGTGGAATCACAACCAATACTCACACTAATTTAAGGAATGTTTTGAGAACTAGTGCTTAAGAACTAATTCTGTATGACTTCTACATCAATCTCCCAGCAAAAACTTCGCCTACTAAATAACGTGATTTGTAAGCGAAATCAGTATGAAAAACAGATTCCACTTTTAGTGCTATAACTGATGAATTTTGTTGGCGATGTCCAAAATTTCATAAGTTTTTATTTGGGTTCCAAAAGAATTATTTTGGATGCTGATTTTTTTTACGCACAAGAAAAAACATTTGGCTCGGTTGAGATTTGAACCCACGCATCAGAATACTGGTTGTGTCGTCTTACTCGCTACACCACAATCGACTTATATTTTTATGTGCTAAAAAGTGGTTTTCATATAGGGAAATAAATAAACTTAATTTGTATATATATAAAAAAATAAATAAATATTTGCCTCAAGAGTTGAACTCTCTTTGAATTTAAATACACGTTTTTATAGTTAGGCGCTCTAGACAACTGAGCCACGTAAAAATCAAATTACTTTCATATTTACTAAATACTAGTGATCGAAGTACTATTAGGTAATGCTACGAGTGGCAAATAAAGCTACATGGTAATGCATACAGGACTTAACAGGTATAATCGTCGCGGCAACAAATACAACAACCCAACATTTTGCCTCTCTTTCGTGTAGTTTATGTGTCAAAAACAACTTATTAAAATACATTACAAAATATACAATCTTATTTTTTTGTTACTTTGAGTCTACATTAGACAAATTTGTATCAAGACAAACGTCAAATTTTTGTTTAAGTTGCAGATAATTTTTTATCTCTATCAATTATAGGGGAAAACGCATGTCATAATAAACCATGAAAAAGTACCAACAACAATCAAGATGGCGTCTTTTACCAAGATTATCAAGACAACGTTGTCAGAGCTCGAGCGCTGACAATTTTCTTTTAACGCTGCAATAATACTGACAAATTCAGTCTACATTAGACAAATCTTTATCTTGATAAAATTTTGACGTTTGTCTTGATAAAAATTTGTCTAATGTAGACTCAAAGTTACTATATATAAACAATAAAACGTAAATAAACTTTGACAGATCTCATACACAAAAACAAAATCAGCTGGGCCGACGATTATACCTGTTCAGTGTACCCTGCAGGAAGCTGTTGCCTTTAAAAATAGAAGCTAAGTTTTTGCTAGGCTTGAGAACGAATTACTGGTTCTCGAATGACTTCTTAGAACTGTTTAAAATACTTGTATAAAAAATTTCAAAAATTAAAAAAAGAGTATTTACCAAATCAAATTGATTTCAAAAGTTATTTTAAAAAATAAAGAACAGGTTCTGAAACCGTTTCCTAACGCTTCTATGGAACTAGTTCTGAATGTGACAATTTTATACAAAAATCATTGATTAAAGAACTAGTTCTAGAACTGTTCCATAGAATGGGTACTGGCTAGCTAACACTTCCACAGAACTAGTTCTGGGGGTGACAATTTCAAACAAAAATCATTGGTCGTAACGCCAAAGTAGAACAAGTACAGGCTATCTTCATGTGTTCTGGAACTAGTTGAAGAACTAATACAATTTTTCCTGGGTATATTATAATTTATTTTTATATACATAGCTTAAAATATTTGATAGTGAACAATTTGAAGTCCAAAGTAAACGATATTATTTGGTGAAGGATTATTATTACACTAAGAGTAATTATTTAAATATTGAATTAACTTCCCTCGATAGCTTGACGAGGAAAAACGAAATATTCTTAAGGAAGCTGGCAAGTAATTCCATAACCGTGCAATCTTTACAAGAAATGATCTTTCAAAGAGAGAGGTATAAATTCTTGGTATAAGGATTTGAACATTTTTTGACGAATGAATAAAGTTATAATAATATTTTTAATGGAATTTTAATTTTTTTTCTCATTTCTTTTTTATAAAATCAGATTTGAAAAACATTTCATGAGGTATAAAAAATGTATACTCAAATTGTCAAAATATGCTCTAAAAGGGTTAAATATGCCATAAAAATAACAAGATATGCTATAAATATGCACTAATCGCCAAAAACAAATCGATGCCAAAATGATTTATTTGTTCTGAAACGGATAAATATTTTATCGATGGCATGATTCAACATTCAGGAAAAAACATGTAATTGCATATTTGTGGTTTCCCTGGTAATCACCCTTATTACTAGTGTCGTTATCGTAGTCGTTAATTTCATGTATTTTTTTTTTTACGGCAATCATAATACGAAATTAAAGAATATCTTTGTTTTTAATATAAAATTAAAACTAGAGATCTACCATGTATAGTTTGGCAGTTATTAGTAATTAAACATAATATTTTTAGACCGAAGAGGAATATGAGTCTAAAATTTTATGAATTGAGAAGCACTTCCAATTGTTAATATCCAGACATCGGAGATGTCACTCATATTTGTTCAACTACAGTACTGTTCAAGGTGTGTTACTTAATAACGGTTAACATTTTTATACCCACCGTCAAAAAGATGGGGGATATATTGATTTTGTCATTCCGTATGTAACATATGGAAGGAATCTTTTAAGACCCCATAAAGTATATATATTCTGAGTCCTGGTTGGATTCTGAGTCGATCTAGCTATGTCCGTCCGTCTGTCCGTCTGTTGAAAGAAAAGGGGGACGAAATTTGGCACAAATATTTATCTTATATAAGGTTTGTTTGGTATTGAAAATGGGCAAAAGCAGTTAATAAACAAAAAAGTTGTGGGCTAAAAACTAGAAACTGATATCTCTTAAACAAAAGCATGTACGATAACGAAATTTTGTACAGATAGTTCGAGGGTCGATATAAACTTGAAACCAAAAATGGGCGTGGTCCGCCCACGTTACTGCCCACTTCCCATATAAGGTGAAACGTCAACGAAATATTACACAAATAGTTTAAGGACCAATGTAAAATCGAAAACAAAAAAATGGGTGTGGTCCGCCCACTTTACCGCCCACCTCTCATATAACGTAAAATTTGAGATAGTTTATGGTGTGTATATAGATTCGGCCGAGCCGAATATAACATTCAGGCTTGTTTTTACTACTATCTTTATTTTTAAGTTAATAATAAGGTTTTTAATCAAAATCTGAAATAATTTTTTTTGATCTAGTTATCTTTTAATGACAACCATGTTGATTTGTTGAGAGTTTGATCAAAATGTACGTGCTATAAATTATTAAAAAAAAGTCCAAATTAGTCCTACAAATAATTGGCTAAAGAATTAAATGTCTGCTGTCAAACTGTTTTCACAGGATCAGGAATATCAGGAGAATTCGACCATTGATAGGAAACATGGTTCGGGAAGAAAAAATATCTACATGATATTGGGAAGGCCAACAAAATCTAAAGCATATTGAAAAGGACTCTAAACACATTTGGTAGAAAAGCAGCCCGGTTAGCTCAGTGCTCAGACTATTTGGTGCGAAAAGTTAAAGCTAATGCTGAGTTGAAAACATATAAAGTCCAAAAAGTTTCAGACTGGAATGCCGCAAAAAAAAAAATTAGAAGCCAAGAATAGGGCACGGAAATTAAATCCAAATTTCATACAAAAATACTCATGTTGTATAAAGAACGACGAAATGTATGTACTGGCAGATTTTTCGCAGCTCCCGGGTCAAAATTTTTATGTTGCTGATGCTCGTGGATATGTTGAAGATAAGTTTAGGACCGAAAAGCAGACAAAATTTCCTAAATAGTTGAGTTGAGACAAAAGTAGCAACTTATTTGTTACAGTGGGCTCTATAAATACCGAAAAATACATCAAAGAGTGTTTGCAAAAAAAAATCTTCTTCCTTTCTTAAGAGAGTACAATATGTCCTAATATTTTTGGCCCGATTTTGGCATCAGTCACTACGTAAGAAGCTCTGGAGTGGTACCAAAACAATAACATAGTTTTTTTTTGAGCTTCTGTCGCCAAATTGTTAATCAGAAATCGCTAAAAATCGCCAAAATTAAATTTTATGCATTTTTTTTATGAAAAACTAAAAACAACTAAAATATTTAATGCTTCATATTTTATATAATTTTAAAATGTAAATTCAGCTTCAACAAAGTCAATGATAATTTTAGTAGCTAATAATAATAATTGAATTAAAAAAATGTTAATTTCAATAAACTTTTGTGAAATACATAACTCAATTTTAGGTCAACAATTTTAAAAATTTATTGAAATTTATTATATTTTTTAACAGAATAATTCTAAAATTATATAATGAATAATTGTCCTATTAAACTTATAAATTGCTTCGAAGAATTAATTTATTCATGAACGTTTTCTTTTCATATTTGAAAGATGATGGAAAACAAATTATCAAACATTTATTGAAGATTTTTATAAATTAAGGATCTTGATTTTGTTAGTCGGGGTTTATTAACAGCAATTTTTGGTGGTGAAATGAGGTGAAATGAATGTAAATGTTTATTGTCTCCTCTATCCTACGAACTCAGAATTGCAGCAGGAATAATTGCTGTGTGTGATCCTCGACTTATATCAGGGGTTTTTACAAACTCTTGCTTCGTGCCTTTAACTTTAATAATTTAAAGGTATTTTTGAAAATACGTTGAATTTCAAGTTTGAATAAAAATTAATATTCATTTGAAAAAAAGTGATACCCTCTCAATTTCATATCAAATGTTTTTCCTAAATAATTCTTAATCCAAAAATAAATTAATACTTAAAGATAAAAATTAATGGCATATTCTCAATTTGATACAAAATGCTTTGGTTAAATCAGGCTATATTTAGGAAAACAGTAAAAACATTTGATTTCAATTAATTATAAATTTAAGATAAAACGTTTATATTTGAAAATGGATTTTAAAATTGCTAATAAACGTCTTATGCCAAAGACGAAATATCGTTAAAGGTTTTTTTACAATTTGAAAAAATTACCAGAATGATAATAAAAATCATGCACAAACAATAGTTTTAGAATTTTTACTCTATTTTTTTTTTGCAACTTTGCAACTTTATTTTATAAGTATGGAGAAATTAATATACATATTATCTGTTATCTGTTGAGAACCGCGGACATCAATTTGAGAACCGCCGTTTTGGATAAAAAATTCTAAAAATAGACGTTAGCTAGTAAGAAAACGAAATAGTTTTGCTATGCGAATACCTATTTAATAAAGTTTTAAAAATTAGCCAAATAAATCGCCACCTTGATAAAAATCGCCAAAAAATTCGCCATGTCGCAAAACGGAAAATTAAGTCGCCAAGAGCAATTAAAAATCGCCACGTTTGGCGAAAAAACGCCACATCTGACAGCCCTGGTAAATACTATAAATTTTCCGGAGCTAAGACCGGTGAAGAGATATATATGAAGAGATTAGAAATATCAAAGATCTAAAAAGGAGATGGGAAGACTGTTCCAAAAAAGTGACTGAAACAACTATCAAATTTCTAATGGAAGGGTTACCAAAAAAGATCTACAAGTTCATAAGTAGTACTTAGAAGTATAAAAGTTATATTTTTATGTGTTCTGAAGTATAAAATCAATTAATTAAAAAACAGTAAAAACTCTAAGATCAACCGTTTCCAAATTATTGAAATTTATATATGTTAAGATTTTTCCGATCGCACACGCAAAGAAAAAACATGGTTGGTCAAATCATAATCGGTAACTATCATTAATGTTTAGGTTTATGATTCTCTCAATCATATCAGTTATTATACCCTTTTGTGAACATAATATTGTCCTATCCAATATTAATATAATATGAACCTCACAATCATAACATTTATATATGATAGTCCTCACAACCATACTGCATAAATATAACATGATCCCTATATTAAATATTATAATACCCCCAATCATAATACTATGCATACGGTTAAAATGTATTTTTATTTATTATTATTTTTTTTTTTTATTTAAATTTTGCGAATAGAAAATAATTTAAAAACAAATACCACAGCCTTCACTGGACGATGTCGTTCAAGAAAATTCATCTTCACATTCACACACCTAAAAGAAAATTTGTACAAATACATTTTTTTATTTTTATTTTTATATTTGACCGCACTGAATTATTTATATTTATTGTGCATACCGAAAAATATTTCCAATTTTAAATTTGGACATTGATGATTTGCTCCGTCAGCACTCCGTGAATCTCGTTATTAAAAAATAATAATAAAGTTTTTTAGTAAAAATTTTGTGAACCTTTTTAAACGTTTTTCTTCACTTTACGTCCGTCACATTTAAGATTTCATTATTGACTGAGTAAATTATTTCGAAAGAGAGATAACAATAAAGACGAGCATATTATTGTTACCCCTCGCATTAAAATATTACATACAAATATTTCATTGAAATAATATGTTACTATGAAACATATTATTCTTTTAGTACATGATCAGAACAAAAAATAATTGATTCAGTTTAGTCAAAAACACAATAATTTGATTGTGTTAGCCATATAAACTATTTAGGAACATCACCTGATTTCTGCGAGCATTTAGGAATCATGTTTTTTCTTTGCGTGCACTCCTTAGTGCTTCTTATGCGAAAAAATTATATATAAAATCGTTGAGGGCACTGCTTGTAGTGTTTTTACAACGTTTGAAAACATAATCCCAAATTACAATAGCGCGTAGTCAGCAACAGTATCAGAAAAAATTATCAGCTGTTCACTGTCATAATAACATGTTGCTGCCCATATAATTACATTTAAGCGCAAGCAGCAAAAATTTACAACCACCATCTTGCTTTATTCTACTTGTGTATTTTAGCCTCTCATTTATTTGCTCACTCTCTTTGTCTCGCTCTCAATTTGAAAGCAGCGCAGTAAATTTAGAAACAGGGCCAAATGAAACAGCACTGTAAACTGCTGCTGACCAAATGTAATCAACACCATAACAAACAGTGCTTTCTAAATGATCAGCTGATTATGGCAGCACACACTGCTGCTGACTACGCGCTATTTGGGCTATACTGTACTTAGTATCTTGCAAGCTGTCGTTTACTCAAGACAATCCAATACAGATCCGACATTTGCTTATACATTGACTGATATCAGTGCACTTAAGACAGATAATATTAGGTCTAAGGTAATCAACAGCTATCAAAAGAGCTCCTAAATATTCGGGAACATAAAAATATTCTAGGTAATGTGGAAGAGGATGAATTGTCGAAAAGAGATGCAAAGCTACAAAAGGAAAATGCAATAATAGACACCTGTCTACAGTAATTCAGGAAATAAAGCTGACGTAGAGACGTTAATGGTTAACTAGATGACAAGCGTCTGATGGCTGCATATAAACAAAACAATTATGGTATGAAACAAATGTTAACTATAGTAATATATGTACATACATCTGGGAATGAAGAAGATGTAATTGAAAATGGCGAATTCTATGAAGAGTTTTAGAGGATGAATCTGTTGAAGTCAGTTAATCATAATGAAACCATAATCATGAGGAAATTCTTATTATATATTTGTTCTCCTAATAATTCTTTTTAATATCTTTTGTTTATGATTGGTTTGTTAAAAATAAAATCTTTCTGGATAAAATTGATTTGATTGGGTCAAACTTTAAGTGGTTTAAATTTATATATTCTGTATATATTTACAAGAATGATTATCATTTTCATAATAACAAATTTCTGATAGAAATATTTTCAATTTTTATAAGTAAATATGTACTTAGATTCTCCCATGTTATTAATAATAAAACCCTCCAAAAAACTAGATTTAAGACCAACATTAAGTTGTTTTAGTAATTCGTTGAAAAACTTAAATGAATTGGAATAAACATTCACCAAAAATTCTAATAATTTGAATCAAATTAAACTAAAATATAAACAAAACGAAATCTAAAACAAAAACCAATAATAACAATATAAGAATAAATAAATAGATAAACACAGACCAAAAGAAGAAAAAAAAAAACAAGAAACCACAAATATCTGACCTCATAAGTAGTATCGAGGGAATTTCTTATTATTTTCATTGTTGCTGTTGTTATTATTATTGTTCCTAATATAGTTGTTGTTGTAGCCATATCAATTTATAAGAAACAAAAATAAAAGAACCATAACGAATGTTTTGACTACAAAATCTATAAAAACTTAAGTAGAACATCTAGATACCAATATTATTTGATGGAAATGACAAGAGTATCGAACAAAAATTATACTTAAACTAAAAGATTTAGCAATAATAACAAATATATACAAACTTTATACCTAAGAATTGTTTTTGTATTTGTTTGATATACACCCAGCGGTAAAATAATAAGGCCTGCATGAATGCCTCAAAGATCCGACAGACCTTCCGACTTCGCTTCTCTTGGAAGGACCATAAGAAGGTGTATTTTTTAAAATATATTTTGTTTTAAACAACAACAAAACTATTTGTAAAAAGTACATCGCTTTAATTCCCTTCTCTTAGAAGGAAAGAAAGACTACAGTATTTGAAAAAACAAAACCATGCAGAAACCGTTACAAAAACAATATCAAAATTCAAAGCGGAAATTCCAAAAAAAGAATGATAAATCATTTATTTGTCTCCAATTCTTTGTTTGAATAGGATGTGATTTTCTAAGTTAATTATATTTTTTATTTATGGTTTTTATTATAAGTATTTTATTAAAAACTTAATCGTTTATATTATATCTTATATTTTTGACAAAATAATTTAATAAAAATTTTAATTTTTTTTAGGAATATTAAATAAAAAATCAACAATTTCTATACAAATGTCATTTTCAAATAATTTGTCTTATATCGACTTTAGATGTTTTGTCAAAAGTTAACAGAAATGTTTTTTTAGTATTGAATTTTGTTTTTTTAAGTTTTAAACATTTTACAATAATTTAAAATAAAAATAATATATATTTTATATAAATAGAAAAAATTTTATTAATAGGCTTTCTGTAGAAGGACTCTTTTTAGTACTTCTACAGAAGGCCTGCTTGCAGTTTTCAATAAAAAGGTCTTCTAGAAGGGCTGTATCGGGTCGCGAATGTGTAAGGCCAATGACATCGCGTGTAAAAATGAAATGAACAAGGAATGCAGGGAGAAGGTCTTCTGGACATAAAAAAGGCCTTCTAGTAGGGCTCTTTACCCCTCCTTTTTACCACTGGGCATATACTTATATAAAGAAATCAATACAAATGTATAAAATCACCAACTAATATTCTGCTACATTCGGATTAAATGAATACAAAATTAAATGGTTTTAACGTCCTTGAACGTTTAATGTATGTATTTGTATTTGAATGTTTTTATGTGTGTGTGTGTGTGTGTGTGTGGTTGTGGGTGTGTTACTAGATGTTAAAAAGGGCGAGTAGTATTCAATGGACTATGACAAATATTTAAAGCTTGTATTAAAATATAAATGAAAATAACTAACCAAATATTTAAGAATTTATATTCGGTTTATACTTAGGCGTTGCACAGTGTCCCATTCAAAGAATTAAATGGAAATAAATTTGCAGTTTCCAAACTACTGATCAGATTTAAATGAATCTGCCGATTTACTTCCATTTAATTTTTTGAATGGTACACTGTGCATTGTAACTTTGCTAAATTTATTAATTTATTATCTAAGTTTTAGCGACCGTTCATAAACTCGTAAAAAATAGCCCTTTAATTAAAAAAAGGACCTTCGAACCTCATTCATTTATTCTAAAAAATATTGTAAAACAATTTTTTATAAAAATGATGAAAATACGGAAATTGATTGATATCTTAATTTTTGATGATTCTGGATCCAAAAAATTAAAAAAACAAAATGGCGAATCCAATATGGCATTAATCTGAAAGTATTTCTTTTATTAAAAAAAAAAAACTAATTTAATTTACATAAAACTATTCAAACGCGCGAATTTAAAAATTTTAAATAAAAAATTTCCTAAATCTCAAACAATTAAAAACAACACTTTTTGGTCGCCATAATCAATCCGCCATTTTGAATTTCTTATTTTGTATTTCAGAATAGTGATCAGCTCCCCCAAAAACTCTATATTTTTATGTATTTTCCATGTACACAAAGTACTATAATTATGTTCAAAATTCAGGATTATGATTGTGGAAATTGGCTCTCATTATTAAAATTGTATAAACCATTTTTGTTTTAACTATTAAAAATTTCTAAATATAAAATAGTTCTTTCTCTTATAGCCGTAAAAATAAAATCACAATGGAAACAAAACTGAAAGATATAGTCAGTCAAGCACGTCCATACACCAATATGTATGTGCATCATATTTCAGGGAGGGGTCATATATAAAACTGTGGCCAGTTGTGGATCGATACTTTTACCAAGTGTAAAATAAAATATACAAATGCAGAATATTACGTTAAAACTAACATTAATACGAATTTATGCACAGAAAAAATTATTACCGTCTTTTTTACAATTAACTCAGTTGTTTAATTTTGCATCAAAATTTAATAAATATGTTCAAGAAAAAATAAAATAAAAAATAAATTTTGGTATGATTTTTTTTCCTATACACATTTTTAGTTCATTCAATCATCTTGATTGATTTAATTAATTTATTAATTGGGAATTTTTTTTTCTGTTTTGTATTTTTTATAGTTTTTAGTAATTGATATAATCATTTTGGTGAGAGGTGCAAATTTAAACAAGTTTATAATTGAATGAATTATTTTCATATATATTTGTTAATTGGTGACTTTTTTTCTGTGTACGCTTTAGGGTGATTCCCGAAAGTGGGCTTATATGGAAGCTATTATAAATTAAGGACCGAACATCATAAAGTTTGGCATTGTGATTTCTACTTAAACAAAACTTATTTGTGTCGAATATTAACTTGATACTGACATTTGTATGGGATTTATGGACGTTAAAGTGATTTTCGAAAGCTATGGGAGCTATGGTCAATTATGGCCCGATCATGATGAAATTTGGCACAGATTGACACTTATATCATTGAAATATTGTTATATTTAAGATATTTATGACCGTTAAACCTCTATTCTGGGAGGACATTTTTATGGGGGCTAAGTGAAATAATGGACCGATCATAACCAATTTAAATAAGCTTCGTCCTTGTACCAAAATATTTATCTGTGCCAAATTTCATCAAAATATCTTCAAAATTGCGACACATGGTTTACATGGGCAGACAGCCAGCCGACCAGACTGACGAATGGATCTCATTAAATCGACTCAGAAAGTGATTTTGATTAAATTGATATACTTTAAGGTGGGGGTCTGAAGATTTTTTTGTGCGTTACAATCATCAGCACAAACGCATAATACCCCAGGGTACAAATAGGTTACCACAATAGTAATATTAGTTAATTAATTCGTTTTAATTCTTTGCTCAAACGGATTCCACTAAATGAGGAGAAGGAACCCAATTAAATTGATTATGGAAATCACACGATTGTCATTTCACATGCGTTCACGCGTTTTACTTGTTCGATTTCTCTCAATTTGATCAGCTGTTTCTATTAAATCGCTTATGTATGAGAAAACAAATAAGAAAGAGAATAATGGATTAAATTTTAAATTTCATATTTTTACTTAAAATTAGTAGAAAATATTACTAGTTTTTACCTAAATGAAAAGAAAACATATTAAATTTTATTTCTACGTCATATTTATTGTTTTTTGAAGCCATGTTTAAGCAAAATAGACAACTTCACTTTGGTATAAGCATGCGATTTGAAATCGCCTATTTTCTAGTGATTGTGAACCACATCACACCTATTATGCGATTTAAAATCGTAATCGAAATATTCCTTGTAATTACCATAAGGATTTGCAAAACCACAATGTGCTACTGCCCTTAAAATACATATATAAAAGATTTTTATATTGTATAATTATTGAATTCCAATAAATAAAAGCAATAATTAGAAATTTCATTTACTATAGTTTTATACTTTTTAAATTAGTCACAATTACCGAAAATATTCGGTAATTGCAGCTTAAATGTGAGTTTATTCTCAAAAGCTCCCAAATTCGTTGCCAAATATACGGTTGCCACAACGAATATATTTCCTCTTTGCGGTATCTTAAAGTTAGCCTACCCCGATAAAAGTTGCCCCCTGCCCACAGACTATAACAGACAGGAATCAGCTGGTTTTAATAACAGGACGCACAGTGATTCGTTTCATTTTCAAAAATACAAAAGTAATAATTTTAAGAAATTTTACATCTTTCTTATAGCTAATAATATATGCTTTTTAAAAATGTATGTCCCATATTTTTAGAAAACATAATCATGCCAGTGGAGAGCGCCAAAATCCGCATATATATATACCAAAAATGTGTGTATTAAAAAAAAATTAATTTCGATGGCTCTACTTAAATAATTGGTACAAATATATTTCAACAGTTTTTTTTTTGTTATTTCTTCTGAAAACGTAAATTTAAAGCTTTGCCTAAAAACAATATATTTTAACTTTTTGTTTATTCTTAAATTATTACTAAAATTTTGTTTGGAAAATTGAATTTCAATAAAACTGAATTTACAGGAAAAATAACAAATTGACTATATTTGAAAAGCTATTTCAAGGAGATTAGTTCATGGATTTTAATTTTTTAAATCTATAGCTATAGCTTGATATCTGACATTTTTAAAACAGCGAAAAACGCAACCACCTTTTGTTTATAATTTATATAATAAAATATTTTGTAGAAGGGAAAAATAAAATTTTTTACTAAAATATTTTTGAAGTGAACGATTAAAAAAATAAATTTGAATGGATTTTTAAATTTCTTTCAACATTTTTTTATGTAGTTAAGTTCAACATAACACAAGTTTTAACAAAATGAAACGTTAGTACCTAATTTCTATCAAAATTTAAATATTTTCATAAATTTTATATATGACTTTATTTTGTGTTAAAAATATAAAATTGACAAAGTTTGATTAAATATGTAAGGAAAATTAGGGCATGTTTTTTAAACTTTTATTTTTCTATTTAATTTTCTCTTTTATTTTTAATAGTAATCAATAAAGAACGGAACCACTTTTTGCTCAGTATTTGTGTAATTTATATTGTTTTAGGAACGAAAAATTACAATTTTCTGTAAAATTATTCTAGTACAAATGAATGTAAAAATTCATTAAATAATTTAAATTTCACATTTTTTAACTCACGGTCTTTTCTGTAGAAAAGCTAAATATAATTTATTTTAATTTTATCAAAGAGGAATAATCATTTAAAATCATTTTGTACTCTAATATAACTTTGTCAGAAATACTTGTATTACTTTCATGTACAACCGTGCGTATGAGTAATATATATTAAGGGTTTTCATTCAAACGGATGAATTTATATAATTCGTTAATTTACACGTTATACTCTCGTGTTACATGAATGCCCCTTGCAAATTGTTGTGTATTCCTATGAGATTCTTGAAATTATTTGGCAAACAAAATATGTTTCCAAATATTTTTACTTTTAAATTTTGTTTTACTTTCGATTTGAATATTAAAAAATTAAAAAATAAATTTCTTTTCTTCTTGCAAATTTTAGTATTCATAAATACAAGTTTACGAATTCATTTACACATTGAAATCGAAGCGTAAACATTTATAAATTGTGTAAATATTTTTTCAAACAAAGTTTGACAAGTTTGACAGTTTATGAGCTATACGAAACATTTAAAAAAATACATATTTTTCCATAACTTGTATGTTATTTGTCCAAATTCAACAAAATTTGGTACGGATAAGAGCGTTGCCAACTGCAAGTCTATTCAAAAGTTATTTTATATTATGTGTCGTTTTAGCAGTTTTAGGACGTTTTTAGTAAAAAGGATATATGACAGCTACGATAGTCCTTGCCCCGATTATAAAAAAAAAATCGCACACATAATTATATAAGTACTAACATGACCAACTTTTAGAATTTTGTTTTTAAGTTTGTGGAAAATATGGCATTTTAAAATTTCAGGATGTATGGGGGGTATAAGAGTCCTTGCACCGATTTTTTTTAAACTTAGTATTTTTCTTAATTATTTCAATATTTCAAACCAATGCCATTGGTTTTAATAGTATACAAAATTTCATAAGTTTAGAATAACTCCTTCTATTTTTGTCCAGTCGTTAATTGGGAACGAATCACTGTGGGACGACCCGAAAAATTTTTAAAAATTATGTCAAACCGTAGTGATTTGCAGAGAGAGAGATAAATATATAAAAATATATGTCTATCCTTTTTATCGGTATTTTATTTGTAAACAAAGTAATTTGTTTGGCAATTTATAAAAAAGTTGATGTTAAAAAAGTAGTAAAAACATGCGTATAATTAGAAAAGTTTTTTAATCTAAACGAACAATATAACAAAAGAATATTCAGCAAACACTTTTCTTTTGTTTTTGAATTCGTGTTCATTCATTATTTTATAGAAATTATAAAATTTCTTCAATGTTTACATTAATTTGTATTTTTATTTAAAATAAAAAATTTTCTACAGCTAGGGTTTTTTATTTCCAATCACTTTTAGTTCCCGGGAAAATAATTTGGGAATTCATTAAGATGGAAGATATTTGTTTAGTTTTTACATTTTTATAAAATAATGCATATTCATGTAACTTTTTAATTTAAGAGTTTTATAGTTTTAAAAGTAAGATATATTAAATCTAGTACCGACCCGCATAATTTTGCAAATGAAAATGTTATATAAAACTTTGAAAAATAACAATAAGAGTAAAGTTTTAATCGGTATAACATATATTATGTATTAGATAGCAATAGGTTAGCAAAAAATATTAATCTGATTGTTTAAAGCTGTAACTCATATTATTCACATTATATTTAAAAATTTAACAATAATAAGAAAATCTAAAACTTGGTCGCATCAATATACTTAATTTTATTTTAAACCATAGTTTTATTGCTTTAAAAGCTTTATTAATTTGTAAGTTAACAACAATTATGTTATGACGACTATAAAAGCACTCACTCCTTATAATTTAAATGAAAAATACGTACTCAATTGTATATGTATATAAAAACAAAAATTGATCCTGATTTTGAATGTATATCATATAATATTATCTATACAATTTTCTAGAAGAAGGAAATTAAAATAAATAATCTCCTAAAAAAATCACAGTATCAGAATTTAAAAATGAAACCCTATCTAACAAATATGTTTGAAAAATACAATGTAGTTGGCAAAGTATATACAAGTAGTCCGACTCTTTGGCAGAAGTACCTAACTCTAAGAGTGTGTTAGTGAAAAAGTACCTAACTCTATGTATGTGTTAATAACAAAAAATTAAATGTGTTGGTGCTTTTTTATATTCTTTAAACAAACAGAGTTATATAAAAATGTTTTAAATTCAAAATTGTTTGAATTTTCAATACTAAAAATAGAAACTCTGTTATACCACATAATTTTTGAAACAAAGCAAAAGAAAATGTCAAAAATTAATAAAAATAAAAATTTTCGGTTTGTCCAAAATGGACCTGGTTTAAAAATAAAAAACAACCTATAGTGTTCAAAAAAATTGTAAAATTATTTGAGTAAGTGTAATAGTGCGTAAAAATGCTTTAGAATTCGAAAAATTTGCGTTTAAAAATTCTGTGTTTTTGTTTTCAGTTCTCTCAATTCACACGGCACCCGTATATGTGAGAGAGCCATTTCAAAAATAGAGAGTCGGACTACTTTGTATACTTTGGTAGTTGGTTTCACATACTCGTTGTTATTTGAATATGATTTTTTTCTTTCTCGTTCTGTAAATCACTACGGTTAGCTACTGCACAAAAGTGTCAAATGAACCATATGATTAGAAAGTACTTTTTTGACATATGCCATTGGTTTCCTGTCTGTGTAGTCTGTGCCCCTGCCTAAGTATTTTAAATCAAATGGGGCTCTTTCTCAGGATTTTTTATCAAAGATTAAAACAAGCGCAAATATTCGGCCCGGCCGAATCTATATACCCACCATCAACTTTTTCACATTTTAAGTTATATGAGAGGAGGTAAAGTGGGCGGTAAAGTGGACAGTAAAGTGGGCGGGCCACGCCCATTTTTTGTTTCCGAGTTTGCATTAGTCCTTAAACTATTTGAACACAATTTCATTGATTTTCACCTTATATGGGAGGTGGGCGGTAAAGTGGGCGGACCACGCGCATTTTTGGCTTCCGAGTTGATATCAATCCCCAAACTATATGTACAAAATTTCGCAATCGTACATGCTTTTGTTGCAGAAATATCAGAAGAAAAGTATAAAACGGACACCCTGTGTTCCTAGTCTTTAGCCCATAACTTTTTTGTTTGCAAACCGATTTTGCCCATTTTTAATCCCAAACAAACCTTATATAAGACAAATATTTGTGCCAAATTTCGTCTCCCTACGTTGCTCCGTTCGAGCGCTATCCTGCTTTCAACAGACGGACGGACATAGCTAGATCGACTCAGAATCTAACCAGGACCCAGAATATATATACTTTGTGGGGTCTTAGATGATTCCTTCGATATTTCGACACCTGAAAAATCTGTAATTGTAATACAAATAACTTCATATTTTTGAGGTGTCTCAATAAAAGTGGAAAGTTGTTTTAGGAATTAGTTAAAACGCAACAGAAAATGGGTTGACTATAGGGTTTGGGGTTTCCCGTGATATTTTGTTTCCCGGGAAACGGGAATGAAAAATTAAATTTCCCGGGAATCCCGGGAAATTTAAAATATAAAATAAAGCAATGATTTTTTATAAAGAATGTTATTTTTTCTATTCAATACTATAATACAGCATTATAAATCACATTCATGATTAATTAACAGAAAATAAAACAATATTGAAGTATTACTTTCAATTAAAAAAAAAAAAAAAAAAAAAATATTTCATGCAAATAAAATAAGTGCTTATTGTAAGCAAAGTTTCTAAAGATTTAATTCGCTTTTCAAAATTGAATTAAATTTATTATCTCAGTCATTTCTTTGGAGCATTCATAACAATTCAATTCATAGACTTAAATTCTTTGACTTCGCAATAATACCAATTATACAATTCAAGCTTAAAAAATATTTTAAATCATTAAAATATTTTTTATATTTAAATTTTTTACGAATAAAAGAAAAAATATTTAAAATATAAAAATATTTCCATTAAAGTTGCAGAAGATTTGATTTAACAAAAATTCAATGATTTCTTTATAAAATGATTCAGTAGAACTATTATTTTTAGAATAGCGCTGTGGAATAAAAAACTAGTACTTTTAATTGGATAGCACACTTTGTGAATCCCCCAAATATTTAGTTAAAAACTGTATACTTCAGGCTTTTAACTTAAATAGATTTTCATGCTAAAAATTTAAAAAAGATAAATCATCTGTGGCATAAATTTCAGTATAAATAGTTTTTCTTATCGTTTTAATTCCTTCCAAAACATAAATCTAAAAACTTTTAAAGTTGGTTCTTAATAATATTTTGTGGTCAATTGATATAGTGTTCAGAAATCTGATAAAAATTAGTTTTCATTTGAAAGATATTGTTAATTATTTCAAGACAAAAATTTTTGAAAAATAAAATACATTCGTAGTTTAAAACGTGTATTTTAAATTTTGAAAAAGTAGCGGTATGTATTTCTGATATTAAAAGAAAAGTTGTTGTCGATTTTTCATTTGAAAATTTTTACATATTTCAAAATTAATAATTTATGTTTATTATTGCCAAAAATAGTCCAAAATCGTGTTTTTAAGATATAAAATCATGTGATACAAACTGGACTATGTCGAAAAAATCTAAAGACATTGGCAAAAAAATATGAAAAAACCTTTCAGAGCCAAGGAATTTAAATGAAGTTTGAAAATGGTACATCATCATTAAAATATTTAAAAGATTATAGCAATATGTAATTAAAAACTTGTGGACTTAAAATGTGAATTGACAAAAAAAAAAATCGTTTTTTTCCTAATGAAAAGTCGTCAAATAGGAATATTCATAAGTGCACCGATGAAATGTTTTAAATAATATAAAATATCACTTGTACCGAATTTCATGTATTTATATTTTGTATTAAAATCAAAAATTGCATTAGTTAGTAATGTTTTTATAATTTATATTAATGTAAAATTTTTACTAACTAACTAACAGTACCATTTTTCCTATAGAATTATAAAACTATGTGAATATTAAATTTCCCGTTTTCCTGGGAAAATTTAAAAAAATTCCCGGGAATTCCCGACGAAAAATGTACGGGAATTAACGGGATTTCCCGCCCGGGAATTCTCGGACCCCAAACCCTAGTTGACTATCATGTACTTGCGGAAACAATAAGGTCATTTGCAAAAAAAGATTGCTATATGGTGCTGAATTCAATTGGGAACAGCACAAAATATGGAATAAGGGTGAGATAATGTTGAGCACTGAAGGCTTTAAACTTATTGAAGGGGTCGGTGGTGTGGTTTACTATAGGAAACTCAATTTTCGGCTATTCTTCCGAATATCCGACCATTGTATTGTCTTTCTAGTGGAAGTGATGTCCTAAACATGAACTCGCTTGAGTTTTAGTAGGTGGAGACATCCCACACAGGTATATTTTTTCGTCACTGGAAAAATTATGTTTTTATATATAATTTTTGAACTATGAAAATTTAACCAATCATTTTTTTTTTTTTTTTGCCAGAAAAACTGGTTATTTATAATAATTATTATTATTTTTAATTAGAAACAAAATGCTAAATTACAAATATGTATTTAAATAAACATTTTTCAGGAAATATTGAATGGATTTTAATTATGAAAGCTATGTTTTTACTTTTGTGTTACTCCTGAATAGTTCAAAATAAATTAATTTAAATAAAGAATGCATCATTAGAAAAACACAAAAAGCTAAGCTAGTTAGATCTTGATAGGATGTCAAGCAGACTGAACTATCTCTTCATTATGTGAGAAATTTTTAAAATTTATTTTTTTACTCAGATGTGAAATTTGAAGTTAATCTTCAAATTTCACATCCAAATAATAAGTATCCAATAAACAAATATATAAGTAAATAACTCATTGAATAAAAAACTCTTTTAAATTTTCAAATCTCACCAAAATTATTAAATCAATTACTAAAAACTACAAAAAATTAAAAATAGAAAAATTGTTTCAATTAAAAAATTGATTAAATCAATCAAGTAGATGATTGAATGAATTAAACATTTAAATGTGAAATAAAATCTTATTTAAATTTAATTTTTACTGGAATATATTATATGTGAATTGACAAATATACGGTAATCATTTTTTCTGCAAAGAGGAGCCCGTGAAGAAAATCTAGTGAAAATTATGTAAATAAATCACTTTATAAAATTTCATACTATTTCATAAAATTTGTTATATATGAACAAAATAAGTACTTTGTTTTCATTTGATCTCTGCTACAAGTTTATGTTTTTGTAGTTTTATTCGAAAAACAATCTTCTTGAGTACATCACCAACCAAATTTCGAGAAAATTTGAAAAAACAATTTTGAGATTAGTTGCTGAACTAAAAATCTCGGAACTCCCTAAATTTTAGTTAAATTTTAGATTTTTTCAATTGATTAGGAAGAAACTATATTAAAATACTTTTCTATTTTAAAACTCTAACAATGATGGAATTTTTTCTTTAAGACTGAACAAACGTATTTCTTTCTTAAGTCTTAATGATATTTTGTTTACAATAAAATAAGATGTCAATATTTAAAAGCGTTTAAAAACTCAAACATTTTTCATATATTTTAAGCAAATTTCATTTTGAACTTTATTTGTAGCATACCTTCTGGGGAATTTCACATGAAATCGAATAAGTTCTTTAGTTTTTATCTAACTAAAAAAAAAACTAAATCTTGCTATATTTACAACAAAAATGTTTTTAAATTGATTGCATATTTTTTTTTGACTTTTACAGAAAAATTCTAATGCATTGAATCTCCAAAAATTCCAAACCAAAGAAATAAATACGACAACAAACTTGATTATTCTAATTTCAAAAAAGCTTAATAGAAAAAATACAGGAACCTAAAAAAATTTAAGCATAACTCTAAATTTTGAGAGGCTTTGGACATTAAAAAAACTTATTTTTGATGCTATTTATGTCATTTCCCGAGTGATTTTTCAATGTTATAGAGTGTATTTAAAATTAATTTCTAAATATCAAAATTGTTCACACAGGTGTGCGACAAAAAGTACAACAACTCTTCAGGAAAGCAAAAGAAAAAACAATTTATTTTCTTTAGTACAATTTTCAGAAGGTTTAATAAAATATTTGGGGAAAATTAAGCGAAAAGTATTATTTTTGTTATCGTCCTCTAGGAAAATGGTAGACATTTTCTTGGGAAAATGTTGAATTAATGGTTTTTATTTAAACAATTTTTTTCTTAACACAAAATTATAAATATTTTCAATAAACATTTTTTAAAGATTTATCTTGAAAAATTAAAATTTTTAGACTTTTATTATATTATTTATAAATTAAATCTGTATAGTGAACCAAAATTTCCATCATATGTAAAATTTATTAAATCTAGAAAAAAAAAATTATATTTTGTGTAAAAGAGCTGGGAAAAATTTGTGTTATTTTTTTAAAAAAAAATGGTTAACTTTTATTACATTTTTTCTGTGTAAATGCATTTGTTCATTTTTGGTGTTAAAAAATTGTTTCGTACAAAATTTTTAAAAGATTCGGATTTATAAAATAAAAAATATTTTTCATGAAGTCGAAATTTTTAAATAATATTAAAACATTAGTTAGTGTAATTTCAATATGACTGATGAAACTAGCACTTATACAATAATTTTTTTATTGACATATAAATTTTTAATCGTATGAAAAGTTTAAGCTTGAATCTAATGAAAAAAATATACGAATTGCATTTCATATATTTTTCCTAATTTTAAAAACCCATTTATTTACTTAAAATTTTTCGAGGGGATAATAAGATAAATACTTTTTTCTAAACATAGTTTGGCCGTTTTTAGACTATATTGAAGACAAATTCATTCTGCCTTCTTTTATTTTCACTAAAGAAAATTTTTCTTAAAGAATTTTTATTTTTTCCTTTCCCTATTGCAAATTTTTAATTTTTCTTAGTTCGAAAATCCATTTCATATCAAGAAAAAGTAGCAACAATAATATGAATTTTCCTTTACATATTTTAGTTTTGTTATTTACCAACTACATTTTCTGGCAACCCTTGGTAGAAGGAAATTTTTTATTTTATTTTTGGTCACATTTTTAAGCTCTGGCGAGTTTAATTTGAATCTTAATATTTTTGGAAAATATTTAAAAAATTTACTACAAAATTCTAAATAAAAAAGTTTTAATATTCTGAAGTGGAACTTATTTTCCTAAAAGGTGGTAACATTTTTTCAATTCTATAATATTTTATTTTTTATACCCACCATCAAAAAGATGGGGGGTATATTGATTTTGTCATTCCGTGTGTAACATGTCGAAGGAATCATCTAAGACCCCACAAAGTATATATATTCTGGGTCCTGGTTAGATTCTGAGTCGATCTAGCTATGTCCGTCCGTCTGTCCGTCTGTTGAAAGCAGGATAGGGCTCGAACGGAGCAACGTAGGGAGACGAAATTTGGCACAAATGTTTGTCTTATATAAGGTTTGTTTGGGATTGAAAAGGGGCAAAATCGGTTAATAAACAAAAAAGTTATGAGCTTAAAACTAGAAACACAGGGTGTCCATTTTACACTTTTCTGCCGATATTTCTGCAACAAAAGCATGTACGACAGAGAAATTTTGTATGTATAGTTTGGGGATCGATGTAAATTCGAAAATCAAAAATGGGCGTGGTCCGCCCACTTTACCGCCCACCTCCCATATAATGTGAAAATCAACAAAATTGTTTTCAAATAGTTCAAAGACCAATGTAAACTCGGAAACAAAAAATGGGCGTGGTCCGCCCACTTTACTTCCCACTTTACCACCCTCTTCATTATAACGCAAAATTTGAAAAAGTTGATGGTGGGTATTTAGATTCGGCCGGGCCGAATATTTGCGCTTGTTTTTTTTTGTTCCGTACTACTTTTTCATATTTTCGAAAGAAATCTTAACACAAATGTGTGTAAAAACCGGATGCGCTTTGGGCAACAATCTCCCCACAAGTCCTATTCAAACTTTTACAATTTTCAAGAAGTCTTTTAAATTTATTTATAAAATTCTTAAAATGCAAAACTGGGATCAACAAAAAAAAAAAAAAAAACCCAGCAAAAAAAGAACTTAAAAAGTCATGATTTTAACATTGTGTTGGCATTGGAAGGAAGTACTTAGTGGTGAAAAAGAGCTGCAGAAGTTCTTTTTTTAACCCATGGTTGTCATTGATAGGATGTTATTCTTTTATATTTCTTGTTCATGGCTTTTGAAGCACTTCTCTTAAAACTATGTTTATACAATTTTTTAATAAAAATGCTATTTTTGCCATAATAAATAACAAATAAAAATGTTTTCAAATTTAAATTTTGTTAGAATTATTACCATTTTTTCTCGCTAAAAAAAAATCATTTATTTTCACTTTTTGGAAGTAATTATTAAGAACTTTGAAAAAAGTTTAAAATATGCACTTTATTCCACTTTTGAAGTTGTGAAAAAGTTCTTTTTTTGGAAGAACTTCATTGTTTTCTATTGTGTATATATTGGTTAAACACACGAAAAGTATTTTCCGGCCGACGGCATTTATAGCGGCATGGTTACTATTCCAGTTAAAAAATTCAACTTTTGAAATACATATTATAATATATGGAATATGGGAATATAATATCAAAATTCTTTGTTGGTTATTTATGGACTTATGGATACTACTCAGATCACTCGTTAGAGTAGATATTTCTATGTAGTTTTTTAACTATAAAATTGTTTCCTTCGGAGAGGATATTACTACCAAATATTGGTTCCATTCCATACAGTTCTACTCTAAAGTTATGGCTAATTCCGCTACTTAATTATGTAAATTTTATTTAACCGACTGCTCCTGATTTATAATAAAGAACACACATTTAAGTAAAGTCCATTCTAAATGCAGACCTAAATTTAAAGTTGAGTCGTTGATAAGTTATATTTTTCATGACACAATTAACCTTTTGTGTTCAGAGATTGCTTAGATTAGGAAACTGGGCTAAGAGCTAAAAGATCATCATTACTAGATGGTGATTTGTTTAGAACAATTTTTTGTGCTTCACAGCTCTAGCACTGGTACTTAAAAACAAACATTAACAACATTAGAAAATCTAGGCGTAGTTACCAAAGAGTCAAGCGGAATTTAAAAACTATGTTTGATTTACCTTTTTTCCAAAATGGAAATAAAAATACAGAATATGGAAATAAAATAAATTTAAATTATTTTATTTCCGTTTTCTTTGTACGGACAACAAATGTACAAAATATAAATCCAAATCGATTTCTTTTGTTAAAACAAAGACACTTTAAGATTTTTCCAACGACATAAAAATACGAATTGGAAAATTGTCAAATGTTATACACACATGTACAAGTTGTAGCAAAATCTCCAACATAAATTCTACATTTTGAATTTGGAAAATGTTGGCTAAATACTTGTAACATATATGACTGCCTAAATTGTGTTTGAATGTGGAATATGTAGCATGAGACGAGTTAAATATTGATTGAAAACAATATACATACGGGTGGTATTAGTTGTTGTGAAAGGGAGGTACACGAGAAGGTATTTTGAAAAAGGAAATAAAAATAGAAAAACATGTCTGTTGTACAGATTTTAATAAAAATCTTCAGAAAGGATTTTAGGGGAAAATATAAGAACTACAAAGAATGACACAAACATAAGACAATAGCAAAATAAAGTAAAGGCGAGACGCTACATAAAAATTGTATACATACCCAGTTGGCCAAATGGTCTTAGACGACAATGTCTTTGACGATTTATGCTATTTTATTAGTTTTCTTAGCGATAGCTCAAAGGAAATCATCATTAACGACACAATAAGCGTCAAAGTCTTGCATTTTGTCATAAACATAGGTGACAATATTCAATATTAAAGGCAAGAAAAGCGACAATATCTTACATGTTGTCTTCTATCAAAGTTTAGTAGCGACAAGATAAAAGACATAGGATTAAATCTTGTCTTGTATCAAACTCTATGAATGATGATCTAAGCGACTCAGTCTTACATGTTGTCGTCGGTCAACATTATTTGCGGACGATATGAAAGACAATGTCTTGAATTTTGTCATGCGTTATCGATGTTGAAGACAAAAAGAAAGACAATGTCTTTAATGTAGTCTTCGATCATATACTATCAAGTACAAGATGAGCGACAATGTCTATAATGTTTTCACTTATTTATTTTTTTAGAAGACAAGGTTGACGACAATGTCTCAAATATTGTTAGTGACAATTTAAACGACAATATGTTTCATTTCGTCTTTTATAAAACTAAAATATATTAAAATATGTCATCAACAAATTATGTTGATGACAATATAAGGGACTATGTCTTGAATGTTTTCTTTTGTAAAACTTTTTTTGACGACAGTTTGATAGACAAAGTTTTAAATGTTGTCATCTAGCAAACTATGATTACGACAAGATAAGGGACAATGTTTTAAATATTGTCTTCTATATAATTCTGGTATGCAGTAATAACGGTAAATAAACGATATTTATAAATAAAAGACAAGCATACGAATGAAAAAATATTCATTTCAGCTCGAAAAGTTAGAGTGTTTCAACGTGAATATATGACAATGTGAAAAAAAGCAATTATTAAAATAATACAATATTGTGAGTATAAATAATAATAGGAATTAACTTAATTAAATATAGAGAAAACTAAATTTTAAAATTTTTTCTTTATATATATACATATTTTCAGATGACGTCAATAAAACGTATACCCGTATGAGCAGAAGTTTAAAAAAATGGCAATAGAACAATTCTATCGAAGTCCTTCATATTTTTATTATTCTTTTTTATTGCAATAATATTTTAATTATTTCTTTATTTTTTGTCACTGATATAATCGTAGACATTTGATCATTAGCGAAAAAGATCAAGATCAAGTCATTTAAATAATCGTAGATGACAAAATGGATGACATTTCCATCATATAGTCGTTAACGACAAATCTAAGGACTTTGTGGTCCATGTTGTCGTTGACGACTTAGTGTACGACTTTTCCCTCTATATAATCGCCGACGACAAAAGAGACGACATAGTCCATTATGTAATCGTTATCGACAATATCAGGGAACTAACCATTAAACACGTCGTTGACGAATATATAGAGGAACATTTCGTTAATATTGTAGCATTTTGTCTAACGACATGATGAGCGACATTGTCTTTCTTTTGATCGTGCACGATTTTCGCGACACTTGTTTGAAAAGGTCGTTGACGATTTGCTCTAGCTGTCCTACAAATGTCGTCTAGGATTTAACATGGTCGTGCACCCATCCTCGAGGATGTCTTAAAGACAGGGCCAACTGGGTATTTGCAACAGCACATACATATACACTACGATATTTATACGATACAAACACATGAATGAGAGATGCAAAATATGAAACATAACTAATTTAAAAATGGTACTTTTCGTAATTTAAATGTACTAACATTGTGCGAAGTAAATTCATCCAGCTAATTCTAAAGAATTGGTTCCCTAAGAATATTTTCTGATCCTTGAAACTGTTCATCGTAGGATATGGATTAATTTTGGACAAAACAGCTGTGAAATTAAATACTTTTAAAGTTTCAATTGTGAAAAAATTCCACTTTTACAAACTTTTTACATCCCTAATAAACACACTTCTATACCATTTACTATATGAATACGGTTACATATGTATGTATATTTTTATATGTATGTATATCCTTATTGTATTTATGTGTCTTTATTTGTTTGTATGTTGTTTTTTCTTTTTTTTTTTCTGTTTATTTAATACGACTCAATTGAAGCTTGTAAAAATTAAATTGAACACAATCGAATTATGTTTTCTTCTAAATATCTACCTTCATGTACAACATAGACCGACTACTACTTACTACGGATTTGATTGTATTTTTTTTTTTTTATTGTATATGTGTTTATGCTCCATTTGTTTTGTTATGTGGGTTTCTTTGTAGGTGGTATTCCTCTGTTGTTATTGTTAAGATTCAGAAGTTTCTTCTTTTTTGTTTTTACTCATTCATTACATGTGATTTGATTTACAAATGTTTTGTGGTTTGATTAGTAGCGCATTTAAGATGGGGGATGTAGCACAGTTTGTACATACATACATGCAGTATATTTTAGCTTTAAGATAACTTTTTTTTTTTTTAAATGTTTTGACTTTTATTTATTGCAATTTTGACAGATGATGTAACTGTGAGACCACCTAAGTATTTAAATTCAAACTGTGTTTAAATGAATTATTACATACATGTATGTACGTACAAATTGAATGCAAAGTACTATAAAGAATATTCATTGAAAATTCTAAAAATATAGTATCTATTAATTTAAATATTAAAAACAAATTTTAGCAACAAAATTTTTGTTTTAAATATAAAAACTTATTCGATTATATCTGGAATAATTTACTTAAACTTTCCATATATTTTTGCACTAGAAGTATGCACCAAACTAAACACAAATTAAAATGCAAAAGTAATTATTACGTTTATACGCAAGATAATTGCAAATAAATAATTCACTGTTTATACGCAAATTGCACAAAGAAATATATTTCCTTATTTGTCGTGCCAGATGGGATAAATGAAACTATTATCATCGAAAATTCTATGAACGTAAAAGTAAGTGGCAACGCTGTACGTTTTATTTGCAATTAGCTTCACTAATCACGATTACTTTTCGTGAGTTACTAACTTACAAATATTGTAATAACTCACTGTTTATTAGGGTGATCGACGTGGTTTTCTAACCGGTTTTTTCAATCAATGTGCTGTCGGTTTTTTCAAAATGTTCATTTTTCGAATGTCGAATAGACCGGTTTTTTTTCAGAAAACATGTACTAATTAGGAATAATTTTTTAAATATTCATAAAGACTGATTTTTTGATCCAATATTTCCTTTATTTTTTAAAGATGTGTTAAAAAAGTTCCACTTGCAGAATCGTTTCTATTGAGACAGGCGTCCATATTAAGCCATGGTTTCTGTTTATGCTAATTAAAATTTAGTCTAATTTTTGATGATTTTTTTCTACAATTTTGAAACATAATTATCTTTTAGTCATCTAGATATATAATTTACTTAGCATTTTTTCTCTTTCCAGAGCTTTCTGAAGCTCCCAAACGACGTAGAAAATTAAAATTTGGCTTAATTATAAAACTTTTCGTCCAACTAATCCTAACGGAGCCATATTTTGAAATTTTTATCAGGGAGCGGATATAAGAGGATTTATGTGTCTTTTTCTAAGAATTTTTTCTCTTTCCAGAGCTTTCTAAAGCTCCCAGAAGACGTAGAAAATTACTTATAACCCTATTCGTCCTACAAATTCTAACGGAGCCAGATTTTTAAATCTCTATCAGGGAGCGAAAATACGTGGATCTATATATATGGATTTAAATATATCATTCCTAAGCATTGTTTTCTCTCCAGAGCTTTCTGAAGCTCCCAGACGACGTAAGAAACTAAAAATCTACTATTTGTTCTACAAATTCTAACGGAGCCAGATGTTTCTATCAGGGACCGAAAAGTCTGTTTTGGTATTAAGAACTTTTGAGTTGCTATACTTATTGTTTGCTCTCCAAATCCTATCAAAAACTGATTCTGCATTTCGGTCAGGGAGCGCATTTACGACGATTTTTTTGTTTTGAAAGGTTTATGAATTTAAAACATTAATACATATTATCCCAATAAATTCTTACGGCTTCAAATAATTGACTTCGATTAGGGAGATGAAGGTGTCCATATGTTGTTCATATTTTTTTCTTTTAATTTTCGGATTTGTTTGTGCATATTTTCATTATTATATTATTTTCCCTGGCATTGTCAGTCTTATTTTAACTTTAATATTATAAGAATTATTGTTTTTTTTTTAAGAAATGTAGTCTTTTAATATAAATATTAACTTCTGCAAAAAACCGATTAACCGGTTTTTTCTGAATTTCAAAAAGTGCAACCGGTTTTTTTAAAATACCAACTATTCGAACTATTCGAAAACCGGTTTCTCAAAAAAGTCGAATAATCGATCACCCTACTGTTTATACAGCAAAATTTTCATATCGCAATATTTTTAATTGCGAGTAAATGGTGCGTATAAACGTAATAAATTATTGTCCAAATACTTTAAGTTTAAAAAAAATACACTTAAAAGTCCTCTGGAGGAGGACTAAATTTAAATTTAATAATCATTGATACAATAGTGTATTGTTAAAAAGTTCAAATACTGCCTACTGGAAAAAATGTTCCAAAAAATATTAAAAAGTGTCTACTAACCAGCGATTAAAAATCAAGAACATTGAAATTTTTTTTAAGTGATTTAAAAATTTTTATTTTTGCGTTTTTATAAAAAAAAAAAAAAAAATATTAACAATTTCGTATTAACAATGCCGTTTAGAACTATTTAATACATACGTAAATAATTTTTTTTTTATTTTGTTTTGCAAAAAAGGTGATGAAATTGTATACCTTTTTCCCCTTTTGTGTTATCTATTAGCCATTAAAACTGGATGAAACGATCACGGAAGACTTATATCTACTACAATTGAACGAAATACGATCGGAATATGCAAGCAGACACCTTCTATTCGCTTAAGAATCCAAAAAATGTTATTTATACCAAATCGGAAAGTTCGGTCAAGAAATGCAAAAAATACAAGTTTTCACAACTAGAATTACACTGGTCGGGGAAATAAAAAATCCTCCCTTAAAGACGAATAGTTTGACTACACGGATTTTTATTTGCTTAATACGTTTTCAGTTTTTTTTCAACAGGTCTCGATTTTTCTACGGGCATGACTAATATGACCACCTTATTAGTGGTCACACTTGTATAATTCGAGAACGGTTTGTCAAATTTAAATAGATAAAACTCCTATAGATGCCGATTAAAATTATCTTAACATTATTTTTTTTATACGGTCAATATTTTCAGAGTTAAGGAGCAAAATTTTTCCAATTTTTCATGTCACTCATTTTCGAATAACTCCGAAAATATTGAACGGATAAAAAAATAAGGTGTTAAGGTGGCTTTAATAAAATTTTCGTATGTAATTTATGTTGTTTCATTTCTCTAAATCGGACAACATATTCTTGGGTTATATAAAATATACTTATAGATAATCATGACCTGATAGAAAAAACTCTAAGCAGATTCGTGTTCAGTACGTGAAATTTCACCTATTTTTGTTTAAAGAAGAAAAACTATTTTTTTCCCTACCAAGTGTCTGCATTTAATTATAGGTATACATGGGTATTTTCACTATATTATGAGTAAAATCAAGATTTGTGTATCCAGTGTATTCAGATCCACTAGAGATCTGTGCTCCTACAAATCAAATTGAGAACACTTTACCTTCAGCCATGTGCCGATCCACGAGAGGAAAAAAAGAAAAAATTACCCCCTCTCCAAAATGATTTCGCAACTAAAAAAATAAAGACCAAGAAAAAGTTACAAAAGGAAGGAAAAAAAAATTAATTTTTTACTATTAAGTCCAGTGTTAAATTACTTTTAAGAAAATATATATATATATATATATATATATATATATATATATATATATATATATATATATATATATATATATATATATATATATATATATATATATATATATATATATATATATATTTTCTTTCGAAAATTTAAACAAAAAGTTCAAAAAATTGGAATCTGCTTAATAGAAGGTATAGAAGGTATTTATAAGTGATTTTTTAATTTTGTAAGCGTTTATTGGACTTTTCAACGAAAATCTCTTAAAATTTAAATTTTTCAACAAAAATCTTTTTACACAAAGAAAATAAATTGTTCTGCTCTGATTATGTACGAGTAACTAAAAATTATTAAAAAATTAAAAATATTTCCAAAAAAAAAAATGTTAACTATTTTTTAAAAACTGTATGGGGAGATGGCAAATTGAAATTTTTTTAATAATTTCCCAAAATTGTTTATTAGAACATCTAAATTTTGCAATTTTAATCTTTTTTCGAATATCCGAATTAATTCCGATTATCAGAAGGAAAAAAGTTATTGAAAAACACATGGAACTTTTCATATAGACACCGATAAAATATTAGTATTTGTTTCAAGTCTTCTTTATTTTATTTCACTTGATATAAGTATTTCATATTCCACAAATTTAAGTTTTATTTAAGTAGAAATGACAGTGCCAAATTTTATGAGGTTCGGTCCATAATTTATAATAGCTCCCATATAAACCCATTTTCGGGAATCACCCTAAAGCGCATAAATTCTTAAAAATGTTAGTAATAACGTAATATTCTGCATTTGGATATATTGTTTTATTGGTCGGGCATAAACATTTTTATCGCTATTTCAAAATTATCGGAAACAAAAATCGTATGTTGAGTTTTTTCAATAGCAATTTAATAAAATTTAATTTTAAAGGATTTAAAAGTATAATTACCCTGCGGGAAATTTGCAGCAATTGATGCAATAGTACCTGTTCCTCAATACCAGTTGAGTACCAATTGACACCTAATAGCCACCAAAGTTCCAGTTGAATACCAATTGACACCTAATAGCCACCAAAGTTCCAGTTGAACCAGTGAGAGCTAATTTTTTGCTTGCTTGTTAAATGCGCAATTAGCAACTCGCGTGCATTAACAATCTGTGGCTGAGTGATAAGCGTGCAAGACTGTAAAACATGAGATAAGTAAAAGTAACCTGGGTTCGATTCGGGATGCAGCCATCGACATTAACAAGAAAATATAAAATAAAAATATTTAAAAAATAAAAAATGTACAAAAATAAAACAATTCCCAAAATTGTATTATATTTATTAATACTGAATATGCCCTTTTGGGTTAGTTCTGTGACCTGTCCCAAAACCGGTCCCTATCACTTTGGACCAATCCCGTAACATGTTTTGTGTTAGTTCTTTTCCCTCTATGGTAATTACAATTATATCCAATTACATTTTAATTGTAACCAGAAATTTTCAATTAAAATTACTGTAATTGAAAAAGTTATTGTAATTGAGTTATAGTATAAATTAGACAAACAATTCTAGAGTTTGACTAGTGTGACCGCTAAATAAGGTGTTGAAATTTATCATGTCCATAAAAAAATCGGTACGTGATAAACAAAAAGTGAAAGCAGATTCTTTTTTAACTCGTTAAATTCCATCTATTCCACCTATTTTTGTTTAAGGAACAAAGACATTTTTTTATCTGGGATCATTTAATCACTAACATAAAACAGATTTTTTATAAAAGTTCACGAATTATTGGCTTACAAAGTCCAACTTAACAAATAACTAAAACAAATTAACCACATGTTATAAAATTTAAATTATATATTTAAAAGTAACATCTTCTTCTTAACGCTTATTACAATTTTGGAAACAGTAATTATTAAAAGTGTCCGAGTATTTCACAAAACGTGTTCACAATGATTATAAAAACATATTTATGAATAAATTTCATATGATACAAATGACAAATAAATTAATAAGTTTATAAGTAGTAAAACATTATGTTCAAAATATAGAATCACTGAAATAGGTGTAAAAATGTAATTATTTATATAGAACATTATTTATAAATATAAAATTAATTTATCAACTCCATCAAATTTATTATCGTCAAACATAAACTGACTGATATTTCCACTACGAATATGAACCACATTTAAAACAATAAAAAAAAAGACACCAAACTCGACTGAAAATTAAAAATAGGCACCCATTACAAATGTGTATTAAAGTTGATTTTTGACTAAAAGAAAACCAATTTTTTTATAAAAATTCCAATAGATTTTGCGCATAAAAATGTCCAACCAAAAAATAGAACAGAAAAAAATACCCCACATACTTCAACAGAAAAAAAACAACACAAACAATAGAAGAACTGAACGTCTTGTACTGTATATAGCAATTGAAATTTTAAGCCTTTTTCCACTCAAAGAGGGATGTTGTCGGGATTTACTACTACACAAGCAAACACACACATAAATTTTTGATAAAAACAACAATTTGTTAAAGAAGTCAATGAGACTTTGCGGGCTTTATTTTCAACTTGTGATGGAGAATGTATGAATTTTTTTTTTTAATTTTAGCATAAATTTATGTGGGGATGTCTGAGTTGACGTTTGTATGTATTGTGGTAATAAAAAAAGAGCTACAACAAAATCAACAACAAATGGGCGGAGCTGTTACAAATTAAAAACCCACACACAGGCATACAAACAACATACATTTCATTTGTTTTATAGCCGGCAATTCGAAATAAACGCCCTCTTCTACATTTAACTGCTTGAATTGCTTTGACAATTATAACAACAACAACTTGAAAGTACGAATAACATTGTATGTACTCGTATAAACCGTTAAACTACCACTATAGTAAACAATAAAATACTCTCTTCTCTCTATGAATTCTAATGAAAAAAAGAAACTTGTAAATGTGAATGATATACTTGTGTGCGTGTAACAAGAGACTTTTAAAGGAATTTAAGAAAAAAGCTTTTCTCAAATATTCCTTTTAAAGAAGAATTTGAGAAGAGAACTATTTTAAATACAGTGGGATGGAGTTTATAAAAAATGACAAATGTTTTGTTTAAATGAAATTAGAGTATCTAGAGTACGTGATATTATCACATACAAGTTATCTTAAAAGCATCCGATGTTGTTTTGCTATATAACTTTGAACATTATTGACATAATTTTATATTACTTTCTTTTTATAGTTTATTTGTATCCTAGAGTTTGACTTTCCTCCACTTACTTTTTACATCATTTATAATTGTTATGAATCTAAAGAATCTAAGACACTTAGCTCTCGCAGTCTTTTTGTATATTCTCTTATAAAGTTTCAAATTTTTGTAGCTTATCATGGGTCTATGTGAAACCCATTACAAAAACAAGTTATATAGTCAAATCCACTGCAAATCGCTATTAGGTTACGTTAAAAAGAGGACACACACAGAACTGTAAATAAATTACAAGACCATCAATGTTGATCGTAAGTCTTTGGAAGAAATGGACAAGTGAGAAAAAATTAAATATAATTTAAAAATTCCTTTAAAAACCATACAAATTGGCACCTCTTGCTGGTTCACGTTCCTGAAAATGTTACTGTCCCCAGATTTTTATAGCGCCTTTGTTATTCCATATTTTATCGACCACAAGTTTGAACGAGTTTGAATTTTACGATGCACAGTGGGGCCAATTTCAAAATAAATGATAATTAGACTGGATTTTTTAAGCCGCCGAATCAATTTTGAAGAAACTAGGAGCATCGATAGAGGAACTTTTCCCAAATTTTACGATGCACAGTGGGGCCAATTGCAAAATAAATGGTAATTAGACTGGATTTTTTAAGCCGCCGAATCAATTTTGAAGAAACTAGGAGCATCGATAGAGGAGGAGTTAAGCTTTGAGAATATTTTTGGCTGGAGAGTGTAGCTTAAGAACGGACTGCGCTATAGTGGGTCAAAGTTGACTACCTCGAATGTGAAAAACCTATTTTAAAATTGGACTTTAAAAATTTTTTCTTGTTATAGAATTGAGATAAGAAAAAAATTAGCATAATTTATAAAATAATAGAGAATTTCATCACATTAAAAGAATTAAAATATTTTAAAAGTTATGGGGCAAAATCTCAAATAAATCAAGGCACTGTGCGATATTTAAAATCAACGTCAAAGATAAACGTCTTCATCGGCTAGTTCATTAGCAATTTCATTACCTGGAACTCGTAGATCTTTGAGAAAATGGCTGACCACTTTTGATGTAATATTCCTATTACATCCTATTAGTGCCTTGATAGTAGCCTGATTATCTATGAATATTATGACACTGCAAATAGAATTTCTGCTTGGAATATACTACAAGCGTTGTCCAGTTTTGAGCCTATGTCTGATACCTAGTTTTTCACATATCATACAGCATACGATTGTTGATATACCAGTTCGTTTTAATGATCTTTATAATATCCAAACATGCTTTTAGATCCGATGTTTTCCCAATAAGTTTCTAATAGCATATCGAGGGCTTAAGGCTCCGTTATGTAGTAACCTAATCAAAGTAGGTCGCTCTACGTTTTTACGTGACAGCTTTAAGAACAGTGATGACAGCTTTTTGTTTCAATATACTAAATCTGCGTAAAAAATCGCTGTAAAAAGTTTATCAATTGAACAATTTATTTTGCTGTTTTCTTCACTAAAAAAATGCTTAAAATTATTTAAATAAAACGTAGAGTTGAATAAGTAATTTAAAATTAAAAATTTTTTCATAAAAGCACAAATTTTGTTTTATATACAAATCGCTAAAATACAAACCAATAACTTACCAATGACTTACTGGAAATATGTGTAATTGACATCACTAATGTTGATGTGTACAAAACAACAACAAAGTACTGGCTACATCTTCGTTTTTTGAGTTTTTTTGAGTAAACATCCACTTACGTTCCATTTACATTTACGTTTTTACATTTTCATTTACGGTAGAGTAACGGAGCCATATGCAAAGCCCCAATTGTTCAGGAAAACATAAAAACTGTTTATTTCACTCATTTTTCAACATTTTGCAATCCGTTCTTCTACGAGTTATTAATATTACGTCTACTAAACCTCACACTGAAAAATAAATCTTTTATTTATTTATTTATTTATTTATTTATTTATTTATTTATTTTTAATGTGCGTTATAAAATGTTCATATAGCCCGTTTTGTTTATCGGAAATTAAATAAATAAAAGATAATGCCAAGAGAAAAAAAAAAAACGAAATTTTGTGGACCATCTTTAAACGTTAGTACTATCAAATAACAGGAGTGCTCACTAAAAAAACGGAAATGTGTAATCACGAATTTTATTTAAATTTGTTCATTCCTGTCTTTAAATCCAAAGTATAGTGCTCCCACTTAGCCTCATAAAATGTTGTTGGATATACCTGCGTATGGTCTATAATAATCAAAAAAATGATAAAAATCTAACTTCAATTGATTTTTTCTTTAGATTGCATTGAGATAACATAATTTGTATGAGATATACTAAGGTTCTAATTCAAAATGTTTAAAAAAAAGTTCAAATCGCAAAGAAACTTCTCATTATTTATTAATTCTTCCATAGAGCTAGTTAACTGTGTTGAAAATATATTAGAAAATCTACTGAATGTATATTTAAAGAAGTGAGTTATTTAAAATTAATTAATTTAATTAAGCTAGAAACAAATATTTTACAAAAGTGTTTTAGATAGTGAAAATATTTTAATATGCAAAGAAAACTACACAATAGGTTATCTTCCGAGTGCTAAAAATAAGGAAAATTATAAGCACAATTCACAACAAAAATATTTAAATGGGTGTGTTTTCGAATGGTTTTGAAATCTCACAGGAATTTGTTTTCTATTTATGTTGCACAATTCATTGCCGTCTAAGATTTTGTATTGGACATTAAGTTAGGTAAGTAAAGTAAAACACAATTTTTTTACATAAAGTAGTTATGCCAACTTTACAAATGTTTTTGTTATCTTATTAAATTTTAGATTCCGCGCAGAGTACTACAACTTCAACAATATCAGTCTTCTAAGGATTTTAGAAACGTTGCATAAAAATAAAAAAATAATCAAATACTTATCAACAAAAATATGATTGCAGATCAATAATATTTTTGTTTTGATTCAACCTTATTATTTTGCTACATCCAACCATAATATAATTTACAGACAACCGTAAACTCCAACGTTAATATGACAGTACTCGATTATGGTTGCTATTCACCATACTTTTTCTTTGCGTGTGTGATTATATAATATAAAATATCACTAAGTTCATTTATAATAGAAATTTCAGCAGAAAAAATTTACATTAAAGCTACGACTCATTCTATATTTGTCCTACTTGTAAGATAATTTTAGACTTATTTTCCACACAAGAAATTTCCACCCTATAAAAGAAAAAGTAACACTGACTTTCAATAAAATACTTACTTTTCAGTATCAAATTTTTAATCGATTGTGGTGATCAAAAAATGATTTTTGGTCGATTCTAACCAAACATCATTATGCTGAAACCGACTTTTGTCCTCGATTAATCGCAAATTAACTCTGCACAGTAGAGTGTCCCATGGAAGCATTGTTTTGCGATTTCGATGAAGAAGACCCCTCAAACGATGAGTTTTAATGAGCTGAATATTTAAAAATTATTAATAAATAATTTTAAAATTCATCTTCAGTTCCCTACATGCTATTGAAAATTTAAAATCTGGTACATTTTGGCTAAAAAAAGTTTCGAGTTTTTTCACTAAATACAACTCAAAGAATTCGTAATTTTAAGGTTGTTATGAAAAAAAAAAAATATGTTTAATATATAACAAAATATTCCCGTTTCCAGCGCCAGTTTTATATGTAATATTTTACATCATTGCCTATTTGGTGAACTGACTAAAATGTACATATTTCAGTTCTACAGTACTAAATTTAAGATATTTGTTGACAATATTAGATTGATCTACGGAAGTTTGTTAATAGTACCTATATCGATCGTTACTGTGATCTTTTGTTCTCTTTTACACACAATCGTACAACTATTGTATTCCGATGCATAACACCCCCAAAATGTTTATTCGACATAGTCTAATTTAAATTTAATTAAGATTTTGTTAATTTTACAAACAATAATCGATTAATTATCTTAATAATCGATTATGAAATTGAAATTAATATGGTTGGTTGAAAAATCGAAATTCGATTACCTTTTTATTCCATTTACTGGTTCAACTTATAGATCATATTATATACTTTTAAGCACTTAAAGCTTCAGAAAGCCCACATTAAGAAAAAAATAAAAACAGCGGCTTATATTTTCCCCGAGGATTTGAAATTTGTTTAATATACTGAAAGGTATCTATCGACTTTTAAAATGTGGTGCCCAAAAAAGTAAAGTATAAACATTTTCATGAAATAAATAAGTATAACAAATTCATAACCTTTTTAAAACTTTAACTGAGGCAATATTTTTGTGAACACTGATCTGGACACACAGACATCCGAGGACGTATTAACTGCAATTTTTAGTAAAATTAACTTACAAAACCTATGTATGCAGTGGTTTAATAAGACAAAAGTTCTATAAGACCCTTTGTCCATAGCTAAATTTTAATGCTTAATACTTTTTATTCATATCTCCACACATTTTTGCAGTAACCTTTTAATTTAATTTCCATAATTTCACAATTTGCTAAAATTTTCTCTACAAATCACTGTTCAAATACAATTTTATTTAATCCACTGTATCATTTATTTCAAAAGCTTTTTCTCATTGCAAAGAGAATTATTTTCACCCTTTGCAAAAGCTTAACAAATAAAAAGAAAACTAAACAAATCAAAAACTCTCAAAATAAAATGCAGAGAATTTGAAAAGCAAAACACCGGCTTTAGCTTCTGAAGGGTAGTGGCTGACCCACTGTTGCTTCTAAGAAATTCATAAAGCGGATGTTGGGACATGCTAAAATATACACTTGTGGTGGTGTAACAGTGTAAAAATGTGTAAGTTTTCTGTTAAGTAAAAAAAAGAAAAAAAAAAAAACAAAACAAAACCAACAACATTAGCAGACTGCTAGACTGCCAAAAGAATTCAATTCCAATATGAACTGACAACGACGCGTGTCAAAAAACGGTTGTGAAACAATACGAACGAAATAGAAAATTTTTACATATAAAAAAATACAAACGACGACTACAAGAACAATACACACGTTGCAAATAAAAAAACGAGAAAACGCGAAGCTCAGCGATATGACCAATATATACCTGGGAAAAAGTGCTTGACTCGGCCATTCTCAAGCAGACAGACGGACACCCATTTTTAAATTGAAAAAACACCGTTAGTCGTTACCGCCAACTCTTTAAAGACGGTTGCGATAAAAATAACTGTAATAAACCATAATAAAAATTCTAACACTCGGAAATGAAATAAAAAAATACATTTTAACGGTTACAATAAAAAAATACGCTGATTTTAAAATAATAATAAAAGTGTTATAGAAAGAAAATATTGAAAACAAAATATTAATAAAAAATATTTGAAATAAATATAAAATTTTCTTAAAAATATTTAGTAATGAAAACTACTTGTATTCTTTTAAAATTAAATAAAATCAATTAAAAATAAAAAAAAATTGGAACAAGTGTTTCTTAGTTTTATTTAAAATTTTAATGTGAAAGTGTTGTAAATTTAAATTCGAAAAGAAAAATAATTATAAATTCTAAACAAATTTAATTTTTAATTCGCTGGCTACTACCACCCACCTTTATTATCCTTCAATGAAAATGGAGGATCCGAACCTCGCTGATCAGTATGTACAAGAATTTGTACTAGAACATTTGGAGGATGGCACTTCGGCTGTTGGAGTTAAACGTGAAGATCATAGTCCTATAGCGGCGGCTAAAATAACTTGGACCACTGAACCCTCGGCTGTGCCGGCAGAAGAAGATGAAACTGCTGTGGAACCACTAATAAAAATGAGGGCTTTTCCTCCCAATTGGTCACATATGGATGAAAGAAGACTGCAACCATTATCACCTCCACCAGAAATTTACACACATGGTCCCATGGCGGGCCAGGCAATATTAGTAAATACTTCAGTACCCGGCGGTGTGCCCTCTACTCCACCAGAAACTCCCCCTGTTATAGGCTCACCCACGGGCAGTACTTGTGCTCAGGTTTACTCAGGAGTTCCTAGTTCCCATTATGCTACTCACCATCGACCTCCACCTCCCAGTGCTGGTTTAACACAAGAAATGATGTGGCTGCCAAATTCTATGAGATCAGATCCTCAACCTTTGGACCTGAGGCCTTTGGCGGGTCCCTCACAAGATGAAGAATGGGAAAGACATCGGGAATACATGCAATCTGTGGCAGCAGCTAACCATCATAACCACCTAATACAAACCCACCATCATCATCATTTTCAGACCATAGAACACTTGACTCCCATAAATATGCACACCTCTACGTATCACAATGGCATCATAACCAATGGCCAGGTCAATAATACCTCCTCGATAATACACACCAATCCCAATCATGTCAGTAATCATACTAACAATCGACCTCATTCTGTTTGTTCAACAAGATCTTCCACCAATTCCCCGCGTACTTGTTCAGGTCAATATTCTACATCCAGTAATCTGGGCTTAGACGATTGTATCGACGATGATCTCTTGACCACTCTAACGGTAAGAGAATTAAATAAACGACTTCATGGTTGTCCACGTGAAGAGGTGGTACGTCTGAAACAGAAAAGACGTACACTTAAGAATCGTGGTTATGCCCAAAACTGTCGTTCGAAAAGACTGCAACAGCGTCATGAATTGGAAAAAACAAATCGTCAATTGAATCAAGATCTACATCGTTTAAAACTGGAATATACTCGTGTTTGTCAGGAACGCGATCAATTGAAGCAACGTTTACGTGGTGGTAGTTCCTCTTCACAAAATGTTCCCGTCACCGGGACACCTTCAAGTGTTATAACCTTAAATGGTGGAGCTGCAGGTGTAGGAGGAGGTGGAGGTCTTAATGGTGGTGGCGGTAGTGCCGCTCATCAATTAAATACCGAAAATCAAACTTCACCGGAATTTTACCTCTGACGTCAATTAGCAGCAGCTGCCAGTCATCACCACCACCACCATCATCATCATCAGCAGACCCCTACTTCTTCGCATTCACACCATCATCCGGCACATAGTGCTGCCCATCAATGGTCATCATCATCTTCTTCTTCAGCATCAGCGGCCTCGCGTTATCATCAGCATTTAGTGCAACATCATTCTCATGCTCCGCATCATCATACTGCAGCCGTGCAGCAACAACAACAACAGCAGCTTCAAACATCCCAGCCAACGGCCGCAGCAATAGCGGCGGCGGTAAACTGAGTTAAGTTTCATAAGTATACTGAGAGCTTTAAGATTAGAAAATTAGAGATTTAATTAATTTTTTTTTTTTTTGTTTATTCTTAATTTTAATGTTTTGTTTTATTTTCATGTAATTTATTATTTTCTAAGTTGAATTTTTTATTATTATTATTAACAATTTTATTTAAAATAAAATATTATGCTATTAAAAGTTAAAATCAAAATTATTTGTTGTTGAGCAATTGAATGTTTCTTGTTTTTTTAGAATACATAGAATTGTTGCAGTTTTCGTTATTATCTGGTCTCCAATTATTTTTATTTAAACTCTTAATTTTTCAAAATATTCAATAAAAATTTTAATACTAAAGAACTTTCTTTTGAGGTTTTAAAAAATATTTGAGAAAATTTTAAAAGAACAAAAAAAAAAAAAAAAAAAAAAAAGCTATAAAATTTCGAGAAATATAGTAAATTTATAGGCCCGTCATAGAAAATCATTCCGGTCGAAAATGGAATTAATTTCATACTTTGCTTCTTCATTAAACCTAAAACGAAGAAATTTTTCGGAATGAAACCACTTTAAATTATCTAAGAGGAGTTTTCGCTTGTTTCTTTTTGTATTACTTAACATTTTAAATTAATTTTTATTTCAATCATCATTTTAGTTTTGTTCTACACAGCAATGCAGCTTTAAATCTGAAAATAACAATTTTTCGGAATTTAAACTACGAAATTAAAACCATTCCATTCGGAATGTGTGACATACCTGGGGGTTATTATTTAATTCAGTTCGAAATAAATCGTTTTGAAAATTAATGTCACTCAAGAAATGTCATAACATACACAGAAATAAATATTAAAAAAAAAAGAAATCAACTAAAATATTAATAAACATTTTAAAATGCTTTCAAATATTTTTATAATTGAATAATTTAAGTACTCAAAAGCAAAGTATTGTAACAAATTAAATTAAAATTTGACATAGAAACATCTAAAATTCATTTTCAATTACGAATAATACATATTAAATTAATTTATTAATTAATATTCCACCTATGAAAAAATGTATTATTTTTATTTATATTTGATTAATTTATTAATTGATACAGTAAGAAAAATAATTGAAAACCATTAAATCTTTTTATTTTAAGTAAAAAATATTAGAAATTTTGGATTTTGATAAATTGATTAATTAATACAATTAAAAAAAATAATTTTATTAGTTTTTATCTTTGATAAATCATTTAATAAACCAAATTTTTTCTGTAATACGTTATAGGCCTTTTTGAGAACGTCCTAAATGTTATGCTCAATAAAATGTTTTGGTTTAGATTCCTGTTTCATTCATAAATCTTTTTTTTTATGTTATATTCAGTTATTAAAAGCAAACTTTCAAACACTTAAAAAAACTAATATTTTCTGAGTTTAAATGCAATTTGTTATAAATTTTTCTATATGCCGCTATTTTTAAAAATATTTTTTGTAATCATATGATGAACGCAAAGAAAAAATATGGTTCCTGCGACCATAAACTAAGAGCAACATACTATGATTGTAATATATGATTCCAGGTTAGAATAAGTATATTTGTACGTAATCATTATTATGATTCCAATTTATAATTTATTAGTAAGGTTCATAACCTTATTAATAACTTTTAGTAAGTTTTATAACCTTTTCTTAAGTATTGCTTTCAATTTCATCATGTTTTTATCATTTAATAATTCCATGTTATCATATATATAAACTGAATTATAATATATAACTAATTTCATCATATATATAATTTCATTTTAACATATATATAAAATAATTTCATCATATATATAATTCCATTTTATCATATATATTATTCCATTCTATCATATATATGAACTAATTCCATCATAACTATAATTCCATTTTATCATATATGTTATATGTCCCATGTTATCATATATATGATTCCATTTTATCATATATATGAATTAATTTCATCATATATATAATCCCATTTTTTCATATATATGATCCCATATATTCATATTTATATTCATTTGTACCACGATATGTGGTACATTCATCATACTGAATAAAAACAAAACTTGTCAATTTATATTTGTTCATATATAAACTAAATGAGAATTATAACTACTGGACTGATACACAAAAATGTGTATTCAAAAGGCATTAAAAGTTAATGGCTTAATGGTTGTAGAATTAACCAAATTTGTAAAATGAAATGAATGGTTATGTAATTAACTAAATTGTTGTAGAATTGACTAAATGATTGGATTTATTCATAAATATGATTTCATATAAACATATTTAAATACATATTATAATTCAGTGAACCATATTAAAATTTTGATTGTGGGTAATCATTGAATGATTAAACACAGTATATTTAAATCAATGAAAAACGGCTATATAATCATTGAATAGTTGTGGTGATCATGCTGTAATCATGTTTTTTCTCTGCGTGTGGTTTAGCTTTAAAAAATTCTATTATTACAAAAATAATATAAATAAAAGTAATGCACTTCTTCATTCTAAATTAAAAATTTTAAAAATCTAAAATTTAATTAAAATTTAGGGAGCTACGTGTGCCGCAGAATATCTCAAAATTGATAGGGTGCACATGGGGTAAAAGGGGTCGAAAATAGCGATTAATTCTGGGAAAAGCGATATCAATATTTTAATGATCATGTTTTATTTTTTATTGATTATTAGGTAAAAAAAATAGTTTTAGAATTTTAAGATTTGGCAGAATAGTAATGTCCGTCCGTCCATCTATACATTAGAGTTAAATGGGTTGCCAATTATGCATAATTCAGGGAAAGGTGATATCAACACTTTAATGATTACTTTTAATTATTCTATTTATTAGTAAGTTAAAAAATGCATTTTCAGAATTATAAGATGTTTTTTGGGTGAATGGTAACATTTGGGTTAAATGAGTCGAGAATGGCGCTTAATTCAGGAAAAGGTGATATACAAATTTTGATGATCATGTTCTATTTTTCCTATTTATTAGTTAGTGAAAAAATGCACTTTTAGAATTCTAAAGTATTATTTGGCAGAATGGTAATGTCCGTCCGGCTATACATTTGGGTTAAATGAGTTGAAAATAGCACTTAATTCAGGGAAAGGTGATATCAATAATTTAATATTTAGATTTAGTTATTATGTTGATCAAGAAGTAAAAAAAAAATAATATACTTTTGGAATTTTAAGACTTTTTTAAAACAATTCTAAAGTTTGTCCTTCCGTCAGTCTGTTTATTAATTTTTGCAAACTTGCCAATTCAAAATCGTTTATTTTTTGACTTAATAAAGATATGGACTTCAAATTTTCTTTATTCAATAGACAATTTTATTCTTTAATAAGTGGTTAAACGTTCTCTTCTTCTGAAGCGTTTATGGGATCCTGCTTCTAAACTAAAAATTTCACTATCCTCTGCTACGCCTATGTGAAATTTCATCTAAATCCAACCAGATTTATATCGATTCTCCCCACTGTTTAATGTTTGATAAAGCAAAGAAAATGTCTGCATTTAAGCTGTTTATACCCTACACCACCATAGGTGGTTGGGGTATTATGTGTTTGTGCTGATGTTTGTAACGCATAGAATGAGTTATCCAACACCCACCTTAAAGTATACCAATCGACTCAGAATCACATTTTAAATCGATCTAACGATGTCCGTCCGTCCGTCTGGCTGGACGGCTGGCTGGATGGCTGGCTTTCCATGTAAACCTTGTGCACAAAGTACAGGTCGCAATTTTGAAGATAATTGAATGAAATTTGGCAGATGGTACTTTTATGATACGAAGCCTATTGAAATTGGTTATGATCGGTCCATTATTTCTCCTACCCCCCATACAAATGTCCCCCCGGAATAGAGTTTTCACACTTAAAAATGCCTTAATATTAGGAATATTTTAATGAAATTCGGTCCAAAGAAGTTTTGTGTAAGTACCAATCTTTGTACCAAATTTTATGAAAATCCCATATAAACCCCCCTTCCGAAAATCACTTTTACGTGCATAAATCACATACGAAAGATAATATCAAGTTAATATTCGACTCAAATAAGTTTTATATAAGTAGAAACTACATTGCTAAAATTCATGAGAATCGGTCCATAGTTTACCATATCTCTCATATAAACCCACTTTCGGAAATCGCCCTATAATGCATAAAATCATCAATATATTATTATTAACCCATTATTCTGTACTTGTATACTTTATTTTAGATTTAATAAAAGTGTTGGTCTACAGCTCTAATATAAATCCACTTCCCGAATTTGTGTGCTCATACGCAATGGTGTATGGTATCATATAGTCGGTCTTGACCGACTATATCTTCTTCTCTCGTTTTTGTATGAAATCTACTGGAGTTTTTTTTTCGAAAAAAAAAAAATTATTTTCTCAAATCGTGATATATATGCTCACGATTTTTTTTATAATATTAAAGTGGGCAATATATAAACAAACATCCTGTAATATTTTAAGTTGCATTCCATGAAAGTTGAAAATTAGTGTATTTTAGGACAATTTTTTAAAAAAAATAAGGACCAAATATAATTTACAAATACCTGAAGAAAAGTACACTTAATTAAATATCTGAAGATGATAGTTCCATTTTAAATTTTTACCTTAAAAGACTTTTTATTTAAAATAAATATAGTGAAAGCTGATGAAAATCTAATTTTTTAAAAATGTTTAACTTTGACAGCTCCTTATAAGAAAACAACACAACCTAGCTTCAAGATTTTAATTAATATTGATACATAATTTTGTCTATTTTTATTCGGTATCCAACTTTATTACAAAAATTTAAATTTTAAAATTCAATTAACCGCGAGCTTTAGAGATATCTTAATAAAATTTCACATGGTCAGTTATGAGGAGTTTTCGAGTTGATTTAGAGCAGTACAGGTTCCTAGCAGGCCAGGGGGTAGTGGGTGGCCCACCAAAGATGGCCATCTCGGGTATGTAAATTTTTTGAAAAATCGCCAAAAATTGATATCATTGTTGGCAGCCGATTCAAAAAGGTAGAAAGGTAACAGTAATGGTATTTGGAATTGTTTCGATAAGGATATTTTAGTTATTTCGCCAACGGTATTTTAGCGTTATCAGTATTTCGAGTTATTTCAGTATTTTCAGGGAAATGGTTGTTTCAGAAAATTCGAAATAATTGGTTTTTAACGATGAAAAAAATAGAGTCAAGTATTGTTAGGCCGCACAGTGTCACATTTGGCAGTTTTAGAACGACAAAAATCCAATTTTGGAGATTTAAGTCTGAAATTGTATATTCTGTTAGTAGATAATGCCATAAACATTCCCACTTAAAATGGGCGGGGAGAATCATTGCCACTCCCATATTGAAAAAAAAATTACTTTATTTGTAGGAATTTCGGACATATTTTTGTAAATTTTTTTAACATAAAGGAAATTTTAATAATAGGCGTAGCAAGAACTTATTACACCAATCTTAGAATAACAGTTGCATAACAAATTTTCAGCCATTACCTTAAAATGTTTAAATAATTTTTAAGGAATTGCTAATGTAAGGTACCGCATATTTTTTCTAATATTTTAAAAGATCGCAAAAAGTCGCAGCTAATATTTTTAAATATAATTTTATAGATGTTCTTTTATAATTAAATCGTATTTTTAAATTGGAACTCGTAGGAACTTTTTAGTTCCAGTCCATTAAAAATAGAATTTCTCAAAAAATATATTTTTTAATATTATGATTTCATTTAAATAAAAAAATAAATTTTCAGTATTGATCTTTTAACTTCGCAAATTATAATGGAATAATTAAGATACATTTATTATGATATGCCAAAAAAATCTTATCAATATCTGCAGTATTTCCTGAGATACATGAAGTTAAAGTCAACATACTTCTTTACAAAAGTTGTAAATAAAATAAAAATATTTTTAAAAGTTGCAACTTTGAAAATCCATAATTCGCGCTATAGACACTTTCCAATACTTTAAGTATTTTTTCCATAATATATGACATGTTTACTAATAAATTCGAAAAATAATAACTTCAATTAATAAGGTTTTATTTTCGTATTTTTGTCGTTCCAATTTGGATAAATGTGAGACTGTGAGCCGGGTTGGGATAACCATAAAATTCTTAAAAATTTTATTTAATTTTATTAAAAATAATAATTTTTTATCAAACTTAGAAATAAAGGTAACGTTATTTCCAGCTATTTCAGTAGCGGTATTTCGGCTATTTTGGTCAAGGTATTTTAGCGGTATCGCTATTTTCAATTATTTCGGTAACTCTATTTTAGGAGTAACGGTACTTAAGTTTAATGGTTTTTTTTAGCGGTAACGGTAGCCAACTTTGCTTCATATAATCTCATAGTAGTTAAAATTGTTTTCTTTTTAATGTTACATCTCTATGTAAGAGCAGTAACTGTCCAAAAAATTGTTATTGAGTTTCTTTTTACAAAAACTATTTTTTATTTTTTTTAATTTTACGGAAAATTTTTTTTTACCGCTCTAAAACTTACCTTGATCTCATTGCAATATATTTCTCATTGTTAATTCATTTTTTTGTTTCTTTACATTAATTATTTATTTCAAGACTTTTTCTTTAATCATTTTATTTCATTTTTGTTGTTTCTCCCTCTCTCTCTCTCATTTTCATGGTGTTAGTTACAGTTTAATTTAGCTTTAAATATTTTCGCAATTACCTTGAGAAATGTTGTTGACCTATTTTATTCAGTACATTTCCCATGTAATGGCTGTAATAGGGATGACATGTGGGTTATAAAGCCTTATCGGTAATCTGTTCTGACTGCCTATAATTAAGAGACTTTGTAAACTATAGTTTTCTTTTTAGTTTAGTGATTAGAATAAAGTTTTTTGTAAAATTTCTTTTACATCATTTACAGTTTAATGAAAAACTTAATTTAAATATGAAAATAATAAAAATCGAGAATTATGTCGTTGATATTCCTATAAAATAATATTTATTTAATACTACTTAAAATGCAATAAAACAAATGGCTGGAGAAGCAGAAAATTGAAAATGACATAAGTGAGATTTGATAAAATGTATAAAAATTTTAAGGCATCAAACTTTTTTCAAACATTTCTTTTTATTAAATTTCTGATTGTCTTACAGCTTTTCTAATTTGTAATACCATTGTTTTAAAAGTCTGTATTAAAATGTATAGTAACTAATCTCAATTTTATGAAATCTTGATGTTTATTTTTAATGTCAAACATGTGTTAACATTTAAATAAAAATTAATAATAGATTAGTTGATAATATTTAATGCAACATTGTTTACGTGATTCATATTTATAACGCCACTTGGTATTAAGCATGGACTTGTTCATATAATACAATCAGATTTTATAAAAAACTAACTAAATGTGTGTCAAATGTAATAGGTAGTAACATTACTTAGACTGACAAATAATATTGAAAAAATAAAATTTATTTCACATTTGTCTAATATAGACAAATGTGTATTTGTTCTACAATTTGGAATTTTCGATTTTTTGCCTTGACTTTTTTTATTTTTCTCAAATAATTTCCGGGGTAAAAAAGTAAACAATTTTTTAAAATATCCGAAGATTCGCAATACATTTGCAAACAATTTGTTGTAATATTTTTTAATTGTGAACAAAGATCAAAGTTTAGACCATGGCGAAATCAAACAGGTATCAGCAGTTCTACGAAAACAACAATAGAGTACGCAAAAATTGTGTTAGTATAGAGTTTGTTCTAAGTACTAAAAAAAAAAAAAAATAATTATTTATGATTATGTGAAGTCACCTGTTTAAATCGCCTTTGTCTAGACATTAAAATAGGTAACAAAAACTGCATACTTCAAATAATAAGACTTCAAGAAATGGAAAATAACGAAATTTTAATATGATTAAAAATTGCAAACTAAGTTCCAAAAAATTAATAGAAAATTGTGAAATCTTTTTTAAAATTTCAAGTTCTTTGGGATATACATAGGAAGATTATTCAATTCTTGAATGTAGTTTTAATAATCACATGTATATACTTTGATTTGACACTGGTTGTTGTTGTAACAGCTAGAACTTCTTAATAATTTTCAGTCTGGGGGTTCAGCATGGAGGTCAAGTTCAAGGATTTGTGCTACTTCCACTGGTTGTGTCCATAAATCCGTTGGACAAAGAGAAGTAGGGTTCGCTTTATGTGGAGCATGTTGCTCCATCTGTCTCCTCTGTCAATGGCTTCTCTGTCAATGTTGTTCAAAGCTGTCGTGTATGAATTACGATCCAAGGGAATGTTCTTCTCGTACATAGGACCTTGTTTCTACATCGCAATTTGTGCGAAATGGCAGTAGCATGAGCTGAGGAGGTAAAAAGGACATCAAAGTTTCTAATATATCATTTATAATAGACCTTCTTCAAGGAAAAATTGACTCAGAATTTCTTCTGGGTAAAATTTCCATTAGTGTTCCTAATCGGATGTTGAGATCCTACCATCCGTTAACCATTCCATTCCATAGATCCAATTTTGCTAACCTTGATCCATTTTATAAAATCTGTTCGGAAGTTAATTCGTTATACAATTATGTGGACTTTTCAGACTCACCTTATAATATAAAAATGAAGCTTCTTAGTTTTTTGAACTCCAACAATTTCTAGTATAAGTATCTTTAGTATAAGTACTCAAACTTTTGTGGTAGTAACTATTTTTCTTTATAAAAATTAGAAATTGTAAACTTTTCTCAGCTGTTTGTAATATATGTAGCTGAAGTAAATAAATAAATAAATAAAAAAAAAAAAAAAAAAAAAAAAAAAAAAGGCGACTCCAGGATTTTTTGGTAGTTCACTGTCGGAATTTGAACTCCATCGACAAAGACGACAAGCTCGAGTTTTACTTCCTTGGTCCAGGTGGTGAACAGTGTTGCTGAAGACTTCGTTGGTGATAACTGCAGGTTACGCGCAGTGAAGAAATTATCAATCTGGTTGAGATAAGCATTCACCGTACCTCATAAGTCATCAACGTTGCGGCCCATCGCCATTATGGTACAGTCGTCCGCATATGTAATCACTTCTACTCCTTAAGGTGGTGCGGGGAGTTCAGAGAGGTAGAAGTTTGACAGGTGTGATAACAAGACACCGCCCTGCTTAACTCTAATGGGTTTTGATCTTTTGTCTCTAAACTCCACGAACGACTGACGACCAATCAGATAGTTCACGATCCATCTCTTCATGTTGTTGGTCATTGTGGACTGCAGGATGTCCTGAAAGAGTATAGCATGGCTAACAGTGTCAAAAGCCTTTGACAAGTCTATCTAGTTTTTAGAAGAAAAATCCTAAAATATATATTATTATATGTTTGTGCCTGAAGTAATAAAACGAAATACAAAGTAAATTATTATGTCAATGATCCTTTCATAAAGGTATCGAATACTTAACTTTTTTAATGCATTTGACTAGCATTATCCTAGCGCCGTGTCTATATTTGAGAAATTTGTATCAAGACAAACGTCAAATTTTTGTTTGAGTTGTGGATAATTTTTTATCTCTGTCAATTATAGGAGAAAATGTATGTCTTCACGAGCCTTTTTCTTGTTCGCACATCGAACAAAATTTTGTGCGCACATGCATTTGGTTAGTGTGGACCCAACTTGTTCATGTTTTGTTCTCGTTCGCACAATTGTTCGAACAACCATGTCTGCCATCAAACGTCATTTTATATGCGGAAGAAGAGGCGCTTTACGTAAAAGTATCGAAGTGACACTGACGTCAAACAAAAAATTATAATTTGTTCGACAAATGTTCTGCCCACTGAAAACAAAATGAAAAAAATTTCGTGTGTTGCTCTGCCGACGTTTTGTTCTTGTGCGAACAAGAAAAAGGCTAATCTGGACGTAGTGTAATAAACCATGCAAAAAGTACCAACAACAATCAAGATGACGTCTTTTACCAAGCATTGTCAAGACAAAGTCGTCAGAGATGGAGCACTGACAATTTTCTTTTAACGTCGAGTCTATATTAAAGAAATTTCTATCAAGACAAACGTCAAATTTTTGTTTCAGTTGCAGATAATTTTTTATCTCTGTCAATTATAGGGGAAAACGTATGTCATAATAAGCCATGCAAAAAGTACCAACAACAATCAAGATGGCGTCTTTTACTAAGCATTATCGAGACAAAGTTGTCAGTGCTCGAGCGCTGACAATTTTCTTTTAACGCTGCAATAACACTGACAAATTCAGTCTACATTAGACAAATCTTTATCTTGATAAAATTTTGTCGTTTGTCTTGATAAAAATTTGTCTAATGTAGACTCAAAATAATGCTGCAATAATACTGACAAATTCAGTCTACATTAGACAAATATTTATCTTGATAAAATTTTGTCGTTTGTCTTGATAAAAATTTGTCTAATGTAGACTCAAAATAACGCTGCAATAATACTGACAAATTCAGTCTACATTAGACAAATCTTTATCTTGATAAAATTTTGTCGTTTGTCTTGATAAAAATTTGTCTAATGTAGACTCAAAATAACGCTGCAATAATACTGACAAATTCAGTCTACATTAGACAAATATTTATCTTGATAAAATTTTGTCGTTTGTCTTGATAAAAATTTGTCTAATGTAGACTCAAAATAACGCTGCAATAATACTGACAAATTCAGTCTACATTAGACAAATCTTTATCTTGATAAAATTTTGTCGTTTGTCTTGATAAAAATTTGTCTAATGTAGACTCAAAATAACGCTGCAATAATACTGACAAATTCAGTCTACATTAGACAAATATTTATCTTGATAAAATTTGAAAAATTAGTCCAATGTAGACGCGAAGTAAGATCAAGATCAAGGCGAATTCAAATAGGTGAGCTCACTTAAACAGCTGATTATTTTTTAGTACTTAGAACTGTCAAACTCCATACAAGCACAATTTTTGTTTACCCGCTGAAGTGTTAAACTCGATGTGTAAAAAAATTCATGAATTCGCCGTTTCTTTGTTTTTGAAAAGCTGCTGCCACCTGTATCATTTCACCATGAGCATACAAAAATTAATTCAAAACTTTCAACTGCTCAACATTAACATTTTATTTGTTAAAACTATTTAATTACTTTGCCTTTAGTTATTTATGATTTCATATTTTTTATTTAAAATAAAACTATTGACAATAAATTAAGTTAATTGTAAAACTAATTTAATACAAATTATAGTAAATTCATAAGTTTAAGAAATATAAACTAAAACAGATAAATTGCTGAAATAAATAGTTATTTACTGAATTAGATTTATTATCTAATTAATTGGTAGACCAACTCAGTTTAATTAAAAATCTTAAATGAAATCCTTTTTAATAAATATCAATAAATTAAAATAATTAATACTAAATTGATTCCCTTAATGTTTTTGTTTAAACCATTTTTCTTACTCAATCTTAACTCTAAACATTTAATGAATTCATTCATAAATTATTTAAAGAACAAAACAACTATTTTATATAATTTCAAACTTTATTCTAGACCAGTGATGGGCACACACACTACTATACATTTGCGCTTGTGTGTGTAAAGCAGCAAAATACTTGACTCGATTTGCATTGACATTAATGAAAGAGCAGCAGTCGAACGAAGTAGTTTATAGTTTACGTGTGAAGCAGCGTTGCGTAAGCAGCATTTGTAGTCTAAACTCGCGAGTCAGGAAATTTGCAAATTGCGCATCTCTGTTCTAGACTCAAAACTACGCTCTTAAAAGTATTTTCCAATTAAAAAAGTATACAATTTTAAAAATTTAAATAAATATCAAACCTTTAATAAAATCTTAAATTGTACACTTGCCCTCTGAGCTTAAACTTAAAACAATCGTTCATTTTATGTTTCGTAATTGTCTGCCGTTTTAATTCTGTTTACAAAATATTCTTAAATAATTTGCTCTTTGAAAAAAATTTAAAGAACAAAACTGAAGTATACTAATAGTTTTAAGATTTGTATAGTTAAGTTAAAGAAATTAAATTGTATTTAAGAATATATTAATTAGATTTTAATAAATTTAAATAATTTTTTTCATTTTAAAATTTGCTATTTATGCTATTGAATTTGAATTAACGTGCAAATAAAATCACTTGTTATTAAAAATGTTATAATCAAGGCAACCAAAAATATGCACTAAAAAAGTATTTTATATATTACAAAATATGCTCTTAAATATTATTTTTTTCTAGCTAAATTTAAAAAAATTATTTCGGAAAAATTTCACGAATGGTAAATTATGTAAACAACTTTATTGGGTGTAAAATTGTTTATTTTCAATGCGCGAACAAGAAAAAGACTCGTGTGGACCGCAAATAAATAAACGGGACATGAACATCAAATAAACAACCAACTAATTACACTATGCGACACGCAGCAGCGACACTCTTTGTATTTCGTTTTGGTGTCGCTTCGTAAACTCTCTCGTGTTTACATTATGGGTTTTTTTTTTTTTTTTTTTGTACAGTCAGACCTCCAAAATTAAAAAAAAAAAAAAAATTTATTCATTTCTGTCATAATTAAGTCTATAAAATTTAAATTTTCTAGCATAATTACTTACTTTAAATTATTTAGAAGCCTTAGATGGAATAATACATATTAAATAAAAAAATTATAAAAACACTAAGTGCACAACACTGATTTATACGAATGGTGAGAAAGAGAATAGTAAAATTTGTCGACTCATTTTCCATTTCCTCCCACTTTGCTTAGCCCGCAACCATCACTATACCTCTCGCCAACAAACTCAAGGTCAATTGGCAGCCGCCCGAAGCAAAGCTCACTTGGATCCAAAATAGATCCCGTTGTGCTATCGTTTATTCTTCTCGAGTCATAGTCTTAAGTTACGTGGCTACTATCAGTAAGTCATCCTGTTCATTTGATAAAGGAGTGAATTCCATTCAGATCAGGCCAGACAAGTTTTGTCAGTTAATCTTCGATGAGCAAATAAATCATATCGTCTTAAGTCTTCGAATGCTGGGCAATGGCAAAGAAGATGTTCAGCAGATTTCTCTTCTTCGTCGTTATTGCAACTTATACTAAAATCGTTGTATGGTAACAATAGCCTTTGAGCATGCCTTCCAATACCTAGAATTTTGCCAAAATGATAATTACTCCATGCCCTATTGGCTTTTAATGTTACAGTCGTTTGAGCCGCCATTTGCTTTGCCAGGATGTCTGGTGGTAACCAGTTCAAGATTATCAAGTGACCATGTTCGAACTTATTTTGATGATTTTTCTTCTCCAGAGCCAACCACCAAATCGTGGACCCATAGAATAAAATAGGCTTGACGATACATTCGCATAATCAGTATAAATACATTCTTAGGGTTTAGTAGAGAGCTGTTGCCGCTTTTGTGGACCTTGATATTGTATTCAAGTTCCAGTTATAGTGGAAGGCCAATGTACATTTCAGGCGGCAACGAGCGGAAGCGTTATTACCAGCTTAAAAATCAATCAATTATTTACAAAGAAGTGACAAAGGAAAATTTGGAAACACTGTCATAAATTTAATCTGGCAATGCTGTGACACACGGCCGCGTGTCAAAGTTGAATTTGTTTCAACTTTTTTTATATGGCATGAGAAAAGATGATCAGCTGATTGCCGCTTGTGCCGCGTACGTAGGCCTTCCACTATTAAGTTTACTATCCAGTATTAGTCCAAGGTATTTGGCATTATCGGATAGTGTTAGAGTGACATCATTTAGTTTCGGGGTTACAAATTTAGGAATTTTATATTTCCTCGTGAACAATACCAGTTCAGTTTTAGTTGGGTTTACTCCCACTTATCCACAACTGTGGCACCATTTGAGTAGGAGATCCAGTGCGGATTCCATTACCTCCGAAAGAAGTTTCGGATCTTTGCCCGTGACAATTACTGCCACATAATCAGCGTATGCAATTGTCTGGCAACACGTCTTTTCCATGTCTTGTAACACGTCTTTTAATTGTCATGCAACACGCCTTTTCCATGGTCTTCATGTGTTTATATTTAGATTCCAAAGTAGAGGAGATAGTACACCCCCTTGCGGGTACCTCGCGTTGCTACTTTGCAAATATTCGAGGCGCCCAAATTTGATTCAATGCGCCTAAAAGTAAGAAGCATCCGGACATAAATTCATTTGTGCGATCTATTCCAAGTTGTAACAAGGCTTCTATGACAGATTCAGGTTTGACTTTATTAAAAGCTCCTTCAACAAACTCGAACACGTGCAACAATTTGTCGCATAGTGTAAACTAGCTGCAATTATTCAAATTATTCGAAACTGATAAATAACTAACAGTTTGGTTCATTTAAAAAATCGTGGTTCTCACACAGCTATTTTTTTTTTTTTTTTTTTTTTTTTGCTGCAATTCTGATCTTGTCTGATCTGACCTTTTCTATGAACTCATAATTGCTGCAAAAAAAAATAGCAGTGAACTCGACAATGTAGCAAATTCTTATACATTTTCGGAATTTTGTTTGCCTTTTGCCTGACTACTATAAAATTCAAATTCACTATCGCATAAATCAAAATCTTTTTATAATTTGTTTGAATTTCAAACCTTTTTATTAACAAAAAACATTTGACCGGTATACAATGTATTCAATTACAATTTATAAAAACAAAAACAATTTATTAAATAATAAAATACAATAAAACAAAAACAAATAAAACACGCTTAATTGTTGATTAGTTTTAGAGACACACATGCATAATAGAATTAAATATTAAATGAAATGGAAATAATAATATTTAATCATAATAATCATAAAAAGAAAATGTAAATTTATTAAAACAATAACAAATAATAATATCAAACATAAAACAAATTAAAATGATTAAATTAGTTTAACAACAAATGACGTGTATACTACTTAAGATTTAAAAGAATTATTTCTATTAAAATATTACGAATTTATAATTTAAATTCAGTTAAAAAAAAGTTTTATTAAATAAATTATTTTATATTTCTTTTAATTTCCCTTCTTCTTAATTAAAAGGTTGTGTTAAGTTTAACTTAAAAATTCTTGTAATTAAATGATAATAATTTAAAATTTCCCAAATTTAATTTTAAATATAATTTATGTAAATTTTTCTTTTAAAAATAATACGAAATATTGAAATTTCTATGAGCTTAGTTGTTTAAGTATTGACCGTAATAAAATTTAAAAATAAAAAAAAAAAAAAAAGAAAGCAAACTACAATCGTCAATGTAATCAATCCTATATTATTTAATTAATATAACAAAATCTAATTAAAAATAATAATTATTAATACAAATCTATAAATGTAATTGTAAGTATGTATATAAAAATATTTAAATTTAAGTTTACAAAACACTCACGTGATCTATATATGTGTGTGTAATCTTTAAGATTTAAGAAAAATTTAAAAGATCAATAAATAAATCTAAAGAAAAATTCAATTATAATGTGTTTATCTTTATTAAAAACACTATTATTTCTGCAGCTCTGTGTCTGCAATAAGTAATTCCTTTAATGACAACTTAACAGTGTTGTCAAAGAAAGTGTTACAGCCATAGAAACTCAATTGTCAAAAAAACCTAACTCTTTGTATGTGTTAGTAAAATTTTCTACAGAACAAGTTTATACGTGTGAAGAGAGCAATTTTTTGTTTCTGAGCGAATGAAAAGAGTTGGACTTCTAGTTGTTTTCTATGGTTACAGCTTTTAAAGTTCTTTTTTTACAAGATGTTAGATCATTAATAATTAAATATGAACCATATTTTTAAAAAAAAATATTTTATTTCAAATCAACTCAAATAACAATTTAATAAAAAAAAAACACACAAAAACAAATTACAATTAAGTAATTTCCCTACGATGACCAGGACCAACTGGTCCACATTCAATATTTACAGTTGTTATTGTTTCAATTGGTTCATCTTCTTCCAGTTCCATTTTTATAACCGATTTAGCCAATCCTTGGAAATGTGGTGTTAAAACAATTATCAAAAACATTAGCATATATCCCATTGACATAATTCCAGACCACATGCTATGTTTTACTATTTGACAAACATTCCAGAAATATACAAATGCCACCAACATACCCACTTGTGCATGTACGCCTGTATAGAAACCTTTATCTGTGACTTTACCGCTCAATCCGAGAAGAAATAATAAAAACGTAATAATAATTTGTATTGTCAATGGTAGCCAAAGAAATATAATGGGAACACTTCTTAAATGTACTGTATCCGAATAGGTAAATACGAATGCGAAAAGTATAAAAAATGGTACAGATGCATGAAAAACAATGCTGGTCCAAAAGTTACCAATCACACGTATCATAAGAATGCCGTTGGTCAACAAATAAAACAAATGTTTATGTAGCCTTTCCAGGGGAGCGTTGTGTAAATCGAATAACATAAAGATAATGGATATTAGATATACAACCCATAGCAGTATGTACTTCTCAAGTTTGTTCATTGTGTTTGTTCTTTCTTGAAATTTCTTGAGATAGTAAAATGTTTTATTTTGAAGAAAAGTATTTATTTTTTTCGTTTGAAATAAAAATTTCTGCTTTTTTAAAATTTATTTTGTAGTTTACATTTAATTCAAAGTTTGAAAAGTTATTTTATACACAGAAAAAAATACAAAATATTGAATTATATGGGGGCCTCGGTCAATTATGGACCAATGATCATTATGAAATTTAGTGGAGCGATCTATACTTCTACAAAACTATGTTGTGTTAAATTTTATTCTGATATTAATTTTATGTTAGATTTATGCAAGTTTAATTGATATTTAGAAATGGGGTTTACATAGGAGCCATGGTCAATTATGTACCGATCTTTATAAAATTTGGTACAACTATCTATACTTGTAAAAATATTATGTCTACTGAATTTTACATAAATATAACATATTTTTGACATTTATATGTGTATTAAACCGCTATTCCGGCAAAAAAGTTGTATGGATAATAGGTGAAATAATAGGCCGATCATAATGGATTTCATTAGATTTTGCCTTTGTAAGCCCATGTATCAAGTTTGAGTAAATTTTCATTAAAAACATCACAACAAATTTATTACAGTGACTTAAACGCTAGTTAATGTGCCCCTGGAAGTTTTAAAATAATATCATCTTATTTTTTACAGATCAGGAATTTGCTACACACTAAACTTGAAAATGTGTTTAGTTAGTAAAGAAAAATTGTCGTAACTTCTGATCTCATTGAGATCCATTTTGAAATTTATGAACCATAAGGACAATGTAATTGTAAACATATTTGGGGGATTCACAAAGTGTGCTATCATGTCGTATTGTCATAATGTCATAAAATTTTACAAAGGAAAAGCAATAACAATATTTTTTATACATTGAAATATTTTAGAACATATGACAATACGACATGATAGCACACTTTGTGAATCCCCCAATTGTGAAAAAAAACAATTAAAATAAATATACCCTTTTCCAATATATCTAAGAATAAAGGATATTTTTTTCATTTTAGAGGTGTTTGCGCCAGGAAGATGTGTAATTTTCATGGTTTAAAAATAAAGAGGAATATAAGTTCTTTCCATTGACACTATTTGTATTAAAATCAGATAATGCACTTAAAAGTTATTTAACCTTTTTGACCTATTTTGACAAAGGTACCCCTGTCAAATAGTTATATGTGGAATATTTGTTTTCTGATTTTTATATGTTCCAAAAAAAAAAAAAAAAAATTGTGTATAATTTTTTCATTGTTAAATAAAATATCAAACTGAAACATCAATTACAATAGGTTATGGGCCATTGTTGTTTCACAAGATAATTTAAAGATTCATATTGTATATTAAAGATAACAATCAATAAAAAAAAAAAAAAAATCAAGAATAAGTGATAAATACATACTTCAAGATGAGTGAAAATCGCTTTTATGGGATCGAAAAACTTAATCAAGACAATTATTACAATTGGAAATTCGAGATGCGAATGTATTTAATTAAGGAAGACCTTTGTTCAGTATTTCAAGATCCAGTTCAAGATTCAGGTGCTTGGAGATAGAAAAATTTGGAAGCGTTTGCTGTTGTAAGTTTATGTGTTGAACATTCACAACTTATCCATATACGTATACACAGAAAAAAGTCACCAATTAACAAATATATATGAAAATAATTCATTCAATTATAAACTTGTTTAAATTTGCACCTCTCACCAAAATGATTATATCAATTACTAAAAACTATAAAAAATACAAAACAGAAAAAAATTCCCAATTAATAAATTAATTAAATCAATTAAGTAGATGATTGAATGAATTAAAAATGTGTATAGGAAAATAAATTTTATGAAAATTTATTTTTTATTTTAGTTTTTCTTGAACATATTTATTAAATTTTGATGCAAAATTAAACAACTGAGTTAATTGTAAAAAAGATGGTAATAATTTTTTCTGTGTAATGAAACCTTAGCCAAAGATGCTTGGAATAAGCTGCAAAAACAACATGAATGTGTCACGTTATGTTCAAAAGTGCACCTAATCAGGGTTGTCAGATTTTTTTGAGCCTCTGTCGCCAAATTGTTAATCAGAAATCACCAATAATCGCCAAAATTAAATTTTATATATTTTTTTATGAAAAACTCAAAACAACTAAAATATTTAATGCTTCAAATTTTATATAATTTTAAAATGTAAATTCAGCTTCAACAAAGTTAATAATAATTTCAGTAGCTGAAAATAATTGAATAACAAAAATATTAATTTCAATAAACTTTTCTGACATACATAACTCAATTTTAGGTCAACAATTTTAAAAATTTATTTAAATTTATTATATTTTTTAACAGAATAATTCTAAAATTATATAATGAACATTTGTCCTATTAAACTTATAAATTGTTTCGAAGAATTCATTCATGAACGTTTTCTTTTCATTATGGCCCATAAAATATTAATATTCATATTTGAAAGATGATGGAAAACAAATTATCAAACATTTATTGAAGATATTTATAAATTAAGGATCTTGATTTTGTTAGTCTGGGTTCATTAACAGCAATTTTTCTTGCTGCAATTTTGAGTTCGTAGACGAGAGAGGTGAAGTGAATGTAAATGTTTAGTATTCCCTTCTCTTTTCTCTCCTAAGAAGTCAGAATTGCAGCAGGAAAAATTGCTGTGTGTGATCCCCGACTTAGATCAGGGGTTTTTACAAACTCTTGCTTCGTGCCTTTAACTTTAATTTAAATAATTTAAATGTATTTCTGAAAATACGTTGAATTTCAAGTTTGAATAAAAATTAATATTCATTTGAAAAAAAAGTGATACTTTGTCAATTTCATATCAAATGATATTCCTAAATAATTCTTAATCCAAAAATAATTTAATACTTAATGATGAAAATAAATGGCATATTCTCAATTTGATACCAAATGCTTTTGTTAAATCAGGCTATATTTAAGAAAATAGTAAACATTTGATTTCAATTAATTATAAATTTAAGATAAAACGTTTATATTTGAAAATGGATTTTAAAATTGCTAATAAACGTCTTATGCCAAGAACAAAATATCATTAATGGTTTTTTACAATTACCAGAATGATAATAATAATCATGCACAAACACAAACAAATTGTTACTCTATATTTTTTGCAATTTTGCAGAGCTTCGAAAGAAATAATTAAATCCTAGCTTAATTCCCTTAAATCTTAATTCTGAATTAAGAAATAATAGTTTTTCATTCAATAATACCATTCCCAAAAATATAATTCAATAGCTCAATTCAAAGGCTTTTGTTTGAATAGAATTATTTCTTTATTGAATTAATTCATAAAGAATTCATTCAATTTTTGTTAATTCAAATCATTTCCAAATTGAATGAAAATATTTTTCTTTCATTCAATTTGTAATATTTTGTGTTTTATTCTTTTAAAAAATGAATTAAAAAATATTTTCTATAGCTAATTTGTAATAGATTTGAACACAGAAAAAAATATCTCAAATAATTTTTTAATAAAATTATTAATTAACTTTATATTGGAATTTAATTATATGATTTATTAATATAATTAATTTTCTAATTGGTTTTCAGTTTTGTTTTTTAATAAATTGACAGCTGTTAATAAAATATAAAGAAACATTAAATATTTGTCTATAAAAGTACAGAAATAAAATAAATTTAAGTAATTTTACAAAAATTTTCAACTCATTGCATCTATTTAAGAAAAAGAAGTAATAATAATATCAATTATTCTAGTTATTATTATTATCATTTTGATGATTGGAGCAAAATCAATTAAAAATTAATTAATGTTACAAATTTCGTAATTGAAGTCAATTTTTACTTTTTTCTGTGAAGTGAAGAAAATTCTGATAATTCAATATACTTTGTTGAGAACCGCGGACCTCCATTTGAGAACCGCCGTTTTGGATAAAAAATACTAAAAATAGACGTTAGCTAGTAAGAAAACGTAATAGTTTTAATATGCGAATACCTATTTAATAAAGTTTTAGAAATTAGCCAAATAAATCGGCACCTTGTTAAAAATCGCCAAAAAATTCGCCATGTCGCCAAACGGAAAATTCAGTCGCCAAGAGCAATTAAAAATCGCCACATCTGACAGCCCTGCACCTAATGCGAAAAATATGCAGTATGCGGTTAGGCGAAGGTGAGAATATGGAGGCGCACATAAATTCGATGATGGAATTATTTATACTCGAAGAATATTTTAAAAACTTATCTCGTGACGATTCGTCGAACGTTTCTGCGTTGAAATCAAAAGCTGTAAAGAAATTTGATGCCAAATCCTGCTTCTTTTGTAAGAAAACTGGTCACCTCAAGAAAGATTGCCATAAATATCAGAAATGGTGTAAAAATAACAAAAGATCTGTTAATATAATTGAAGAAATTAGTACTGACGATGATGATGCTGAATTTGTGTTGATGACTAATTTTTCGGAAGGAAATCAAGCTGCATGGATTATAGATTCGGGCGCAAGTTGCCATATTGCCCATGAAAAAGAATTGTTTACGGAACTCAACTATAGCGATAATGGACAGTCAATTTGTGTAGCAAATGGAAACACTTTTCAAGCTAAAGGCAATGGTGTGTGCAAAATCAAGGTAGGAGATGTGTCTTTATTAGTGAATGACGTCTACTATGTTCCGGATTTTAATTCTAATTTATTATCAGTTAGAAAAATTTCAGAAAAAGGTTACACTGTAAATTTTGTTAAAAATGTATGTATTTTACAGAAAAATTCTAAATTTATTTGTAAGGCATTTCTTAAGAATAGTTTATATACACTTAATACAACTTCTGAAAATGTTTTCACGGTTAATAATTGTAATAAATGTTGTATACACTACTGGCATCGAGTTCTTGGTCATCATAATGAAGAAGGTATTAAAAAATTATTTAAAGATGATTTAGCAACAGGCATAAGAATTAATGAATGTAAAAATCATAAAGAAAAATGTGAAATCTGCTTGCAAGGGAAATTTTCAAGAAATCCCTTTCCTAAAGAAAGTTTTTCAAGATCAAAGAACTGTTAATTCGTCATGTCGAATTTGGAACCCATCAAACATCAAACTCGGAATGGAAATTAAGCAAGATAAAGATGGAAATTATTTGTTGAGTCAAGAGCAATACATTAAGAAAATTGTAAACGAGTTTGGACTTCAAGAATCAAAAGATTCAGATATTCCGTTAATTCCATCTTATAACAAGACATTAGAATCAGAAAAATTAATAGATAATAAACTCTATCAAAAAGCTATTGGATCTCTTTTATATTTGTCTTTAAATGCAAGACCAGATATTACTGCAAGTGTTGCAATATTAGCTCAGAAAACTCAAGCACCATCAAAAGAGGATTGGAATGAAGTTAAATGAGTTATAAAATATCTTAAAGAGTCATCTAAATTGTCATTAAAATTAAGTAGTTTGACAGAAAATAATACTTTATACGGATATGTGGATGCAGATTGGGCTGAAAACAAAATTAATAGAAAATATCATAGTGGTTACGTGTTTTATTTAAATGGTGGTGTTATTAACTGGTCATGTAGGAAACAAAGTTGTGTATCTCTATCTACAGCTGAAGCAGAATTCATAGCATTATCAGAAGCTTGTAAAGAAGCTAAATGGATACATGAACTGCTAAAAGAAATGTGCTACATTGTGAATATACCAATTACAATTATGGAAGACAATCAAAGTTGTATTAAGATGGTTTTAAACGAAAATTTTAATGCCAGGTCTAAACACATTGATATTAAGTACCATTTTGTGAAAGATTATTGTATTAACAATTTTGTAAGTCTAAAATACTGTCCTACGGACAAAATGATAGCAGATATTTTAACAAAACCACTTTCAAAAACACGATTGTTATTATTAAGAACACTATTGTAAACAAAGAGGAGGAGTGTAGAAAAAAAAAATACTTTAAATAAATGAAAAAAAAATTGTGTATAATTTTTTCATTGTTAAATAAAATATCAAACTGAAACATTAATTTCAATACCTCTTGGCATTGTATTCGAAGTACCGTTATAATAAACCAATGTTTCCAGGACTTGAGAAAAAAAGAAGCTAAATTAGACTTTAAAAAAGGTCAGAAAAAAACTAAATGTTCCAAAAAATAAAGCCAGAAAAAAGCTAATGTATTGTTTTATATAAAAAATGCATTTATTTGAAGCGCCGCAGGCTAAAATTTTCATTTAATATAAACAATTTCGATTTTTTGTGCAAATTAATACACAAAAATTCTTAAATTGATGATTCTATAAAAATAAATTTAGTACATTTTTAGCCTTTTTAAGGTTATGTTATGAATAAAAAAGGCTAGAAAAAAAGCTAGAAGCTAAGACGAAAATTTTTAGGCTGAAAGCAAAATAAAAACGCTAGATTTAGCCTTAAAAAGGCTAAACTGGCAACACTGTAATAAACCAATCATTGGCTAAATTTTAATACAAAATAATTATATGTGCAAAGTGATATTTTTACTCAACAGACTGACATAAAGTTCACAGTTCGAACTGCTTAACTAATTAAAGTTAAAACTAAAGTTATTTGGGGGCCCTGAAAAACGATATATAATTGTTTTGTTTTTTAGTTAAATTTATAGTAAAAACGTGTCACCAGGTAGTGAACTGTCGGTTGAAGTGCTGAAATCATTAAAGTAAGGCCACTATTTATGTAAAATTTTGCAAAATGGAGTAAACGGAAAATGTTTTTCATAATATTGTTGAAAATTTTTAAAAAATCTGAGAAATTGCTATGATTCTAGGAGCGGGACTTAGGGCTATTTTTCGACGAAAAATAACACGTGTTATTAATATTATCGTTTTGATGATTGGAGCAAAATCAATTAAAAATTAATTAATATTAGAAATTTCGTATGACAATATTAAATGTTTCAAATTGATTTTGTATAAGTATACTTGAATTTTGACCTAAATATGTATTTAAAGGAAAAAGGACGAATCGGTACCATGAGGGATGCATCTAGTAACGTTATATTAGGACAACACAATTCCTTAGATAAAGGATTTTTATAAAATTCTTGTCTAGGTGGATTTTTATAAAATGGACTAGGTAGATTTTGATGAGTTAAACAAGAATCTGTATTCACTTTTTTTCTATCACGTACTGATTTTTTTATGTGCATGACTAATATCATCACCTTATTCAGCGGTCACACTATAAAATTCGAGAATGGTTTGTAAAACTTAGACTATTACTCCTGAATCGTTTACACGATTTTGATAAAAAAAAAAAAAACATCAAATGATGCATACGAAAATTGTCTGCAAGGTATGTCAACAATATTTTTCATTCACTCAAGAATTTCAGAGTTATGGATCAAAATTTTCACCATTTTTCAAAAAAAAAAATAATAATAATTTTTTCGCTACTAATTACGAATAACTACGGAAATATTAACTGGACAAAAAATTATGTAAATTCAGCTCAAAGACAATTTAGGTCGCTATATATTGGAGTTTAATTTATCTTAATTGGACAAACCGTTCTCGAGTTATACAAGTGTGACTGCCTAAAGGCGGGGTCATAGTAGTCATGCCCATAAAAAAAACTGATACGTGATAGAAAAAAAGTAAAAGCTGATTATTATTTAGCACGTTTAATTCCATCTAATCCACCTATTTTTTTTTTTATTTTTTTTTATTTAAGACGAAAAAAAAATTTTATTTTTTGCCCACTAGTGTGTTTCTACTTAACTGTTGAAAAGCATGGGTATCCTAACTAAACTGTGAATGCAATCATGATTTGTGCATAAATTTTGAAAAAATTTTTTTCGGACACTTATTTCGGAATATCTCCAAATTCTCCTAAACGCAATATTAGACACGCACATAAAAAAAGTCTCGACCTGATGAGAAAAAACTGAAAGCAGATTCGAGTTTAGCATGCTGAATTCCATCTTGTCCAAATATTTTTTTTTTTTTTTTTTTGAAGGAGCACGAAAAAAATAAATTTTTGTCGACCAGTGTTATTTTTAAGTCAAAGCATTTACTCGAATGAATTAGGCAACTATTTATAAAAATATTTTCCCTTGGTTAATAACTTAATAGAGTATGTTTTCATGATATATAGTTAGATAAGGGAAAAAAAGATACATTGACTAGATCTTCTACTAACATTTTTCTTAAAATTAAACTTAATTAAAATTTTTGTTTATAAATAAACTTTACCAATAATCAAGAGATAATTATTTAAAAACAGTTGCACTATGGAAACAACAAACATCATGATGCATGGCTTTTACTACAAATCATATCAAAAACAAACTAATATATGACTACTGGTGTTTTTTGTCATATTATGACAAAATCTGGACAAAAGATTGATTTGACCACCCAACAATCCACAAGAAAACAATAAACAATTACAAAATACGACCACCAAAGAAATTAATGGATGAACAAATGAATTGAATGGGTTAAATGTTTATTTATTCTTCCAACACAATTAATTGTTTATTTCTTCATCATACTTGCAAGTATCGTGTAACAGCCACTTGAAAAAAAAATAATAATAATAATAATAATGTCATTTTGTATGTATACATTTTAGTGGTAGCCACTGTACTTTGTAGTAAAAGCCATGTGGCCAGATTTTAAAATTTAAAGCTATTTTCAATGAAATTTCTATTTTAAGCCTGAATATTTAAAACTTTTAGAAGATTTGCATAATAATGTGTATTTTACATTTTGGAATTTTTATGTTTTTATGTTGGCTCTGAAGTTTTGAAGATAGTTTTTCAGGTTTGTTTCTTAACTGTTCTTTGCAGCATATTTTTATGTGAATTACAATATTCTCTTTGGAGGAAAAAAATCTTTATAATCTGGCAACTTTTTTGTGTTTATATACATACGAGTACATTTGGGGGTAACATTAATATTTTTTTATTATAATGGATTCATAATGTATACAATGTTTATGTTTTGAATTGACCACTATCAATGAAGCTTGTCTTAATGTCTCATAATATTTCAATATGTTTATTTTCATTTTTTATTTTTGTTTACAAACAATATTCTTTTTAAAATCTTACAAAACAGTGAGTTTTTATCAAGAATTTAGCGATAAATGATTTGCATTAAAAAAAAAAAAAAATATAGATTTCCGTTTTTTTACTTTTGTTTATGTTTAAATTTTATTAAAATGATTTATTAAGATATAACATAGATGGTTTTTAACTTAGTGAAATTTAGCGAAAGAATTAAAAAATATCTCAAAAATTTTTCATTGAGATGTTTGCTTCATAATTAAGATTTAATTGAAAAATTGGGTATAAAATTCAAATTTAAAATTGATTATTTTAATTAAACATTCCAAATAATAACACCACATGAACTAGACCTGAATTATACATAAATTACCAGAAAAAAGCCTTTAAAACCTAAATATTTGAATAGTTAGACATGAAGAATGACTGTTCCTCTCAATAATAAATTTAAAATGTATGTCATATACGGACAGCGTTTATGAATCCCGCTTCTCTTTTAAAGAATAAAAGGTAAACGTGGCTCGATTATTTTAAACTATTTACAGCTGCTGTCAAAATAATAGCACCACTTGTTTAGCAAATCTTAGATTTGTGTTAAAGCAAAAATTTATTTCAAAAGAGTATTAAAGTTAAATTTATAATGAAAGGCACATTAGTTCTAAAAATATTAAAATAAAAAATAAGATATTTTAATTTATATTAATTAAGAAATTAAATAACTTTCTTAAATTAGTATAAAAATTGTCTGTCAAAAAAATAGCACCACTTATGTTCGACTGAAAAAAACATTTTAAAAACAAAATAAAAAAAAACATACAGTTAGGGACAAAACTATTTGTACACCCCATGCATTTCGTATATCTTCAATAATTTATAAAGAATAAAAAATTATTATATGTAGTTTTAATTCAGGTCCATTTTTATTGAATTATTTGATAAAAAATAAATTAATATATAACACATTGTTAAAAAAAAGTACAATTTAAGTAAAAATCTTTGGGACAAAAGTATTTGTACATCAGTACTTTGTACAATTATTTGTACGTTGGACTCTTGTATGATGATTTTTTTAAATACCGTTATATTTTCTTCGTTAATCGAGTTTTATTTTACAAAATAAGAAGTTGGTTTTAACGTTTTGAATAATAAGCTCATCAAAAATGGGAAAGCGAAAAGAGTTGAGTTTGGATATTAACAATTTAATTATTGATGAACATAAAAAAGGAAAATCTCTCCGGAATATAAGTAATTTAGTAAATTTGCAACATTCCACAGTACAATACATTGTAAACAAATATAAAAACAGCGGATCTGTTGAAAATGTGCAAAGAACTGGAAAAAAAGGTTTCCAGACGGGAAGCGAACTTGGTGATAAAAGAAGTGGCAAGAAATCCAAGAGTAACTCGGGCAAAATTAGCGGAACAAATCGCAAATACTACCGGAACAATTGTTCATCCAAAAACAGTAGGGAGGATCTTCCATTCTGCGAGATATGCAAGTAGAATTCCCCGCAAGAAACCGCTGATTAGTAAAAAAAAACGAGCATTTGCGTTTAGAGTTTGCCAAACGATACATTGATAAGGACGAAGAATTTTGGAATAGGGTTTTGTTTACTGATGAAACCAAAGTCAATCTTTTCGGAAATGATAGCAGGGGAAAAGTGTGGCGCAAAAAAAATACAGCGTTAGATGTTAACAATTTGACCCCAACAGTGAAACATGGTGGGGGAAGTGTTATGGTATGGGGGGCAATAGCAGCCAGTGGGGTAGTGCGAATGGTATTTATAGATGGTGTAATGGACCAGCATCAATATAAACGTATATTGGAAGACAATTTGAAGGATTCCGTAGATGGTTTGGGTCTTGGCCAAAGTTGGATATTCCAACAGGACAATGACCCAAAACATACAGCGCGTTCAGTGAAGGAGTGGTTGCTTTACCATGCACCAAGACAACTTAATTCTCCTCCCCAATCACCTGACTTAAACCCCATCGAGCACTGTTGGGATATTTTGAAACGTAAAGTCGCTACAAAGCACGTCCGAAGCAGGGATGAACTTAAAATTGCTTTGGAGGAAGCCTGGAAGGAAATATCTCCAGATGAAACGAGAAATTTGGTCCGATCGATGCCCAGAAGATTACAGGCCGTGATAGATGCAAAAGGAGGACCCACAAAATATTAAATTTTTCCAATATAAGTATTATAAGTAGGTGTAGACTATATGTACAAATACTTTTGTCCCAATGAATTTTCATTATTTTGTATTTTTTTAAATAATGTGTTGGATATTAATTTTGTTTTTATAACTTAATTAAATAAAAATATATTAAAAATAATACTGCATACGACAATTTTAAATTCTTTATAAACTATTGAAGGTATATGAAATATATGAGGTGTACAAATAGTTTTGTCCCTAACTGTATATTTAACTTTTTAATATTATAATATCCTTACTTAATTATATCAATATTTTGTTGCGTTCCCCTTATTATTTATAACGGCTTTATAGCGTCTACCCATTGAATTCACCAAGCTCTGACATCTTTCAATGGAAATTGAGTACCAAGCTTGTTTTATAGTCTCCCAAAGATCATTATTATTGGTCGGTTTTACTTCGTGGACTTTCTTCTTTGGATCAGTCCATAAATTCTCTATTGGATTGAGGTCAGGTGATTGAGCTGGCCACTCCATCACCTTTATATTATTATACTCAAACCACTTCTTCGCTATTTTGCTATTATATTTTGGTTCATTATCTCGTTGCATGACCCAAATCAATGGCATTTCTTCCGAGGCAAACGGTAACATTACTTTATCAAGAATCCTGACATATTCTGCTGCATTCATTATGAATTGGACCAACACCGTAATATGAAAAACACCCCCACACCATGATGCTGGATCCACCATGTTTGACCGTCTTAGCGGTAAATTGTGGGTTGAATTCGGTATTTGGAGGTCTCCTTACATACGATCTTGAACCTTTACCGCCAAATAGAACTATTTTGGACTCATAAGTCCATAGAATATTACGCCACTTTTCAATCAGCCAGTCTGGCAAACTGGAGTCTTTTTTTCACATGTGTCTTTGATAAGAGGGGAACTTTTCTGGGACTGTGGGCTTTTAAATTGTGTTCTCATAGTCTTCGCGTTATATTTTCGGTACTTACTGGTAAATCTAAGTCCTTTTTAATTTCCATAGCCGACATAAGGAGTGAGATCGAAAAAATTTTAACACAGATTTTGCCTCATAAGTTTTTTCGGAATCAATATTCAAAATTTTTTTTGATCTAGTTATCATGGAAAAATACTTCAGTTATTATTTTTAATAACAACCATGTTTATTTGTTCTTATTTTCATCAAAATAAGTGAAGAAAAAGATTTACGTCCTACAAGTTATTAAAAAATTTCAAAAAATCCAAATACTCCAAACACATCTAGTAGAAAATCAGCTCAGTTTTCTCAGTGCTTCGACTATTTGGTGCGAAAATTTAAAGCTAATGGGAAAGTTGATAACATATAAAGTTCAAAAAATTCCAAACTGGAATTGTGCAAAAAAAAAATTACAAGCCAAAAATAGGACTCGGAATTTAAAACCAAATTTCATAAAAAAATATTCAAGCTGTATAATTGGCGAAGAAACGTATTTGCTGGCAGAATCTTCGCAGCTTGTGTCTCAAAAATTTTTATTGCTAATGCTCGAAGCAATGTTGGAGATAAGTTTAAGACTCAAAAGCAGCAAAAATTTCTTACAAGTTCATGGTATGACAAGCTTTTTGCAGTTGCGGCAAAACAAGAAAGTCATTTGATACATTCGGATCTATAAATACCAAAATATGCATAAAGGAATATTTGCAAAAAAGACTTTTTCTTTTCTTTAGAACGTGTCCACATATTTTTGGACCCATTTGGTATCATGTAACTAAGGTAAGAAAGCTCTGGAGTAGTACCAAATCAATAACATAGTTTTAGTACCAAGAGAGGTCAATTTTCAAAACTGTCCATAGCTTAGACCAGTGGAGAGATATTGAGCTCTTGTGAAACGTGAATTCAAGAGCACAAAAAAGGTGTCCCAAAATACCGAAGATTTTAACAGAAGATGTGCACACTGTTCCAAAAAAGTGACTGAAGCAACTATCAAATCTCCAAAGAAAGGGTTTTCAAAAATGGTCCACAATTTTATAATTAGTGGTTAGAACCATAAAAATTATATATTTCTGTGATCTGTGCTAAATTATCAAATGATTAAAAAAAATATTATTGAATATTATGTATGTTAAGAATTTTTCGATCTCACTCCTTAAAAGGAGCCTTCTTGATTTGGCACACTATACGGTTCACCATTAAAGGTGATAATTGTCTTTCTGCCTTGTATTTGTAGGTGATGGCATTTCTTATCATTTTATTTGAACATCCAATAATATTTCTTATTTGGGAGTACGTTTTAACCTCCGAAATTATTTTTTTTATTAGTTCTCTCTTTTCAGCTGTACAGTGTTTAGCTCTGCCAATTTTCATTATAAAAATTACATAATAATTTAAAATTTAGATTAAATTTAGCTGTATACTGTGTATGCGAATGGTTTTAATTAATTTAATAAAAATATGACCGGTCCACGTGACTTTTTAAACTAAATGTATTAATTGGTGCTATTATTTTGACAGAATGCTTTTGGAAGTATTATGAAGTTTTAGATTCTTACTTACTATTATATATTTATAAAACAGCAAAAAACTTACAAAAAGAAAAAATACACTAATTATAAGGGTACTGCAAAATTATAGACCAAAATAAAAATGAACAATAATGGAATGACAAAATTAAAAAAATAACGTACCACTTGTGCTATTATTTTGACAGTAACTGTCATAGTAAAATAATAAAGTACTCGCACATCTACAAAAACAAAAATTGCTTGTATTTTGTTAGTGTAAAACTACTGCCCACAATGTCAGAATGCTTTGAACGGAAAAATCAGAGAACGAAAGAGAGCAAGAGAAAAAAACTCAAAAAATATTTTACATGTGAATACAAAAACAATTTGACAGTACCGCGAGGTTTGCCAATGAAAAAATTGTAAAACAGCTGGTCTTACGAGTATACTTTATTATTATACTATGAGTAACTGTATAGTTGTACACACATTACTTTGAGTCTACATTAGACAAATTTTTATCAAGACAAAAGTCAAAATTTTATCAAGATAAAGATTTGTCTAATGTAGACTGAATTTGTCAGCGTTATTGCAGCATTAAAAGAAAATTGTCAGCGCTCGAGCTCTGACAACTTTGTCTTGATAATGCTTAGTAAAAGACGCCATCTTGATTGTGTTGCTACTTTTAGCATGGCTTATTATGACATACGTTTTCCCCTATAATTGATAGAGATAAAAAATTATCTGCAACTCAAACAAAAATTTGACGTTTGTCTTGATAGAAATTTCTCTAATATAGACTCGACGTTGCACCACAACAGCTGGAAGTTACCAACCTCCTACCATATATCACTGTTCCGTAAAGATGACCATTATTTCCTGATTAAGTAATTATTTGATAATATATGTATTACACTTTTTTGGCCAGGGAGATCGATTTTTGGCCAAAACCCTTTATCGTTGTCGGATATGGAAAAAAAAATTTATATTTCATGGTTATTGGACTTGCTGATTCCAAAAATGAACTAATATTCAAAATGACGGAACCAAAATGGCTGCCAAAATTTTTAAACAATTTTTTAGAGTTACTTAATTTGAAACTGAAATCAGAATTTGAAAAAACAAAATGGCGGTCTCAACATGTTTCTTTAAGTTATGTTAATTTCTTTAAAAATATATTTTTTATAATCGATAAATGTATTGTATAAAATTATGGAAAATATTAAAAAAAAAAAACAAAATGGCGGAAACAATATGGCGTTCAAAATTTTTTTGTTGGCGTAATTTTTACTGATTTTAAATTTATTTGTGTCAAATATTACCATAATACAGTAATTTATGTTCGATTTTGGGAGTTAAAGTGATTTTCGAAAGTGGGCTTTAAATGGGAGCTATGCCTAATTGAGGTCCGATCTTCCTGATATTTTGTTCTCCGATTTAGTATTGCATTAAACTTATTTGTTCTGAATTTTATTGAAATAGTGATATAAATAAGAAATTTCTTAGTGTTAAAACCCTATTCGTGGAGGTTTTGTATGGGAGAGAGTTGATATAATTGACTAATCATGACCAATTTCCATACTGTTTTTCTTCTTTTAAATAGAGATAGAAAATTAATTGTATCTATAATTATATTGAAAGTATCAATTTTGGTGTTAATATACTGGATAAACATTTATTTGAAAAAATATTTAAATGTCTTCTTAAAATTTATGTTTTTTGGAAATCAAGGAACACTATTATAAAAAGTTGTGATTTGACCATTTATCATTTGGAGCATGTTTGGGCAACTTTTTTTTCAAAAACTTTTTTTTCAAAAACTAACATTCTATTGGATATAAAAATAGAAAAAAAAATTATTTTATTGGACTGTGGATTCGTGTGGATTTCTTTGGAAGAAGGTTAATATCAAAAAAACTTTAACTTATTTGAGTAAATTCAGATGTTAATTGATACGAAAAAAATTTTTAACTTTTGTCATAAAAATAAAATTAATTTCTAGCAACTTTTTTAACTTTGGTTCGATACAGAAGGAAATAGTGTAGATAGATAACAAAAAAAAAAAATCGGGAAACGTGGTTTTAAATGTTCTTAATAATTTGCCATTTTCGTTATTTTCAAATTCTTAAAATTTAGTTATGGCCAAAAATCTATATCTCTAGATTTCTGTGCATTGGTGTTCTGTCTATAAATCTTTAATTTCACGTTTGAAAATTAATTATTATTAAAAAAAAAAAAAATCAAAGAGTAATATTATAATAACGAAAAGTACCGTCTTATGGGTTTTCATTCACCCATTCAGGTTAAATAATATAGAAAATTAAAAAAGTACCATTAGAAAAACAAAAAAGTACCACAAAGTTCCCCCTCTTGAATTCTTATCCACATAGGATCATGTATCTTTAATTTCTACGTTCAATATTGTAGAAAATTCAAAAAGTACCATTAGGAGAATGAAAAAGTACCAAAAAGTCCCTGTTATGGATTCTTATTCACTTCACTTCAATTTCTTAATTGTACTTGTATATAATGTTAAAATTATTCATATGTATGTGTCTGTAAAAAGAAAACAATATTCTGTGAAAAAAGTACTAAAATCAGGTACGGAATTTTATATGGGAGGAACCTGTCACTTTTACATGGGGTCGTCATTGGAGGTGGCAGAGTTACAAAATGAGAAAAAATTTCTGCGGCATGGGGTTTCTCAGTCAATTCTGATATACGGTACACAGTGGTCCCAAAACGGAATTTTTTGGAAATAATTCTGTAACTTTAAAACTGCTGAATGTATTTAAATGAAATTTCACATGGGCAATCCTGAGGTATGTGGCAATATATTTGGAGGATTGATAGCGGGTCTGGAGGACGAGGGGTGGACCTCCAAAGTTGGTCACCTCGGATATGAAAATTTTTAAAAAAATCGCCAAAATTTCATTTATGATTTAATTGAAAAATTTTGCACACAGATAGTACTTATAATTCTCTATAAAAAATACGCTTACATGTGTGGGTTATCTCTTTTACTTTTAGATATATTTGGACCAAATTAAAATTTTGACCCATTTTTGGACATGTTTTTTTTTTTAAGTTTTTTTAACTTGGCGGGCGCAATTTGTGTCCTAAAATTTTTCTAAAATATTCTCTGGATTTTTTACAAAATTCCAAACAATTTTTGTGTAAGGATCATATACCTATGTGGTTTAGATAAAAAGTTTTATTATTTTGAATTAGAAAATTTGAAAAAAATTTTGATTTTTTTCAAAAAGGTGGTAACATTTTTTCCCTCTAAAATCCATTATTTTCCTCTGGACCATACATTTTCATGTTTCTAAAAGAATGCTTAATGTAAATGCATGTAAAACAAATCTGAGGACAGTTGGGGTAACAGTTTCCCAGCTAGCCCTAACGGAATTTCGTTAATTTTAATTTTTGTGTTTTTAGTTCTTTATGGAGCACAAAAATTTCAAAGCTAATATTAAAATAAAAATACCGTAGAAAGTTACCTCCATATGTTTTTCTTATTTATTTTCTATTTAACTTGTAAATGAGCATTTTCATTAATTTGTGAATAAAATCAAAATTAAGGCATTGATTTTAATGAAATATGTCTTGTTTTATTTGCAACAAATTTATCTCTATGAATAAAGAATACAAATTTTAATTTTTGACATTTTCAAATTTTTATTATTTTTTGAAAAATTTTTTTCCTTAAATTTTGTATAAAATTTCATTTTTTCTCAAAAAATGGGCTTAATATCTCCATAACTATTGGCCGTATTAAAAAGTAATGTAAAAATGTAATTTTAATTAGATTTTTTTTTTATATTTTTTTGAACAAAATCGGACAAGTCGTTTTCGAGATATGCTTCAATATATAGTGCAACTTCCTTAATATTACAAATCGCGATTTATCGCCAGAACTAAATCAATTCAAAACAAGCGCAAATATTCGGCCCGGCCGAATCTAAATACCCACCATCAACTTTTTCAAATTTTGCGTTATAATGAAGAGGGTGGTAAAGTGGGAAGTAAAGTGGGCGGACCACGCCCATTTTTTGTTTCCGAGTTTACATTGGTCTTTGAACTATTTGAAAACAATTTTGTTGATTTTCACCTTATATGGGAGGTGGGCGGTAAAGTGAGCGGACCACGCCCATTTTTGATTTTCGAATTTACATCGATCCCCAAACTATACATACAAAATTTCGCTGTCGTACATGCTTTTGTTGCAGAAATATCGGCAGAAAAGTGTAAAATGGACACCCTGTGTTTCTAGTTTTAAGCTCATAACTTTTTTGTTTATTAACCGATTTTGCCCATTTTCAATCCCAAACAAACCTTATATAAGACAAATATTTGTGCCAAATTTCGCCCCCCTACGTTGCTCCGTTCGAGCCCTATCCTGCTTTCAACAGACGGACAGACGGACGGACATAGCTAGATCGACTCAGAATCTAACCAGGACCCAGAATATATATACTTTGTGGGGTCTTAGATGATTCCTTCGACATGTTACACACGGAATGACAAAATCAATATACCCCCCATCTTTTTGATGGTGGGTATAAAAAATGGATTAGAGGCTTACTACTTATTAATACCGTGTATCCGAATTGACTGACCCTGTGTAATATTTATTTTTATTTTATATTTTGTTGCTAATGTCGTACGTTTTATAGTTTTTAGAGCTAACCACTTAGCCACAGATTGTTATTGCGCGCGAGTAGTTAATTGCTGAACTGATCTAGAACTTATTTAGAACTGTAATAACAAATTATTTTTAATTTAAATCTATGTTTATTATTTAAACTTAATTGATTATATTTGACCACAATTTTAATTTTCCAACAAACTTCCTTAAGTAACTTTCAAATATTCAATACAATATTATAATTCTGTTCCCTTTGGTGGTTATTTTCAAGGACAACAACACAAATTATTAACAGCACAATGACAATTTAACTTCCAATTCAATTTTTTGTTTATTCGAAAAGTAAAAAAAAAATAAAAAAAAAAATAAAATAAATTAAGGAAACAAAAAGATAAAATTGTTCATGGTATTTTAGCATAAAATAAAAAACAGGGCAACAATTTGACCAGTGATAAGTAGATTAGAACAAAACCATTATATGGTTTATAGATTTTGGGCTATTGGGTATTTTAGTCAAAGGAGTGTTTCAAAAAGTGGTGTTATTATTGCATTCTCAAATTAATACAATTGATGTAATACAAATGTTTACCCTATATGTATATCTTCTAATGAAACACCCTTTTCAAACAAATCTTTATACCCAATGGACTTATTGGTAAAATAAAAAAACAAACTGGTTAGGGGAGGCAGATTGTAAAAAAAGTCCTGAGTAAAATAATCATATCTTAAGTTTGTATCTATATTGAATGTGTGTTTTTTATTGATGGACAACAATGAACAACTGAAAGAAATAAATGTCCATCACTGCCACAAATTTATACATACATGTTATATCTTATAGGTTTTTTAGTCTGTACGAGTATTTTTTTTTTTATTTTATTTAAAGCTTTTCTTTCTTTTACACTCCCCTGCACAGCAATTCAAATCATCCTAAAGGCGATAGCTTCCGTATTTTTTTTATAGATACATCCGTTTGTAATGTATCTTATGAGCCATTTATTGATGGTTTGATACGTTTCTTCTTTTTTTTATTACAATATCTTTTCTTATATTTTTTTTAGCAAATATTCCTGTTTTAAAAGAGAAAAAAAAAAACACATTGGCGCTTAATATAATTTCCGTAATGACCAATACACATAATAAAAATTCCTTTCTTACATGTGTAGTGAATAAATATGTATATAAGTAAATGAGAGCATATAAGGAAGTAAATACATATTGACCATCATAAATTTATTTGAATCCGTTTAGTCTTGGAATAGAAAAAAATAAATACATTTGGTCATCCCTGTTTTATGACTTCGTTGGGACACTGTGTTTTATTCAGTTACTATTTTAACGATTGTCATAATAAATTAAATCACTCTTTTCTTCCTTTTACTTTTCTACGTATGTATATATTTGCAGATAATTTAATGGCTAGAACATGTAATAAAATTATTTCCTTTTATTCTTTAAGTTCTATTATAGTTAGTTTTTAAACTAACTAAAGTTAGCTTAAGCATCTGTTGATTTTGTAGATAATAATACTGAAAAACAAAAATAAAATGTAAATTAATTCAGACTTGGAATCCTTAGGTAATCACTTAGTAGTTCGCCAAAATATTGTAATAAATATGACGCAATTTGATAGAGCCATAGTCAGTGTAAAACTCTTATTTCGCTGAAACTTTATAGCTATATAGTAAAATGGAATTACTTATCGGACAAGAACTATGATGTTTATTAATTGGTATTATACCATCTTAAGATTATGTTAAACGAGTAAAACTGTAAGAAGCGATTATCTTAAAATTAACAGTTCTGATAGATCCAATCTTTATGTGTCCAATCATATCATGTTCTGTAAAAACTGCTATGGTTTCTGAAACATGTTTTTCTTTTCAATTTCAACTGGATCTGAGATACATTATCCTCGAGCCGGATGAGAAATTGAATTTTAGATCCTTAGAGGAGACTTGGGTGAGATGTGTCAAAGTACAGAATAATATTCTTCATTGTTTTGACCCTATGGTAAAGAGATCATTAACAGAGCGACAATTATTTATTTTTGGAATCTCCTTTGACAACATGTATTACAATTCAAATTGCTAGTCTTTTATTAATAATAAATTCGACTGACTATTCAGATTAGGTAAAAAATTCGATTTCTGTTAATATTTTTCCAGAAAACCTAACTTACATTTTTTTGTTTTCTAAGTTGAAACACGTTCCAGAATTACTCGTGATCCCTCGGGGTTGTTAACCCAGCTATATCCGTCGAATTAACTTTAAGGATAGGAGGAGGTGTTGTAAAACAGGGTTATTAATAATAAATCGTCTGTTTTTTGTTGACATTAAATGTGTTTCAAACAGAGACCAGAAATTACGAACAAAAAACATAAAATTTTAAGTTTTCATTGAAAAAATAAAAAACACTTAAGTTCAAAATAGAATATTTTTCTTAACTGTTCAAAAACAAAATAATAAAATTATTAAAACAAACATTTTAAGTAAAGTACAAAATTATTTTGTACTTTAAAAAAATGTTTTAAAAAAAAAGTTTTTTTTTTATGTACGAAAAAACTTTTTCTTTGTATAATTTAAAAATATCAATTTAGAAATGAATTCATTTTAAACAACTGGAAATTTGGTAGTTGCTTAGTAATCATATTGGACTTTGAATATAATAAATGATCAAAGTCGCTGCGGTTTATTGAAAAAAAGCAACGTTTTAAATGGTATACATTAGGGTGGCCGCGAAATGAAAAGTATAGATGTTCCTATCTTAAATAAAAATTTGATTCATTCTAAGGTACCGTTTCTCAAAATTTTGGTCCTGAAATTATCCTTTTGTGAGCAAGATCAAAGTGAAAATAGGTTCTTTTTTCAATAACAATATACAAATTTGGTATCGTAAGAAAGGACTTTAGAGCGAGCATTTAATGACACAAGAAAAATTTAGGACCAGATTCAAATAAGATCAAAATTTTGGTTCGTCCTTGTGTTGAAGAAAGCATATGTACCAAATTTCATCAAATTACCTTCAAACTGCTCATAAGCTTTATATGGACAGCCAGCAAGAAAGCCTACCAGACGGACGGACATTGTTAAATCGACTAAGAAAGTGATTCTGAGTCGAACTGTGTACTTTAAGGTGTGGGTCCGAAGATTCTTCCTCTGCGTTACAATTTCTGCCCAAACAAATAATGCACCAACATACCTATGGTGGTGTAGTGTATAAAAACAGAAAAACTTGTTTTGGTATAACTGCTATAGGATTATATTGTATTATTTTGATCCCAATTTTTTAAATATTTGTGTAAAAAATTCAAATTTTTAAATTTTTTTTTTGAAAATTGCAACATTTTGGACTTATTTGGACCTGGTCCTAAATTTTTGTTACGTCATTAAATACCAGCCTCAAAGTCCATTCTTACGATACCAAATTTTCATATTGTTCCTTCGGCAGATATAGGAACCAAACTTTTGAGACGCGGTACCTTAGAATGAAATAAATTTTCATTTGAGATGAGAACATCGTTATCAGATAAAATACTCCATACAAACATTCATATGAATTTATCTTAGTTTGTGATGAAAACTGTTGATAAATATGAACAAAATCATTTAATTTGTTCATTATTTGACTTAAAAATTTCCATTTATTATCAATATTTTATTTTAAATTTCATAAATATTTGACTTTGAAATGAAAAATTATTGTACAAAAAGAAAAGTTTTTTTGTGTTTTGTTTTCTTTGGAAAATTTTTTTTTGAGAACTTTATTATTTTGTACTTGAAGAAAAACATTTTTTTTAAAAACTTTTTTTTATATTTTTTGTTTTAGTATGTTATAAAATAATTTTTAACTTCAATGAAAATATTTTTTTGTAAAAAACAAAATAAAAAATGTTTCCGGTCTTTGATTTCAAATATTATATGAATCAATCTGCTAAAAACTGTATGACTACTAGAATTTTAAAATTGTTTTCGTTTCGAGAACTTTTCACAAGTTACAGAACATGGGTACTGGATATTATACTTACAAAAGACAGATCTAATTTATTAGTTGTAGGTGGAGAATATCCTAAGAAAAATCCTTCTCGGATCGTTGTTGGATACTTTTCGATATTGGACTCGTCTGCAATGAAACAGTGTTAACTAGGGTGGTCGACTCGGTTTTCCAACCGGTTTTAAAACCGTTTTTTTAAGTAAATTTGTTGTCGGTTTTTTCAAAAAGTTTATTTTTCGAAGAAGTTTATATTTCAAAAAACATGTACTTAATACTGATATTTGAATCGAAGTATGATTTCTAATGTTTTAAAAATATTGTTTAAGGTTAAATTGAAATTAATTCTGTAAGATTAAATAAATAAATTAATAATAATTTAAATTTCTTTAAATTCTCCCTCACTCTCAACTATGTTCCGCGGACCATCAAGAGTAAAAGCAGTGTTCATTCCCAAAACCGGAAAAAGAAGTCATGAGAATGCAAAAGACTTCCGTCCGATTAGTCTTTCATCTTTTCAGCTGAAAACACTGGAGAGACTCATTGATTTACATATAAAGCAATGTCTAGATTTTCAAATTGTAACAAAGAAGGTTTGCTCCAACTTTTTCCAATCTCTTCAGATAATGAAATTTTGTCCTCATAAGCTTAAGTGACAGCAATTTCCATACATTTTTATGTTAAGGTCGAGAGCGAATGGTGGCCACTCCGAAGTTGTAAAATTTTTACTTCGAATCCCTAGTTTTAACGCTTCTGCGGTGTCAAAAGGGGCATTGTTGAGGTTGAAATTCCATGGAATGAATTAAAATAAATGTATAAATTCTTTTTCCAGTAAAATTTTGTTAGTTTTTTCCGTTATTCTATGCGAAGAAAATCAAAGTTCACATGTCTCATAATATGAAGTAGCACTCTACGCCATTACACATACTTCGCAGATTTATCGGATACATAATTAGCATTCTTCTTTTCTCAAATAACGAAAATAATAATATTTATAGCCATTGGAGCCTTCCAGATTGATTTTTGAATTCCTACATCTTTTATTAAAATTCATTTATTTACTTTTAAATTTTCGAAGGAAAAAAATAGTACTTTTTTCCCAAACACAGTTTGGCCCTTCTTGGACTATGTTGAAGATAAATTAATTCTGCCTTCTTTTATTTTCACAGAAAAATTTATTACCGTATATTTTTCAATTAACACACTTGTTTCATTTTGCATCAAAATTTAATAAATATATTCAAGTAAAATAAAAATAAAATTTAAGTATGATTTTATTTCTTATTTTACCCCTGTGTTGAAGATTATAAAAAGAATTCCCTACAAACATTTGGAATAAATCTTCCATAGAAGATTTTTACGCAATATCTTATTCTTCTCATTTAGAAGAAAATCATCAAAGCAATATTTTTCTAATATTGTATTTTTAACAGTTTAATGAAAATTAGGAAAAAAAAAACAAAAAAATAGATTTCTTTTTTTTTAACATAGATAATTATCTAGCAATATTGCTTAATTTTCTTCCAGGCTTATTGATTTCTTATTGCTTAAATTTATATACAGTGATGCACAATCTCTCCCGATGTGGGAAACTTCCGCAATACGAATATGATTTTCGTATTATTTTGCTTGTAGGGTTATTTGAAGAAATTTTTTGCAACATTTATTTTTAAATAAATAATTTAATTATGTATATATTTTTTTGCAATACATTCTTAATTTTGTTATATTCTAAATTCTTTTTCTTTATTATTGTTTTGGTTTTTAGTAAAATTATCTTTTTGTTTTATTATATTTTTTTTTAATACACTTTGTTATTATTTATGAAAACAAAATATTTTCTATACTAGTAATAGCAAAATATAAGATTCTCATAGTGTATTTGAAGTTTACACGAGGGCCTTAGCGAAAGTTATTGTTACCGTTTACTTTAAATTGAATTTTATACAGTAAGCACAATTTAACCTATATAAATATAAACATAATTGTAATCATGAAAATTGTATTCCTTCTCATGATTTGAATATTTCTTAAGCTATTTGAGATTGTCCCTCGTAGAATCATTTACTGATTAGAATATTCCATAAAGTCTTTCTTTATATTAATGTACTCTATATACATTTCAAATTGGGCAACAAATTTTTATTCTCAATCATTGTCGTCTACATTTAAGAAATTCTACACTTCCTGCTCTTTGAATTACATATTTGGCTACAATGTATTTCCAAGTGCTTTTTTATGGTTTATTTTTAAGGGAGTTAGTTGTATAGTATAGACAATTTTTAAATAAAGCTTTGCTTAAATTTAAAGAAAATAATTTTAGAAATTCATAGCTCTGAATGCAGAAGTGTGTTTGGGTTTCCCATAAAATTAACATTGAAGTTTATTTAAGTTCTAAGAATTTGTGTAATGTAAACAATTATAAAGTGTTAAATATTTTTGCTTTTGACATACATTGTTACAAAAGTTTAAAATAATTTTAGAAAAGAAGTATTCTTATAGAATTAAGTGATAAATAAATAATTTCACAGATAAATAAATAAATAAATACACAGATAAATTAATTAATAAATAAATAAATAAATAAATAAATAAATAAATAAATAAATAAATAAATAAATAAATAAATAAATAAATAAATAAATAAATAAATAAATAAATAAATAAATAAATAAATAAATAAATAAATAAATAAATAAATAAATAAATAAATAAATAAATAAATACATAAATAAATAAATAAATAAATAAATAAATAAATAAATAAATAAATAAATAAATAAATAAATAAATAAATAAATAAATAAATAAATAAATAAATAAATAAATAAATAAATAAATAAATAAATAAATAAATAAATAAATAAATAAATAAATAAATAAATAAATAAATAAATAAATAAATAAATAAATAAATAAATAAATAAATAAATAAATAAATAAATAAATAAATAAATAAATAAATAAATAAATAAATAAATAAATACATAAATAAATAAATAAATACATAAATAAATAAATAAATAAATAAATAAATAAATAAATAAATAAATAAATAAATAAATAAATAAATAAATAAATAAATAAATAAATAAATAAATAAATAAATAAATAAAAAATAAATAAATAAATAAATAAATAAATAAATAAATAAATAAGAAAACAAATAAATTAATTAAATACTTATATGTAACCAAATAAAAATCTTTCTATTAAACCAATACATGTACAATATGATGTCAAGTTGACACCGATGCGATATTAATTTTTGATGTTGATTTGATGAGACAATGTGTAATTTGAATATACAATTTTTCCATATAAGGACTGCGTACAAAAAAAAAAACGTGCATACAAATCTGCTTGTATAAACTAAACCAATGGGTGATTTTTTTAATTATATTTTATTAATGACTGTTATGTTCAAGTTCTAAACGTAAAATAATAAATTATTTTCTGTTGGTTTTTAAGCAAATATCTGATATTTTCCAGAATTCCTCCAATTAAAGGTGTTATTGTGTTTCGGTCACTTTTTTGCTCGAGTAAAAGTATCTTTCAGTTGGTTGGAGTTCCAGACCAAGTATCTTTCAGTTGGTTGGAGTTCCAGACAATTTGATGGATTAGCATGTTTCGGTACAAACACTAAAAAAATCTTTATTACCATTCCATTGTTTTGTTGCTGTAAAGAGAAGAAGCGAGAACATAACAAAAAAAGTGGATACACTGTATTTTCTTAGGAAAGGGAGAAGTCTCATTCACGTATATTTCTGTGTTAATGGAAACATTTTTTATGAATGAAGTGCTTTTTTCCGCTAGGAAGTTGTAAAAAGTCAGCTTGTACGAACGTTTCATAGTCTATTATACACTAATCATAAGTATGAAAACATTCGCCTGAAGTACTTTCACGTCATTCTTTTTACCTCTAAATTCTTGCTTGCGATTCTATTAGGATTTTTTTGTACTTTATATGTCTTCAGGCTAGATTTCCTTTCAACTTTTCTGATAAAGATTCAAAGCAAACTTTTTGTGACACTTTTCTTAAAGAGATGAGAGGATTTTCTCTTAAAATACTTTCTATTTTGTTTGAATCCTACAGCCTGAAGATACTATTTTTTTTCCACTACCAGGTTTCCATTCAGTGACCGTGACTTCTTTGTATAATATTATGACCCATAAAACTGTATTTTTTTACACAACTGCCTTCCTAGCAATTGTTTTATATGACCGATGTAAAATTTCATAAAAATTGTATTTATGTTTTTTTGGTGTTTTTTTGTTCAATTTCCATTTTAAGAAAAACTAGTTTCGCTATAACCATGAAACTTAGCATATGGCTAGTGAGCGTAATGACAAATGTAAACCAGTTAACAGAATTATTTATTTTTCACCACATCAAAAGTTATAAGCCCAAGACCATGCACGGATTTTTTCGTGCGCAGTCCTTATCTCTAGCTGTAGATATTTACAATAATCTTTGACAATTTATTTTTTTGTTTTTTAATTTTCTGATTTTGTATTACCTTTATAACTTGAATAAATAACCATAAAACCGTAACTATTGACAAAATAAATAAAATCAATGTTTTTTAGAAAAATAGACAGGCTACTCTCAAAAAAAAATGTAAGTACGAGTTCTTAAATATTATTTCCCCTTGAGTATTCGTATAGAAATGTACTTTACAACAGATTGACAAAGTAGCTCAGAGCGACTCATAAAAAGTATTTATGTGCAATTAAATTAAAGGAAACAATGCTAAAGGCACGAAATATTTAACACACTCCAATCTATAAGACACTTCATATAAATACTCGTAGCATGGTGGAACAAGCAAAACGTTACAGTGACAATGACAGAGAAGAAAAATTGTATTTGAAAAGATGTCGATAATAACGAAGATGATGAGAATGGGAACAATGCTGTTGAAGTGAGATGAAGACAGAAGGTTACAAGGGAAAAAAAACATCCCCCTTCCAACAACGACAAAATTATTTAGACTCATCATCATTGTCACCATCATCAACATCATCACTAATACATACATACATGTTCTATTGCAACATTGTTTGAGTATGTGGACAGTGGTAATCAAAATCAACGTGCTACGTGTAGCGTCTTTATTATCTTTCAGTCTTAAAATGTTCAAGTCATTTATTCACTCTTCCTTATTTGTTTTTTATACTTTTATACATATTTGACTTTAAGGATTTAAGTTTTTTATGGAAGGGTACAATGAATTGGTTTATTATACGTGTAAGTACATATGTATGTAGTAAGAATGTTTAGGAAATCCTGTAGGAGGGGGTGAGATTTTTATTTGTTACTTTTTTTTATATTTTAGCAAATGCCTCAAGTGACTTTATTTCCTCACATGTATATTTAAAAAAAACATGTACATGTGATGTTATAAATGTATTTGGTGTTTGGATTATTTATGTATGCAATGTCTTGTGTGTCCAGGTCACTTGTCGTCATCACATTTTGTTACGTTTCATTAAATACGTAACAAATTCGATTGGTGTTTTAACCACACAAAAAAAGAAAACATATAGATGGACATTTTTAAAAATTAAGCGGTTCAAGAAAAATCTGGAATTAATAATTTGCTTATCCTTAAAGCAAATGTATCTTCAAAGCTTGAAATAGCTGTCTGTAGCTGAAGCTTTAGTGAAATACTAGGTCCCTATTAAATGATATTTGTGGTCAACGTCGAAAGATGAATATCCTTCTATAAGAAAAATCTGGAACTAATAATTTGCTTATCCTTAAAGCAAATGTCTGCAGCTAGGCCCTTATAAAGTGATATCTGTAGTCAACGTTGAAAGATTAATATCTTTCTGTATCTTCTTAGTAGATAATATTTTTTCTTTTTTTTTAATATCCTTACATTTATTTCTAATATTTTTGTTGAAATCTTTGCATGTTCATATTCCAAATTTTGTATTCACCGTTTATCATTTGCACTTAACTTACATGTGTTCAGTACAGAGTGCATTCAATTGTTTTTGTACAAATATTATTATGTTGTGTGTGTGTGTGAGATTGAGTTTTTTTTAGAAATGTATCCATCTAATCAATACCTATCACCCACATAGATAAATACTAGACCAGTCCAGTTAAATGTATTTCATTCGTAGTTCACGTCCATTGTCCTCATTTAATTTTTTTTCTTTTTTTGATTGGGCTTCTTTTATTTTTATATTTTTTATTGTTGTCTATTCTTTAGCTGTTTCTGTTTCTTCTAAATTTATACACACCTTCATACACTTACATACATATATGTATATATATGTGAATATGTGTAGTTGTCACATTTAATTGTGACAATTGCTCTGAATGCCAAACACGTCGAAATCTATTTTATTGTACTGTGGGTGGAAGGGAGTTTATTGACAGAGTTTATTTTCTTTTTAGAAAAATAAGGTGTTTAATATTAAATCCCTTGTTACATTTAAAGTTCCAAATGAAAAAAAGAAATAGAAAAGAACTAAAATACTTTAATTAATTGTCAGTAGCATGAATAAGGTCAAGCACTAGCAAAATAATTATTTTTTTAGTTTAAATATTTTGTTTGTAGGGTAAGTGTACCGGTGGTCGGCAGTTTAACTTTTTTTCTGACTTTCAAGTTTAATATTTCCGAACGTGATCATGATATTTGGATAACGAGCAATTGCATAACTTTATTAAAGGGTACTCTTTCAGATTTTGTTAGATTTTTGCAAAGAAATAAATGTTTAATTGGTCATTTTATTGCATTTTATAAAATACATCGTTTGTATCTATAGTCGGCATATTTTTCCAGTGTTCGACATGTGATGATCCAATAGTTGGCATGAAATTTATTGACACATTTTGTATGTAAATGCCTTAAACTATGCTCTGAAAAACAATTTTACATTTTAGCGACCTATAGTAAAATTTTACTGTGAAAAATTCTGTAGAACATTTGTATGTATAAATCTTAAGTTTTAATTCACTTTTAACACATTTTTTACAAACATCATAGAAATGACCCCTTATTATAACCGATAAATCATCACATAGTTCCGACGAAATATTTCTAATAATAGGGTCTAAATGTATTTGCAAGAAACATTTAGGTCCGAAGTAATAATTACATTATTATCTTCCAATTAACATGACATGCCGACTATAGAATACTATATAATTCTTTTGTTTCTAAGGTCGGCACCCACCAAACCATGAAATGGAATTCTTTACGCAAAATTTTACATATTTAACATAAGGTTTCAATTGTTGTCTATTTTCTGAATAATTTTTTGTTAAAATACAACTTGAATTATTATAATTAATATCATCTTTGAAATAAGCCTTTCTTTAATTTTTTTTTAAACTGATATCAAAAATGTGTTGTTTAAGAACGGAGTAAATTGCCAAAAAACTGCTACTATTATTATATTTTGAACATTTGCACTAAAAATTTAAATATATTTTCATGGCAAAATTGATCTTATATCAATAATTAGTATTCGCTGTTGTTAATTATTTTGGTTTAAATTTAAAAATGCCGACTACTGGTACATGCCAACATTAGGTGCACTTACCCCATATGAGGAATTTCAAAAAATTTGTAAACTCTTTGAAACCTATTTTCAGGGGTTTGTATTTCCAAAGTTTATTTTAAAAGTAGGAAAAGTGTTGATGGATTTTAGTAGATCTTACAAAATATCTAAGAAATCCTAAATAGTGGGTCATTCACGTAAAATCTCACAAAACTACAGGCATTTAAAACTAATAAATATAAAAACTGAGTTGAAACTTTCGAGGATTTTTTGTTTAATTTTAATTTTGCACTGACATTTTACATCTTTTAGATTTAAACTATTAACCAGGCGATAACAATATTTAGGAAATTTACATACCGTATAATTAGTAAGCTGATTACTATCTGCTGAAAAGTTATGCGGTGATAAAAAATAAATAAAATCAAACAGTTACGATATTTTTAATTTTGCAGTGATTTTGATAGAAAAATTGCGCCATTAAGTAAAATTAAATTTAGAACACAGAATTGTAAAGACAAACTGATTATCTACAGTTTGATGTATGTATATGTATCTCGTTGATATCAGGAAACCAGACAAGGGATAGCATCATAAGAAAGAAAAGCATAGTCGGTCAAGCCCGACCACGTGATAATCTACACCTTAATGTACGTACATCAAAATTTGGGGAAAGGTCTTTTATGGGACCTGTGGCCAATTGTGGACCGGTACATGCATTAAATGTAATGCATATTTTTATAAAACATACATATGTATTATATGTTGATACTGACATTTATATGTGATTCTGTATTTTATTAAAATATCGCAATATTTAAGGCATTTATAGTCGTTAAACCCCTATTCCTGGAGAATATTTGTATGGAGGCTAGGTGAAATAATGAACTGATCATAACCAGTTTCAATAGGGTTCGTCCTTGACTTAATGGAAAATCGAGTGCTAATTTTCATTGACTTATCTTTAGAATTGCGATCTGTTGTTTGATTGCAAGGTTTACATGGACAGATAGACGGACGGACGGACATCGTTAAATCGACTCAGAAAGTGAAGTCAGAATCAATTTCTGAGTCAAATGGTATTTAAAGGTGGAGGTCAATTACTCATTCATGCGAAAATGAATATTTTCTTTATATGGGGGCTGCCCGTCTCGCTAACCGTTATCTATCCAATTTTCATCTCACTTATATAAATTAAAAATAAAATTATTTACATAATTGGGGTATTCACACGGTCGTCATAAAGTCATATATCATAAAATAATAACACGAAAGAATATGACTACTGTGAGCAACCCTCATAAGTTAGTATGCTATTTCAAATTTGAGTCAGCTGATAAATGAAAAATACAATTATAAAAAATTACAAATATTTTTAATGAAAATGCCAAAAACAAGTAAAAAATCTGAAATAATAACCGTTTTGTGCGAAAAATACATATTGGATATTGTTATGACTGATTCAAGTAAATAAGATAAAATTAAAATTACCTGAATCTTCTAAAAAATCCATTTTTATAAAAATTATAAAATATTTTTTGGCACAAAAGAAATTTTTTAAAAACATAAACATAAACAGCTGTTGTCGATGACTAAGCCGGCAATATTTTCTGACGGCGGTTATTTTAAATACGTTCGGTGGCTGCTAGTCAGCTAAAGTATACAAAATTTTCTTCCTTTTATTTTTTTTTTTTATATGTCTCAATTTTTATTTAACTTTATAAAAGTTAATAACTTTTATAAATAAATTAATAAAATGTAATTAAGTTATAGAACTGTGCACAAATTTATAGCATGTTTACGTATATATTGCGAATATTCAATGGCGGTAACTTCTAAATATTACCACTGGCTCGACGAAGCGTTTTTCCCTTTCGACTTAGATTTACACCGTTTAGTTATGACAAAACAATAAACACATCATAAAAGGTCTTATTATTTTAGGACTTTTTTCTTTGAAGCACAACAACAATTTTTTAAAACTATCATAAAACTTTAGTATTTTATGACAATAAGACTTGATAGCACACCGTGTGAATACCCCAAATATCTTAGATCTTTACCTGTAACAGATATGTTATAATTAATATTTACTTTGTATGAGGCTACCATTCCTCCTACTCCTATTGGAAAAGTAGCCTATTTTACTTTCAGGTATTATATCCATACAGCCAGTAAAGTGTGTCTCTATAAGAAGGACAAGGGTCTCCAAACCAAATTCAGTCCATGAGACATCTTCTTTCTGAATATATCCGGAAGTACTAGGATCGTTGTATAAAATTCATCTGAATCTTGATAGTGAGTGATCACCTAGATAGATAATCCCTAACGTATCCCCCATAGGTTTCTCAACTGATTCTTCCGGATATGCTATGGGGCTCCCTTTTAGGTCATGCTTAATTCACTCTGTAGGATATTGTTCTGTGGTATGAAAAAGAACAGTCCGTTGCAACACATCTTGTGTCCTCTACAAGATCGCTATGATTATTAGTTAGTATGATATCTATAACCGTTTTTCCATCCCTAGTTCTAAACGTTGGAGTATTTTCTTTGTTAAAGATCAATAAATTGTTTAGTTATAAAATCATATAACGCACTCACCTCTCTTCTTTATGTCCTTGCTTCCCCACTGGCTATGGTGTGCTTTTGTATCTCGTAAGCTTTTGCAACCTGATGTCAGGTGCATCTTTAGTTTTGGTCATTCTATTGATGACGGTGATGTCGCCATTACTAAAAGAATAGTTCATTTTTCGCTAGTATACATGTTCTTTTCCTCCGTAGAGGCAGCAAGCCTCGAACATTATTTTTGTTGGTCCAAGGTTCTTGAATTAAGAACACGTACTACTTTGAACTAAAGAGATAGATTGTCACTTCGCCTAAGGGTGCCTCACTATGGTGCATTAATATCTGTAACACGTCCAACCCTATTTGTCTTGCAGACCCAATATCGTAATTGATAACCCCCCGTAGTAGTTACAGTACCTCAAAGTACATTTTGACCATTCAATATTAAGATGATTTTTTTTAATCGGCATTTTTCCCTTAAGCGCTTGCAAATATAATGTTACATTCATTGACTTTCACCAATATTTTGGAATATTTTAAATTTAGATAACCTAACTTTTATTTTATTGTAAATTATTTATTGTAAACTGTGGACTAAAACATAAGTTTTATGTGACACCCAGTTATTAGCCCACTTTTAACAAAAATCAATTTAGTTATTATTTTTTTTTTTTTTTTTTGATGCTACTAAGATAATTCACATTAAATTTGACATACAAAAGGAATACGAATTACTGTGAATTATAAAATGTAATCTTAATAGGCATCACTAGCTTTTTTCGCCCACTTTTTTTTTTTTACTACAGTCATCTAATTTTAATGAAATTTTGAAAGGTGTTTACTAAGGAACAAAGTAAACCTTTTTTAATAAAGTGGACGTGTTAGTTCCTAGCAATATTATGACAAAAATGGACGTGAAAAGTGTGTGGCATATAGTATATATCTAATATATTAACTCTATCTAAACAACAAGATACATACATATAAAAACATTTGGATTAAATTGCACTAGTCAACAAAAAAATGCTCCCCAAAACTGAATCAACGATTCTGCTTACAGTTTTTTTTTTTTTCATCAGGATTTCTTTCATAAATGATACACCAAAATTTGCGAAATAAAATTGGCTTTAAGTTCTAATATCAAATTTGTATCCTCTCTAAAGCTTTGGAGTTATTTCGTGCACACCATTTTCGCGTAATCGGCTTATTTAGGGCGAACACGCCCAAAAAAATAATATCGACTTGATAGGAAAAAACTGAAAGCAGATTCGTGTTTAGCATGTTGAATTCCATCTAGTCCACACATGTACATTAGAGTGTCCTGAGAATAGCGTTTTTCGAGATTTCGATGTAGGAACACCCCTCAAACGATGCGTAAAAATTCGTAATTTTATGCTGGTTATGGAAAAAATATTTTAAAAATTTTTCCAATGGGATTTTCGTTCGCTAGAAGACTTTTTAAGGTATTTTGATGAACAATTTTTTTAAAAATGGAATAACAATGGAATTTTTTTAAATTTTAGCCTTAAAAGGAACAAAATTATAAAATTCTTATCTATTTTTTTAAGAATAATATCGATTTTTTTTTTGCATGATGTACTAAAATGACGGTTTATGGACCAAAATGTTTGCGAAAATTTTTTAAAATATTTTTTCTATAATTGGCTTAAAATTATGAATTTTTTGATACCCATTTCAAGACTAAACTCAATACTATTTTTTGGACGATACGTTCTAAACCCGTGACATTCAATCTCTGGTAGGGAACTGAAGATCAATTTAAAAAAATTTTTTAATATTTTTCCCATATTCAACTAATTTTTACGCATCGTTTGAGAGGGGGTCCTACAAAATTTTTGTCTACGGGACACTCTAATGTACATACAATTACATAATAAATATTTTTAGGTATTTAAATCAATTCAAATTTGTTTTCTTTAGCATAATAAAGTTTCAGACCTCTTAAACTAATTAGTTCAAAACTAAAATGGTAACTTATTAAATTCTAAGAAAAATCAAAACACATTGAATTGAATTATGACCAAAAATTACCACAATAACATTCCCATTCCATAACAGGAAACAAGAAATTTACTCACACAAACAACAACAAAGAACAGGGAGTTAATTTAATGACAATAAAGAGATGAAGACATGATATGAGTACACGTTACACCATTCACATTTACAATTATACCCGTATGGCGGATAAATTGAACATTTAACGTTACGCATTCATTGGATACGCATAAATTATGAAGACATCCTTTAAAATATATACATATATACACAGTACATACATAAATTGATATGCGTGATAATTGGAACAAATACACAGAAAAGAAATCACAAGTATGAGTAACAATGTATATTTACAAGGATAATGGAAGTTATAAGGAAATTAAGCAATTTTCTTCGTTAAGACAACAAACTAAGGAAACTACTAACAAAATTTTCGATTTTACGCTTTTTTTTGAAAGGCACAACATACCAGGATCCTCAACAAGAGATGAGACGAAAGCTTTTAATAGAATGAATGAAATGTTTACAAAAATGTAACAATTATGTAGATGGAGCTAAAAATGTGAGGGTAAAACTTAGGTGGTACTTTTACAAAATGGGAATATACGGGCGTCATAATATTATCTTTTTAACAGGACAATATTAAGGAAAATGTATTACAATTAAATTGAAAAGTACCTTTCAAATTTTTGGACATTTAAAAATTTTGTACCCAGAAACCAACCCTGCATTATAAATATGACCTCATGCACATAAATGCTCCTTCACAGTACCAATGTGCCACATTTACGAATTGTAACAAACAATATATTTTTTTTTTTTGGAGGAGGAATATTTTTGCAATAATTAATAAGTTTGTCTATATTTTTGCTTTTGCCGAAAGTGGCTGGATGTTTGTTTGCCAATTGTTTAAGGAAAAGAGATAGAGGAAATGAAAATGATGTTTGGTATGCATGAGTATTGGAAAACAACCATTTTATTATTGTATTAATTAAAATTGGAATGGACAACCTTTTGAAAAGTTGGGCAACATTATTTTGAAGAAGTTAAGATAATAATATCCATGACTGGATATTAAATTTTCCATAAAGCTCCAAAGATTTTAGCAATTAAAATGCTACTTATCATTAAAGTAGGAAAAACCAAATTAAAAGGTATGATTCTAAATATAAATATAAATCAAGATTTTATCTTTAGTGTTTAAACGGATTATAGACATTAGATTTATCAACTTATAGATTTAAAATTCTCCTGGTAAAATTTTCAATGAGACTGTACCAAAGGTTGCACTTTCTTGACAAACCAATATTTACAATAACGTATACGTTACAAGGACTATAACGCATACAATGCGCTAACACTTAAACACATAAACTCACATCCCATAAAAACACACATACTTATGTACATTAAACAAGTGTGTGCAAATTTCATACGCATTTTCAATTAAAATGTTTCACTTTTCGAGCATAAAAACAATTTAATTAACAATTCATTATAATTTTAATTCAAATATGATAATTTAATTAAAATAATTGAAAATATTTATGTATGTAATTCAATCACAAAAAACCCTAATGTTTTGTTTTGCATTTTAACCAAAAAAATAAAATAAATAAAATACTTTTAACGAAAAAGAATCTGGTTGCTAAATGAAAATTGTAATGAAAAACTACACAAAAAATATATATAAAATTTTCATTAATCAGCAGATTCTATATGATTGGTTTTGTATTTATATTTATTTAATTATTTTGTTTTAAATATATATTTTTTTATTTAATTTCTTTTTTTTAATATAACATTAACCACAACTACATTTAATCAGGTTATAGAAAAACATACGTTGATATAGAGACAAATTTAAATAAAAAAAGCAGCGTGTGCAAAATTTAAACCAAAATTTTGATTTTTTATAGAGATTGGATTTCAATACAATATTTTTTTATTTTATTTTTTATTTAATTCTTTTTTTAAATTTTATTTTTCTTTTATTTATTTTGTTATAATTTCTAAAAGGTGAATGGCCTTATTATTGCTAGTGTTGACACTATTTTTATTTGTTTGTAATCAGTATTTAAGTTTTAAAATAAATTTTCAATAATTAATTCATGCAATTAAAAATACCAACAATGAAATTAATAAAAAAATTAATTTAGTTATGCATTTGATCATAACAAATTATGAGCAAAAGTATGTATCACTATGTTATTAACAATAATACGAAATTCTTCGTTTGTATTCTCTCTTTAAAATATATTTTTTTAGTATCCAAAAATATCTGAATTTTGAGGAGATTTTTCTTGCAAATAATCTAAGAAAATACATCTAACAATTTGAAATGTTCTCATTCTGAAAGAAAAAATATATAAAGGTTTTTTTTTTTAATATAGACATGACGACAAAACCGAAATCCATCGACATGATTTAAGGTACCTTTTCCAATATCATTATATCCAATATCGTTTAGATCAAATCGTTTCGTTAGTAAAGAGTAAATAAATAATAAATTTGAAAGTCTTTTTAGATATATTAATATAATAGTGTTTTTTAATAGAGTGTATTCTAATCATCAGGGACCGGAAGTTACATTATTAATATTATAATTTATAAATTTAGGTATTTTTATAAAAGAAATATCTTTGAAAATTAAAGAACTTACATACATTTATATACATTTTTATTTCCATCTATCTTTTTTTATTGAATCTTCACAAAATTAAGTGAACTAAACTATTAACTCTCAATTGAGAGCCATCATGGGCTAGTAATATTTAATTAAGTGGTAAATCTGCTCTTCGGAGTCCTGATTGAGATTGAGTAGTTGTCAACAATCTTGCAAGAGGGTTAGGATGTTGACGTAGTTTCAAGGCATATTTCTCATGAGTTTTTTCAAATTCATCTTTCACTAGTGGAACTTCTAAATCATTATGGATATTTTTATTCCTTATGTACCATGGTGCGCCCGTCATGGACCTAAGGATTTTCGATTGTGCCCTCTGTATAAGATCAACGCTAGTGTTGCTTACAGTACCACATAATTGTATACCGTATGTCCAAATTGGTTTTAAAATAGTCTTATACAGGATAACTTTGCAGTCAAGGCAAAGTTTTGATTTGTCACTGATCAACCAATGAAGATTGGAAGCTTTTATTTTCATTTGAAGCCTCTTGGCTTCTATGTGACGACGCCAAGTGAGACGTCTGTCCAAGTGTATGCCAAGGTATACAATATGATCAGATTGTGGGATGTTTACATTATTAAGTGAAACTGGTGGGCAGTCACCCCTTCGTAATGTGAACGTAACGTGTCTACTTTTTAGTTCATTTACTCGAATTCTCCAATTTTTTAAAAGTAGAGATAGTTAAATTGTTGCTCGTAGGCAAGTCCGAGGTATAAATAAGATACAGTAGTGGCCCAAGGACACTATCCTGTGGAACTCCCGCTTTTATAGCATAATCTCCTGTAGTGAAGTCTCCATGTTTTACACGAAATAGTCGATTTGTAATGTATGACTCTAGCAGCTTATGCGTATTGAGAGGCAGCATACATTTGACTTTAAATATAAGACCCTTATGCCAAACTTTGTCAAATGCTTGAGCGACATCTAAAAAGATTGCTGAGCAAAATTTTTTATATTCAAAAGATTTTCTAATCTCTCCAGTTAGACGATTCACTTGTTCGATAGTTCCATGCTTTTCACGGAAACCGAACTGGTGTACTGGGATTATATTCCGTTCGTTCAATATTGGTATCATCTTTTTTTGGAATACTTTCTCAAATAGTTTGGATAAACAAGGTAGTAGACTAATTGGTCTATACGAATTTGCAGCTGTCAAATCTTTTCCTGGCTTTGGTATCATAATGATCTGTGAAGTTTTCCAAATTTTTGCAAAAACGCCTTTTGTTAAGATCGCGTTGAATAAAGCAGTTAAAACTATTATTGCCACATTTGGTAGGTTTTTAATCATAGATGGTGTTATTAAATCATATCCTGGTGATTTCTTCAAACTAAGATCTTCATTTATAATTTTCCGAATATCGTTATGTTCTATAATTAATGGTTGAGTATCATAAGATATTCTATTACATGGATTACTCAAAACAAAATTGTTTGTTGGTTGGTTTGGCAGAAAAACATTGCTTAAGTGATCAGCAAACAATAAGGCTTTATCTTCATTAGTTCGTGCCCAGGTGCCGTCCGCCTTTCTTAAAGAACTTTGTCCCTCTACTGGTGGTTTAATATTTCTAACTGCTTTCCAGAGAGAGAAGTTTGTATATTTGTCATTCGTTAGACTTTTAATGTAATTTGTATTCCTGCGATCCTCTTCTAATTGAAGGGCTCTTCTAAACGATCTTCTTGCAGCAGACAGCCTATGTTTGGCTGCAGGGGATCTGTTGTTTTGCCATTATCTTCTACGTTTTCTCTTTTCGAATCTTAAATCTTAATTTATATTAAGCCCAACCACGAAAAACTATATGTATTCAAAGAGTTTAGCTTCGGCGGAGGTCTGTTGTGTTCCTTCTTGTCAAATGATTGTAGCCATCGCTTCTTATTATCAGAAAATCAATATAAAAATTTGTATTAATCACTAGGAACCCGTTTGGCAGTTGGAGATTATATCGCTAAGCATACATTCTGGGGATTACGACTTATAACCCCGAAAGATCGTATTTTGTTTAGTACAATTTCTAAATTGGTTTGAACGTAATTTCGAGCGGGGAACCAACATATTGGTCTACTGACCCAAATAAAATACCGGATGTCATCGATTTCGCTGTTACAAGGAATTTACTTAGGGAATTAATTCATGTCAAATCTTCATTAGAACTATCTTTAGATCATTTACATAATTTTGTTACTATATTAAACCCCCGAGAAATTGTATCCCCCACTGATAATTCAACGATATCTAAGAGTTCAAACACAAGCAAGCGGACTTTTTTTTATTTATTTTTACAACGGTTTCTCAAAAGCTCTCACTTTCTCAGTTTCCCTCTCTGTCGGTGTTGCCGTTGTTGCAAAATGAATCATAATTTTATACAAGAAGAGTTTAAGAGAGGAAGAAAAATATTTTTTATACATGTAGTTTTGTTATTGCCATATACAAAAAATATAAAGAAACAAAAACAAAATGTATGTGAAAACCCCTCCTCGCCACCGTCTTCATTTAATTTACATTTCTCTTTTAGAGCTGAAAACAACATCTGCCACTAGGGTTGCCAGAATTGTTTGGTAGTTTAACTTGACATTTCGAAAAATTCAACTAGATCTTAAACAAATAAACTTGACATAACCACAAATGTTAAAAAAATTAAAACCTGAAGAAAATTGTAGACGCATCAATTAGAAACTAAAAAATTAATTTAAACAAAAATATATAAAACTTAGAGTAATATAAATGTTTTTATTACAGCTGCACTATTGGCACTGCATGAAGTAATTTTTTGAAGATCTAGTTTATTTTCTATAGTTATTCTTTCAATATTTTTGAAAATATCTGTTGAAGTTTCATTCGGATCTTCATAGAAATCCATAATTTGTCTCCGAATACCATTTTTAATACTAAAATATTGTACTGCATATGGATACGTTTTTATATTTCAAATATTTGATGCGTCATTGCAGATTCCAAAAATAAACATTCTTTTAAAGCACTAAAAACTTTTTCTTGTGAATATGGAGCCAATACGTTTCTTGCAATTGCTGCTACTTTAGTACCACAAGTAATTTCGTAAGCAATTTTACTATCACATCATCAATATGAACATAATTTGATATGATAATCTAACACAGAAAAAAGTCATCAATTAACAAATATATATGAAAATAATTCATTCAATTATAAACTTGTTTAAATTTGTACCTCTCACCAAAATGATTATATCAATTACTAAAAACTATAAAAAATATAAAACAGAAAAAAAATCCCAATTAATAAATTAATTAAAGCAATCAAGTAGATGATTAAATTAATTAAAAATGTGTATAGGAAAAAAAATCATACCAAAATTTATTTTTTCTTGAACTTATTTATTAAATTTTGATGCAAAATTAAACAACTGAGTTAATTGTAAAAAATACGGTAATAATTTTTTCTGTGAAACTGTTATAACTAAGTGTATTATATTATGAAAAACAAGTAATAATACATCCTTTGAATCAAGTGATTCATCCTTTAATACTGTCGGTACCACAAAATTTTAAATGGATTTTGAAATTTTTTGGAACAATGCCGCTTTTTACTTATAATTTTTTCACACAAATACATTTGATATTAAGTACTCAAAAATTTCACAATAAAATAAAGCTTTACAATCTTTTCTTGCATTTATTGTCAGTGATGGCCAAAAATGCATACAATCTGTAACGGAGAAAGCCATACTTTTTATATTTGACTAAATTTATTATATTTTTTAAGAAATTTAAGTTTTAAAATATTTTAAAGTATTATATAATATTTTTAGCTTGACAAATTGTATTTTAACTTGAAACTTGACAAGACCTAAAATATCTTGACAATCAAGCTCATTCAAGACCGTCTGGCAACCCTATCTGCCACTGCTTGCTTGTGTTTGGGTTCTAACACAAGAATAAACTGGTTAAAATATATCGCTCAGAACACTAGACGATATTGATCTATCTCTCAATAATTCTTAAGCTAAGAGAATGCCAAAAACGCCTTAATAATCAAAAAACTGAATCACTGAATAAATATTTGGAAAACCTAGATGCTACCCCGTATTCTAATTACTCACTATGGCGAGCTACGAAAAATCTAAAAAGAGCTGCTGCAAGCAGGCCTCCTCTGCTTGTAACAAAAAAGAAATCTGTTTATTAATCATCTAAAGAACGTGTTTTCTTCAAATTTACCCAGCAAAAACTTCGCCTACTAAATAACGTAATTTGTAAGCGAAATCGGTATGTAAAACTGCTTCCATTTTTGGTGTTATAACTGATGAATTTTGTTCCGGATGTCCAAAATTAAATAAGTTCTTTTTTGGGTTCCAAAAGAGTTGTTTTGGGTGCTGTTTTTTTACGCACAAAAAAAAAAACATTTGGATCGGCTGGGATTTGAACCCACGTATCAACATACTGGTTGCGTTTGTTAGTCTGCCGTCTTACTCACTACACCACAATCGACTTATATTTGTGTGTGCTAAAAAGTGGTTTTCATATAGGGAAATAAATAAACATAATTTATAAAAAAATGCGTTTACCTTAAGTGGGAGTTGAACTCTCTTTGATTTTAAAAACACGTTTTTTTTAGTTATGCGCTCTAGACAACTGATCCACTTAAAAATCAAATTACTTTCATATTTACTAAATACCAGTTATTGAAGTAGTATTAGGTAATGCTGTGAGTGGCGAATAAGGCTACAATGTAATGCATACAGGAAGCTGTTGATTTTAAAAATAGAAGTTAAGTTTTTGCTGGGTTTCAGATGACATAACAGAGTTACCACCTGTTGTACTCCATTTAAAGCTGTTAAATCCCTTTGTTTTGACATTTGAGAGATTGTTGATTTAAACTACAAAAAAGCACCTTGTGTTTACAACATCAGTAACAAGATGCTTTTGGAGCTACCCCGGATAGCAATAAGAATAATACTTTTTATTTTTAATGTTATATTATACTAAAGCCCAGAAAATATCACACTAAAGTAGGCTCGTAAAGACCCATTAGTCTGTTGACCAAGGATTATTATTTAAAATTAAACAATATTTACCCATAAATACGCATAAGCTGCTAAAAATCTCTCCGCAGTCCGTTGAAGCAGGTGTACCCCAAGGCAGTATAATGGGTACCTTTTTATATATAAAAATATACACTTCTTATATGCCAACTAATAGTCGCACCCATATATCAACATTTGTAGATGGAAAATTATTAAAGCAATGGAGAAAAAAAGTGAATGAACAAAAATGTATACATATTACCTTCATATGGCGGACAGATTCGTGCCCCCCAATCCTGATAAATAATCAGATTATACCCCAACAAACGGTAGTAAAATATCTTGGTATGCATTTAGATCGATGTCTTACGTAGAATCACATATAGATACAAAATTAACATAAATGAAGTTGGAATCACTTCAGATTAACTGGCTAATTGTTAGAAATTGAAAATTAAGTGTAGACTGAAAACTATTGATCTATAACTCAATTATAAAGCCAATAAGGTGCTATAGTATCCAACTATGGGGAAAAAATTCAAAGACTCCAAAATAAAATGTAACATTATTATATGTTCTTAAGGAACATTCTACTTTAAAGACAAAAGAGAGTAGACACATTTTCGGGGAAAAATATTAATTTTTGAAATTTTCAAATTCAATATAGTTTATTTTTGAACTCGATATAGATATTGACGTCAAGTTTTCTTTAGTCGATAGATAATTTTGTTGCTTAACTAATTTAATAAATATTTGAATATTGAATATTTTACACATAAATAATTAAAAAAAATAGGACCAAAATAATGCAATATAATTTTCTAGTAGTTATACCAAAACGGGTATTTCCGTTTTTTAATTTTCGAACTTGTTTGAATTTGTTTAAAATTTTTCAATCACAATTTCCTTCATATACAAATGTTTTTGTATGAGAAAGATTTATATGAATTTAGCATCAAAATACTTATATTTTAACAAGCTTTTTAATGATATATAATACTTAATACATCTATTAACAAACAACGAAATAAATTTTTATTTTTTTTTTTATTTTCTCTCCATACAAACGAGGCCACACTAATATCCGCATAGCTTTCAAGTCAGTTATTTCGTTGCATTTCTGTATGATTCTTCCATATGAAAAATGTGCAACAGATAGGACTTTTAGTTTCAATTCCTCGCACATTTTGTGAGCGATAGTTAAGCAAAATTATACTTTACTGACTCTTTGGTAATCGTTGAGGTGGCTATCGCACATTTTATTGACTCCTTAGAAAGCATGGAGGTGGCGATTGATACTCGCTTGACTCTTTGCTAGAGGTCACGAAAAAGTCAAAAATGTAAATGGTTCATCCATTGTCAGTACAGGTTGGGTTACTTGACTAACGGCAATAAATACATGGTAGGACATTTGGCTCCGATGCAGCTCTTTTAGTCGTGTGTAGTGCCAAATAACAATTTATTGACTCCTTGGTACTTAACTGAGTCTTTAGTATTTTATTTTGTAAGAAAAAAAAGATAATTATGTTCTTTATATTTTTTATGTTAAGCGTACTACATTAATTAATTGTGTTTTTAACTTAAACATGTGGAATACATCCAGTAGAAATGTATAGCCTCCCCGTTATTTTATGTAATAAAAAACTCAGTCCTGCTAATTAGAGTTTTCAACTTATTAAAGAAACCGATTATTCTACATTTGTTTTTTTTTTTATACCCACCATCAAAAAGATGGGGGCTCGAACGGAACAACGTAGGGAGACGAAATTTGGCACAAATATTTGTCTTATATAAGGTTTGTTTGGGATTGAAAATGGGCAAAATCGGTTAATATAAGTTATGGGCTAAAAACTAGAAACACAGGTTGTCCGTTTCATACTTTTCTGCTGATATTTCTTCAACAAAAGCATGTACGACAACGAAATTTTGTATGTATAGTTCGGAGATAGATATAAACTTGGAAACCAAAAATGGGCGTGGTCCGCCCACCTCCCATATAAGGTGAAAATCGATGAAATTGTGTTCAAATAGTTCAAGGACAAATGTAAACTCGGAAAAAAATGGGCGTGGTCCGCCTACTATACCGCCCCCTCCCATATAACGTAAAATTTGAAAAAGTTGATGGTGGGTATATAGATTCGGCCGGGCCGAATATAACATTAGCGATAGTTTTTTTGTTTTTGTTTCTTCAATAGCTTTATAAAAATGATTAGTTTTCGAATTTATCATAAATTAATGTTACCGGAATGATTGAATTTTAAATAATGAATGACTGACTCAATGTTGTCACTAAAAAGATTTCCTAGATTTCCTTCTTCCTAGGACATGTCAATGTTAAAGTGACTAGTCATATAGCTAGTAAAGTAACCAAATAAAAAGTTAGTCAGGTGACTGACGCAATTTCACCAGTAAAAGGATTTCAATAAATTAACTTGTTCGTACTAGTCACTATATCGGTCCTGGGGTGCCAATAGACTTCCTCCTAGGACATGTCTATGTAAAAGTGACTAATCACGTAGTTATTTTAAAGTAACTAATTAAAAAGTTTATCAGGTGACGTACTCGATGTAACTAGTAAAAAAAAAACGACTAGAGTGGAAGCAATAGCCACCTCAACGCTTACCAAAGGGTCAATAAAGTATCAAGTGCCACCTCCACGCTTACCAAAGGGTCAATAAATCAACATGCACATTAAAACAACTAATAGTGTAATTTATGTAAGTATGCTCTGTGGCTGAGTGGGTAGCGCGTATGACTATAAAACATAAGGATGTGAGTTCGATTCGGGGTGCCTCCATCTACAAAAAAAAAGTAAAAATATAAAAGTTTATTAAAATGATTAATATAAAATAATATTAAAAGAAAAAAAATAAATAAATGGAACAGAAGTAAAGTAAAAATACAAAAAAAAAAAAAAAGGAAAACAAATATATATAGAAAAAAGTGACTGGTGGTGCCCTAATGTTGTCAGTCAAGTAACTGGTTTGAGACAATCACCGTAGACTGCTGGGTACATTTGCATTTGAATAAGTAATTGCTTTAATTATGTAATAAAAGTCCAATAGGTATTCTAGGATTCAGACATCAAAAATCCCTTGACAAGCACGTAATGCTTTTAATGCTTTATTAGTAATATAGAACAATTAATGGTAGTGTCCTACCAAGAATGATACCAAAATATTTTAATTCGTTTAAGCATAGTTTAGTCGTTCAATACCAGCTCCCTGAGTCTCAGGACTCTACGTACATAAATAAATGATATATGAATACTCTTAGAAAGGCTAACGGCAAACCTTCTATCTTTGGCTTACTACGATTAGAAATATTTCCAGACGCCAAAAAAAAAAACACACAAAGTATTGTGATATTTTTCCATCAAACGTCATTCTGTATCTATCAAACGTTCGATAAATACCAGAAGAGTCTATTTGAATTATGATTTTTTATATATATAACTGGAGCCAATGAATTATTAATTTAAAACTAAAATTCTCTTTTAACTAAAACATCATTTTTAAAAGCCCCCACTCATTCTCTTTCAGCTTCTTGACATTAAAATAAAATTTAACATTAACTGTCCTTTAAAATAAAGTTTAAATTTGTCACTACAACAAATTTAAAGTTTTTCCTGTCATAAATAACAAGACGAAGAAAATCTTTAAACAAAGTTGTTTTAAAAACATATTGAGCGTAAAAAATTGTAACAAAATTTTTATTAGATTTTTAAGCAGTGATTTCTTATTTTTTTGCTGCAGAAAAAAAGAAGGAAAAAAAAAACAAAATAATATGCCCTCAATGGCACGTGTCGGTGATTGAATTCAGATATGAAAAGTGTGAAAAATTTCTTATTTTCTCAACAACTCACTTAAATGTTTCTAATATTGTTACTTATTTTTGGAACTTTATTTTTGAAAAAACTGCTGGTACACAGGACCAAAGTGACAAAATTTTAATTCGTGCGGAAATAAAGTAAGAAAATTATTGTATTTTTTTTTTATTTTTTTTTTTTTTTTAAATCCATAAAAAATCAAATTAAAGGAGTAACACAATAGAATTTTACACATGTATGAGTAGAAAATTTTAAAATAATACACACGATTTGAAATGATTACAGGGGGTTTAAAGGTTGTTTCTTTTTTTCTATTTTAAGGATTTCAAACTTTTGAGGTTTAAATTGTTTCTTATGATTTATTAAACTAATAAATGCAGAAAAGGTTATAGAATATCAAGAAATAAAAAATTATTGATTTATGTTAAACAAAAAAGGGGTAAAGTGATAAAAAATTGGGAAATGATTTATAAGGAAAAAGAAATTGTTAAAAAAGATCTGCTTAAGTATGTAACTAAATATCTATTGTTTTGTCTCCATAAAAAAGGAATTATTGTTAAAAATAATATTTAGAAGAATATTTTCATTGATCATATAAAACATATTTTCTCACAAATTGCACATTTTATAGATACACCACCACATATGTATATGTTTAAATTAAAATAAATATTTATCTTAAATGAATTTACATCATTATAGACAAACAACAATTGTTAGTTTTACCTGTTACAGTTTAGGTCAATTACATTTACATAAAATACGTACCAAAGTGTCTGTCTCTCCTTCCATTTCTTTTAATTCTTCCCAACACCACTATTCTCTTCCAATTTATTTTAACATTTATTTAATTTTATTACCGCATCTTTCTTTCTCTTTATATCTATTCATTTACCCGTGTGTTCATTACTCAGTGCTTTTGTTATTTTCATTGTTACCAATAATGAGGGTCATTAAGTCATTTTGTTTTCCAACGTTAACTTGGTCATAATAATTTGCTATTCATTGTTTCATATCGTTGTTAATGTTGATGTTTTTGCCATGTTTTACTACCGTATTACCCCACATGTCTATGTATCTCAGTGTGTTAATCTTTTAATGCGTTTAGCAAAAGTCTTTATGGACTTTTATTCATTTCATGCTCATGTATGTATATCCTATACACATGTGCATGTGTTGTCTTTATCAAAAGAATTGTTATGTCTACTATTTTGGCCAGAAAACAAAAAGACAAATAAATATTATGAACTGCAATACAATTCTAACAAATTTGTTATAAAATGAGGAAATTAACAATTAATTCATTTACCACAACAATATCTCTCTGGAGACTTTGGTGCTTACAGGAATTGACCATTAACGTAACATTTATGGTTGAATGAAATTATTATGTCTTAGTGAAGATATTTAACAGAGTAAATTCTTGGTGTGAATACAATTCGAATTAGAATGAATTTAAATGGAAATATGTATGTACGTAGAGAAGGAACCTAGGACTATTTAACATTTATTAATCCGAGAATTTTGTATTAGTCAACTGTATAAAATATTTTTATTTTATTTATTTTTATCTATGAATATTTTCTTTACAGACAATTTACAGAATAAATTTAAACATATTTAAAAAAGTTATTAATTCTTTTACAACATTTGGAAATAATGAAAAATCAATAAATCTAAAAAAATTTCTCAATGATGGCTAGAAATTCGTTGTATTGTTTTTGTTCTCCTCACTTGTGGAATCAAAAAGATGAAATTAAACAAGCGAAAAATTATATTCGGCCATGCCGAATCTTATATACCCTCCACCACTGAGGCAGTATTTTTATCAGTTTTTATATAGGAGAAATTGTTCGGAAAGTGGTGTTTTCTAATTTACTTATTAATTTCTGGCGTCCATAATAGTGTAATGGTATGAACTTTTGTATTGTATATAAAATATTTTAACAAATTATTATGCAAAAATCTGTAAAAGGTGAAAAAAGAGAAAACTCTATGTTGCCTTTTTTCAAAAAGTTGATTATCTTGGTAAATGAAAGTATATTTTTCATAAAAGTAAACAAAAAAAGAAAACTTAATTGTAGTGAGCCAAATGAACGAAAATTTGGTTTCACAATAACCGTGTCAATTTTGCATAATTTTCAAAGAGTCCATAAAATTTTTGTATTAAATTTATTTTCAATGATCCTTCGATTTGGTTATGTAAAATGACAAAAAAACTAAGTTCACGAAGTAATCCAAGCAATTTCATAATTAAATGTGAATGTGCCTCGCGAAGAACTGACTTTTTGAAAAATTTTCGGTCTTGTTTTCCAAACTTTGAGATTATCTACTACTTTGACTATTTCGGGCACACCAACGTGATATAGCATAAAATACGTACAATTACAACAAGTACCAATCCTCATCCCAAATTTTGTATTAGGTTAAGGGGCGCACAGACGACGCACAAAAAAAGCTAAAAAAAAATTCAAAAACCAAAAAATTTTGTCATCATAAGTTTATCACCCTGTATTTAGTTGCTGAAAGTCTGCACAACAACAAAGATGGTGCAGAATTTATAAACAAAGTCCGTTTACTTTACTTATGATGGAGTAAGAAAAAAGTACAAACGCGCGAGCAAAAATTTATCAATTATTTCCGCAAATCTTTACTTACCTCAAATTTATATTAAATTATTTGATTATAAAGTCGTTTCTTTGATGATGTTGGGAAAACTAAATAACTAACCTAAAGCAAAGTATAAGAGTTTCCCTATGCATAATTTAGGGTGATTTATATAAAAGAAATTACTCTAACCGGCCATGAATTAAGCGTTTACTGTTAATTTATATCATTCTTGATCAAAAGTGCCCTCAAAAGTTTAGAAAAATTATATTTGAAAACTTTTATAAATACTAATCTTTAACGAAATGATAAAAATTATAAAAATTATGGATGTTTTTTAAATATAATAATTTAAATGAATTTAAAATAATTATACAAAATTCTCACATAACTTATTATATTACAGTTTCATATTAACGATGAAAATTAAAAAATAACACCACATAATTATTAATGCCCAAAAAACTGTAATGAATTAGAAATTATATGCAATATGTATCAATACTTTGTTCAATGTGCTAAATAAAATTCAAACATTTTCAAAACAAATTCATAATTATGTAATTTATTCTAGCAACATTATAATTACATGTTAGCAAACTTTCAATAAACCTATTTTCATACCCTTCTCTACCGACGTGTATAGCATGAAACACATCGAACTACTAACTAGTTTAGTAAACTTATCAACATATATTGCTAAAAAGTAGCGAACATACCATGTTGTGGTATGATCGAATTTCACCACGATCAAACATCAAACACAACATAGTTGTATACCTTTGTGTTTATCAATATTTATATTGAGGCGAACACACACACACTGGCGTTGAAATCATATAAACTGTTCATATTTTTGTCTATATCTTTTCTTCTACTAAACCGATTTAACTAATTTTTGGCAATAATCTAAGGTGAACCTAGATAAACCTTTTTGCTAAATTTTATTTAAATCCGTTTGTGGCTTATTGAAATATTGTCAGTTAAAGTTTGATTTAGGGGTTTCTCCAGATTTTGGTATATAACTTTTTTTCTACTGAACCGATTTGGCTGGTTTGCAATCCCAAACAGCGTCTGGGAACAACAAATAACCGGAGTAATTTTCATTGGAAAATGAGCGTGTTTTCAACAGACGGACAGACGGACATTGCTTAATTGACTCAGAATTTCATATGGTCCAAAAATATATATACTTTATGGGGGTCTTAAACGATTCTTTCTAGGTGTTACACACGGAACGACAAACTTAGTATACCCTCTTTCACCACTAGTGGTGGTGGAGGGTATAAAAATGGTAAGGAGATCTAAAAACGCTATAAAACGTATTTATTATTTATTAAAAATTGGATGTTGGATTTAGGCTGCTGCTTTTGTAGCTTCTGCGAAACTGTAATGGTGCTTGGGAAGATTAACAGGACTTCGAGCTAATTCAACTGTCAACTCCCCTAGTGTCATTCACAATAGAAGAAGCTGCCACAGTCGGAGCTGAAGTGTCACAATTAAAGCAAGGGCTCCATATTGATGTTGAGATAGCCGTCATCATCCTTTATGCGGACCTCAAGAAAATCTGTATAACTGAATGTGTTAAACATTCTTCTCAGAGGACCAGCACACTTTTCGAAAATAAAGTGGAAATAAATCTGTAATTTCCGATAGTGTGGGCTAGCTTAAGCTTTGAGTTTGCATCATATAGACCTACTGGCGGCGGGTCCACATGGTCCCAAAGTTGGACACTTCGGGTTTGAAAATTTTTTAAAGCAATCCTTATTCGTTATATCTGAATAGATTTCAAAGATTTAAAAAAAGTAGATTTTTCACCATTTTTTGTCAAAAAATTAGATACAGTATTTTTAGTTATAAAAAAAATTTCTTAAGAAAGATTAAGAAAGATAACTATAGAAAATTTTAAGAAGGAAAAAAAGTTATAAAAATTTTATTCCTAAGATAACTAGGGTCTCCCAAATTCAACCTATTTTGTTCATGATTTTTCAATTTTCGCCTCAATTTCTCAAATCGCAAAGCTGGAGTTAAGAAAAAGTTATATTTTTAACTTAGATTAATATGTTTTTAAGTCTCTGGTAATAGCAGTTATTACTCTCCGATATCGGTTCAAGAGATATGGTAAAAAAGTAAAAAATCACATTTTTGGAGGTTTTAGAAAGTTTTTTGGGAATTTCGGGCTTTTTGTTAATAAATGCAAAATAAACTAAACACCAAGAAATCTACTCTGGTGTAAAATTTCATTCAAAAATATCACCTAACAAAAATTTTATTCCAAAATTAAAAATGAATAATATGTACAAAATCAAAAATCAGTCCTTTCTCGGTGTTTTTTGCAAAAAATCTTCAACAAATTTTCGTATCATAAATATTTTTATATATATTTGAAAAGAAGACAAAATTTGTGTCCCACGGTATCGCAGAGATATTGGATTTATCTGAGGTCGAACAATGGCGATGGTGTCCTGGTGATCTAAATCCTGCAGCCGAAGCAATAAGACCCCAGAATTTTTCAAAATCATATTCATCGTCCTGTTGGTTAAATGGTCCAGAATTCTTGAACGACGAGACAAAAATCTTGCCAAGGCTCCCAGATGATATTGATGAACATGATTGTCAAGCAGAGAAAAGATCAAAGTTCGTTTTTTTTTTACCATAAAGTAATATTCAATTATTCCATTTTAAAGATATTCAATCTTTAGTAAATTGGTCAGAGTGATGTGTTGGTTTAGCCCACAATTAAGTGCTAGAGAAATTGATGACACGACAGAATATTTCTGTAAAATCGTTCAGCGGGATATTTTCTATAAAGAGTATAATAATTTGAGAATGAATAATCCTGTGTCTAAGTCTAGCTCGATTTTCAAACTTACTCCATATTTAAGCAAAGATGGCTTAATACAATTATCTGGCCGTATCTATAAAGCCACTTGCGGTTGACCTATTGAAACATTTTTTGTTTCAATAGGTCGACTACACCAAAAGAGAATTTATCGACGGATGCAGTCATATTGTTTATTCGAAACTTCATTATCCGAAGAGGGTTACCTGTATGAACAAGGAGCGACAGGGGCACTAATTTCGTGGGGGCAAGTAAGCAGAAATTTGTTTTCGGCGAATTGAAATTGAAGGATGAGTGGTATAGAATGTTGCTTTAATACCCAGGCAAATCCATCAGCATGCGGTGCGTGGGAACGAATGGTTCGTTCTGTTAAGAATGTATTAGCTTTTACATTAAGAGAAAAGCCTCCCCAAGTTGAGACCTTTCGCAGCCTACTAATAGAAGCAGAAAATTTGATAAATTCTCGACCATTGACGCATCTTCCAATAGAGAACTCTGAAGCTGAACCTTTAACACCCAACCATTTTTTGATTGGATGTCCAAATATATTACAAACGCTTGTTGTACCTGAGAAAATTCGTTTAAGAAAGCAATGGCACATATTACTGCAGTTAAAACAAACATTTTGGAGAAGATGAGTACAAGAGTATCTCCCGGAGTTGACCCGCTATACAAAGTGACACCAACCTGTTAAGCCTATTCAGATTGGAGATATAGTCATAATCTGTGATGACAATGAAACGCGTGGGCAGTGGAAGCTAGATATGGTTCGTTCGGCAGTAAGACAACCTTCATCGAAATTGGCAGTACTTGAATTTGGAGGTGAGTCTCCCTGATCGATACACAGGGGCCGAGATATTGTGAACTAATTTCGCTTAATTTAAATTTTTGAATATGTAACCGTTATTTTGTTATATTCATGGATACAGAGTTGAATTCTATTATTTTTATTTATTAATATTTACCCTGTGATTAACTGGTACAAATATTTTTCAATGGTAATCGCTTGGCTGTACTAACAAAAACGTAATTTTTCTTAATTATTACTAATAAGTGGAAGAGAAAAGAACAGAATAACAACACACGCCAATTTTTGTATAATAAATAACAAAATATCGTTTTATTACTGTTAAAAAGCTAACGTTACAAAAGTTTAAGGTGCTGCCGAAACAGTTATAGTATTTCAACATATTTCGTATCAAAATTTTGATTCATTGTTCAATTTATTTAATATTAAGAAGGCATTCAGATGATCATTTATTATTATAGAAATGTATACAGTTTTTAAGATAATTTACTGTTATTTGTATTATAATGATCTCGTAATTATGTTTTATATAATCAATAAATATATAATAATGGTCAATTAAGTTATTTTTTGTTCGTATATTAAAAATGATTCAGGGGAAAGTGCTGTTGATTGCTGTTATTGTAATTTTGTACTAGATTTGTATCATAATATATAAAACGAATGTAGTTTTCTACATAAAAAATCTATTTATAGCCTTAAATTTTTGAGATATATCTTGTTCAGAATAAATTAGAAAATATTTATCATATGTTAATAAAAATTGGCTAGAATGATAGTTATAAGCTAGATTATAATATTTGTTAACTATACTTAAGATGTTTAGTAAATATATCTTGTAAAAATACTTTTTTTGTGGCTTTAATAGTACCGAAAGTTATTGCATATATGCAATACAATATCTAGCCTCCATCTATGGTTATTTTGAAATAAATTATATCCAATTTTAAATTTTTGTATCCGAAATTGCGTAAATACTAATAATCAAGGGTATTTATTAAAATATAATTGAGATAAAAGTCCAATAACAATAAGTATAATTCCTACTATGGAACTCATTAAATTGCGCATGTTTTCTGACCTACTAAAATAAGTTTACTAGATCTGTAGAACCAAATTGGCTATTAATAATTATAAAATATCATGCGATTAACAAACTGTCCAAGGCGTATTGAAATATGATAAATATTTCCTGATTTATTCTCAACAGGACATTCCATATCTCAAAAATTTAAGGCTATAAATACATTTTTTAAGTAGACAAATAAAATAATGTTACATATTTTGATTTTAATCTGGTCAAAAATTACAAAAACAATAATAAACACCATTTCTTCTCCAGATGTTTTCTATATATAAACAAAAATATAACTTAATTGAGCCTTTGGGTTTATTTTTTTACATTTTATTAATTATATCATAAAAATATATTTGTCCCACTGTACCAATTATGAACTCTGATCTAACTCTGTACAACCTTTATTAATAATACGAACAAAAAATTTTAAAAGCATATTCCATTTTTTTAAATATTTAAAATAGTTCTTCATATTTGGTCTTATAATTATTTCGTTCGAAGCTCAAGTAAAAGTCCCGTTATATTTGCACAGGAGTAACGGAACCAACTTTTCTTACATATAAAAAAACTGCCTTACTTAACTTCATATGTGTGCAAAATATTTCTGGGATTGCACTTGTAGTTCCATAGAAATATAAAAAGCTATTTTGGTCTTATAAATATTTCGAGGAGTGTATATACCTATAAGGGTATGAATCATCATTGCCCTATTCTTTGACCTAACCTAAATAGATTACCGAAATACTGTAGTATTTTTAAAAACTAAATGAAACTGGAAGAAAATATAATTATGTATAGCTTGTACAAGGAAAATATGGCCTGAAAAATATTAAAAGTTAGTTTTCGGAGTTAAAATATTAACATTCAAAAACATACTTTCTTTCCAATAAAATTATCATTTTAATAGTTTTATTTTATGTATTTTTTAGTTAAACATAAACATTTAATGACAATCTAATGTTGCAGTTTTTTTTTTTATTTTTAAACGTTTGACCAAAATTTAATATTTCTAACAAAAATTTAATAAAGATTCATATCAAACAGTTTTATTCAAACATTAATGCAATTTACTGACCACATACACTGTTTAAGCAGAGATAAAACATTCAAGGAATATTATGATCTCTATACTTCATAAAAATTCCACCCCTTGCATAAAGTAAAGATACTTTTTGATAATAATTCTAAATTATGGAACTAAAATTCTATGGTAAACCACAAAGATGTGAAGAAAATATATAGGAAAAGGAAACAAGAAAAATATTAAATTAAATATTATGAATGTGTAAGTAATGTTGACCCAACACACATACATTGTTAAACAAATTGCCGTTAACAAAAGTGTTGCAAGATAAAAATTTATTACATAAAAATCTACTAAACGGGGATGATGTCCATTTAAAAAGGGGTCAAAATTTTGTACATGAAATTTTTTATGTTTCAAAATTGTACACATGAAGAAAGACACACAAACATTTTAAGGGGGTGGGGTAGATTTTTAACAATATAAATGACAAAAGTGTTCATTTACAATCTGTCTGTCTGACTGACCATCATTATTGTAGCTGGAATTACTTGTCTTATCATTGTGCTTGATTTAGTTTAAATATTATTAGCAACATAAGTGTGGTTATGTTTGCTCATTTATACAATTTATATTTTGGTTTTTTTATGTATTTTCACACACATATACTAGACCAACGGTTCTCAAATGGGGGTCCGCGACCCACAAGGTGTCCGTACAGACATTCGTGGGGGGTCGCGAAGAGATTCTGAAAAATGTTCTTGAACATACAACTTTTTTATGTAAAAGTTTAAATAAAAATTCCAATGAAAGCAAGAAACTATTTAAAAACAGAAAGATATTTTTATAAAAAAAAAAAATCCTCAAACTAAGGACAGCAGTAATGTTTTTTTAATGAGTTCTTTTAGGAACCAACTAGCTTCGATTGAAAATATTCTGTTTAATAAAGAAAACAATGATCAAATAAAGAAAGTGATGCTGTCGAATGACACAATATAAAGAAACCTACGATGTGGTAGAGAAAACATTTAATTAAAAAGATAAATAGATCACTTTAACTGGATGAAACTATAAATTTTTCACTTTTATTTTTTGCAAGTTTATTATGCCAATATTTTTTTTTTTTATAAAGTCGTTTCAATGCACTTTCGAAATTTAACCATTAAATAACATCTTGTGTAATACGATTATTAAAATTTGCTCGAATGGTGTGGCTTCTCAATGCTAAGTAATCAAAACATTTATTTCGCAGAGAAAGTTTCGGGCTGTAAAAATTAATTTTGGTTTAACGACTTTATAATTCCAAGGCCAAAAAAATCCTTTCAATATGAATATTGATAAAATACCATATTCAATTCCAAAACTGTTAAAATGTAACTCATGATTAAAATTTTTATTCTCAATCTGGAGATTTAAAATCATTTTAGTTGAAATATAGCAATGTTTATCCGCATTTTGGCTCCGAAGTTCTAAAAGTATTAGAACAATTTTCATCAACATACATTTTTATGTGGAACTGTCATATTCTCTCGCTCTTTTGTCCATAAACACTAAAGTATCGAACTTTTGTGTTCCCAGAGAATGATTTTAGATGTGCATAATACGAAAAAGTCTCTTAATACAAAATAAATCATTAAGCAGAAACAATGTCGCAATTATTAATATTATTTTATCTTTACATAACATTTTATCTGATTTTTTAGCTAATCAGAGTTGTAGTGGGTCGCGCCTCCATTACAATGTCAAAAGGGGGTCGTGAAGCAAGATCTTGTGAGAACCCCTGTACTAGACTAAAAATCAGAGGCGTATATTTTGAATTTTACTGAAAAACAGACTAGATCCTTTTTGTATAAATATTAATAGAAGAAAAATGACCATCCAACATAATTGTTGGTATCCAAACTTAAGTGGAAAATTAAGTTGCATTGGTGCCGCCAAAAAGAGACAGCAAGGTCAATTACCGATTTTAACTTCTTTATGGTCCTTCGACCCGAATGCTGGCGGATGTCATGTTTAAGTTTTAACGTAATTTTAGTTGAAAAAGATGATGATAAAGTGTGTTATGGCATTAATATATTTATTGCATTTTGTTAGTATGGTAGCCTAAATATAGTAGACGTCACTGCTTTAAACTGACCATTTTTTATAAATATTATTCGTAACCAAAGGTCAACAAGACAAGTACTAGATGTTCAAACAACTGAAAGAAAGATGAAAAAATAAAAAAACGTAATAATATCTGTTAACAAATATGTATAACGATAGCCATAGATGGATAACACGTACGTGTTAACAAATATTAAAAGGGTGTTACCAGTATCTAAATATTAAAAGTATTTACATACAACAAAACATACGTACTCATACATGTGGCAAGAATAAAGAAGGAAGTTTTATGAGGGATGTTTAACAAACCATATATAGAATTTAAATTATCTCGGTTAAAAAATCTTCTACAACATTTACATACATAGAAACACATGTTGTTTACTAAAAAAAATATCTAAAGTCAATTTATTAAAGGAGACAAAGGGAAACAAAAACTAGCATATAAAGTATAAAAAAATAAATTGCCTAACTGAAAGATTCTAAGATTTTTAAAAATTCCTTAGTCATTATAGGAAAGTTTATTAATTTTAAAAAAATACATATGAATGGTCATAGAAATTTCTAGCTTAAACCTAGTGTATTATTTGCAACAAGCTTCTTTTGTTAAGTATTTATTATATTTTTGTTAATAATTTTTTAATGATAAACTAAAGAAAGTTCACCAAACAAAAGAACATATTAGCAATTTCTCAAAAATACATCATTAATCCACTTGTTTAATATTAATATATGTATATCAATAGATTATTTATAAATTAAAAAAGGAACTAAAAACTCATTAGCTTAATGAGCTGCTTGTATTGCAGGAGTACTTTATTGTTCGAAGGATAAAACACTTGAAAAAGTTTTGAGGATGTAAAAGAAACTTTTCTAGATGATGTCAATATCATTAATTATACAATGTGTTATAATAAGTAGTTTGAGAAATCTATTTGAATGATTAGTAGCACATAACAATCTGAGAAAATTAAGCCACTTTTCTAATCTTACTATATATTTTTAAACATTTTGGTTAATAACAAAAAACTGACATGCTCTTGTCAGTTTGTTATCATTTATTTGGACAAGTCATGTTTATGTTTAAATTAATATTGGTTGTGGGTAGTTTTTTTAGAGGTTGTTGGTACCATTCCTGATTTAAATTAGTAAAAAGTCCAGGGTCCGGATTCTTATATAAAAAAAAGCCAAAAAAGAGATTCATTAGAAATTTGTTTTTCTTTATTTAAGCAAAACCTTAAATAAAGATAAGAACATTTTTTGAAATAAGCCTTTTGACAAAACAATTACAGCCAGTCCCACGATCTCGAACGTAAAGTAATGCGCACGAAAGTCAGTCACTCACTTTCGATTAAAAATACGTCCCACTACGTCCCAATACGTATCATTCGACTTATCGTTCGCCTGATTTACGTCTCAAACTTATTGAAAAACAAAAAAATTAAAAACACAATTGAAAAAAGAAAAAACAAATATTACCTCATTTTTTCGAAAAAAAATAAAATAAATACAATGAATTTCACAAATAGCAGTTCATTTCCTAGGGGATAGTCAACAGCAGGAGGAACAACTACCTCGCAGACAATTGCGAGATATCCATGTTTAAACATCGAAAAAATTAATATTAACATCAAATTGAACGATCTAAATTTATCATTAACATGATGATTAACACTAACATTTAAATATTAATACCCTTATTCTGTAACTCAAACGTTCGTTCTGTTAACGTTAGTAACATGAATTTTTATAAATTTGTATTCTATAAGCATTTAACAGAACGAAAGTCTGTAATTATCATAAAATAAAAAATTATCATATGTTATGAACGAATTTACCTGTCAATTTCAACGATATGTATTTTTAAAGTGATAAGTATTTCGTTTTCTTAATTATTGCAAAATATCACAATATTTTTAAAAAAAGTTTGTAAATTTTTGGAAATTAGTAAAAAAAAAAAAATAATTCTTTTCATAGAAAATTTTATTTTTTTTTCGCAAAATTTCCAAAATACAAAAAAATACTTGATACAAAGTTTATTTGAACTCAGAATGGATTTCTGAGCCCATTTATCGATGTCCGTTAGTCCCTTATTCCGTCCGTGTAAATCATATACACAAAATATATTTCACATTTCAATTATCATTTGATGCAATTCAGCACACATCGATATGTTTTCGCATGAATAGAAAATCCGAAGAATGCAATTTTAATGACTATCCTATAAATACAAATTAATATATTTTAACGATTGCAATGAATAAGTAAAAGCATCGGTCAATTGCAACTAATTTAAATAAACAAGCGGAATAATGAAATATACAGCAAAATGTCTAGCGAATAGAAAATCCATATTTTTTCTGATTTTTGGCTGCTTTTTTTTCGAGTTTCGATGTAAACTCAAACTCAAACGTTCGATCTGTTATCGTCAATAACATAATTTTTTTCAATTTTGTATTCCATAAACAGTTTATTTTATTTAACATAATGAAAGTCTGTTATTACCGAAAAATACATAACTATAATAAAAAATCATATTTCATAAGCCTGCAGACATCAATAAGATTCCTGATCTTATTGACTTTGCCATAATCCGAAATATAAAACGCGATTGTATATCAGTGATTCCTTCACTAGATCTTTCGTCAGATCATTCACCAACGATCCTGACACTGATTAAAAGTCCAAGCCACTTTGAAACGCAAAGCTCTTGTTTCCTAAACAAGAAAACAAACTGGTTAAAATACAAAATGTACATAAGCTCCCACTTACCACAAAATATTCCACTGAAAAGCGAAAACGAAATACAATCTGCAGTTAATATTTTCACAGATATCCTGACTAATGCAGCTATAGTATCCACACCTTCCAGTTTCTCACGAAGGCCAAAATATATTAAATGTTGCTCAAATGTTGAATCTCTTATTAGGGAAAAAAGGCAACTAAGACGTCAATGGCAAGATTCTCGATCACCAGCCGTCAAAACTAAACTTAATCAATGTATCAGAAGATTACGCTTCGCTCTGAAGAATCAAAAAGAATCCAAATTGAAAACATATCTACAAAACTTAGACCCTACTAAGAAAACTGATTATAGTCTATGGAAGGCGGTGAAAAATATGCAATGCCCTATTGCATATGAGTCTCCCATACGCCTCCAAAATGGCCAATGGGCAAAAAGTTCTAATGAAAAGGTTGAAGCATTTGCTAGTCATTTAGAACACGTTTTCACTCCAAATAATACAGGTTCAACTCTAGGACCTGTAGTAGTTAGCGACCATATTCCCATTCCATTAAAGTTCCGGCTCTCTGCCGTGAAATTAGCAGTAAAAGGTCTGAAGGCAGGAAAATCTCCTGGAACGGACAAAATTACAAACACAATGATTTGTTTCTTGCCAAACTCGGCTCTGAAATTTATTTTATTCATTTTCAATGCCATTTTATGTACTGGCTACTTTCCAAGTACTTGGAAGTTGTCAGAGATAGTAATGATACCCAAACCCGGAAAAGACGTCACTCAAGTAACATCTTATTATAAATTTTTTCGAAATTGTTTGAGAAATTGCTCCTTGAGAGCCCATTATTACATCTTAATAATAATAACAGTATACCTAACCATCAGTTTGGTTTTAGAAGAAAACATTGTACTATTGAACAAGTGCATCGAATTACAACTCTCATCAGAAGAGGTTTCGAGAGCAAGCAGTATTGCTCTGCGTTATTTATTGACATATCTCAAGCTTTCGATAAAGTCTGGCACGACGGACTAATACATAAAATGACCACGTTACTTCCACAGAACGTTCATAAGTTACTAAAAACTATATACTAAATAGATCTTTTCAAATAAGATCGAAAAATGTGATTTCTTCACGCAGACAAATTTCCGCTGGTGTACCTCAAGGAAGTATTTTAGGGCCACTTCTTTATATACTATATACGGCAGATATGCCCACGAGCTCTATGATCCATACATTAACTTTTGCATATGATACTGCTTTTGTAAGTATGCATACAAATCCTGTGATTGCATCCGAAAAACTCCAATCCCATATCACTGAGCTGGAAAAATGGCTATATAAATGGAAGATCAATGTGAATGCTTCGAAATGTGTCCATATAACATTTATCTTACGCAAGGAAAGTTGTCCTCCCATTCGAATAAACCAAATACCTGAACAGGACAAAGTAAGGTATCTTGGTATTCACATAGACCGGCGTTTAACATGGACTCGTCATATAGAATCCAAAGTTACTCAAATAATACTAAAATCTGCCCAAATTCATTGGTTAATTGGTCCAAAGTCAGCCCTAGACTTGGACTATAAAGTACTGTTATATAAAGCAGTAATAAAACCTATATGGTTATATGGCATACAACTCTGGGGAACAGCCTCCTCATCAAACATTGAAAAATTACGGAGAAGACAGTCCAAACTCCTAAGGTACGTCAGAAATAGCAACATCCACAAGGATCTCAATATTCCTACAATTCGTGAGGAGATAAAGAACAGTAGCATCAAATATATGAAAAAACTATCTGAACACCCAAACCCTCTCGCTAGAGACCTGCTAACTTTTGAGGGTCACAGACGCCTAAGAAGAATGGAAACACTGGATCTTGGAAGATAACACTACTAATTAAAACTCAACGTTGGATTTTGCAGTGGCAATATCAACAATAATTTAAGTTTAGGTTAAGATTTTAATACTTATTGTAAATTTCTGAAAAAGAAAGATTCAATAAATAACTAATATATATATATAAAAAAAAATATTTCATAAGCAATGTTAAACAAATTTATTTGTCAATTCTAACGATAGCTATTCTAAGGGTGATAAGAAATTATTTTCAAAAACTTGAAACGATTTTGCAAAAAGAAATGGTAAATTAATTATTTTGGTTATATTTGTACATGTAGATAAAGATAATATCTATTTTAAAGAATAGAAAAACTACAACCGAACAATATGAGGTATTGGTCTTAGAAATTAGTAAGAACCCATCGGTATGTCGTGGGGTACCAGTGGAAAAAAGTAAGACACTAGTTTCAGTAGTTTTTGTGAACAAATATTCAATCGTATCTTTATAGGTTTGGTCCGACTTAAATTTAAGAACTAAGAGAAAGTCGGACGAAAACAAATATTTATTGCAGAAAACTGGAGGTGGATCATTTTCCCAAATAAAACTGAATGGTTATGAAGAAAGTGTTGAATCCTTACTTTCGATGAAAACTAGTTCATCTCCAGAAGGATCAGCGTTTGGCCTTTCTCTGAAACAAGCAAACTCAACAATTCAAAACCCCACTGTTAGTCTACCATACAATAATTTTCAATCTTCTACACCTCAACACCCACAAAAGTCTTCCGTTCAACAATCCACTCCTAATCCAGTTACATCAAATACAAATATGCAACACACAGCAAAACCAATTCTACCGAAACAAGCGCAAATATTCGGCCCGGCCGAATCTATATACCCACCATCAACTTTTTCAAATTTTACGTTATATGGGAGGGGGCGGTAAAGTGGGTAAAGTGGGCGGACCACGCCCATTTTTTGTTTCCGACTTTACATTGGTCCTTGAACTATTTGAACACAATTTCGTTGATTTTCAGTAAAGTGGGCGGACCACGCCCATTTTCGGTTTCCGAGTTTATATCGATCCCCGAACTATACGTACAAAATTTCGTTGTCGAACATGCTTTTGTTGAAGAAATATCGGCAGAAAAGTATAAAACGGACACCCTGTGTTTCTAGTTTTTAACCCATAACTTTTTTGTTTATTAACCGATTTTGCCCATTTTCAATCCCAAACAAACCTTAAATAAGACAAATATTTGCCCCCTACGTTGCCCCGTTCGAGCCCTATCATGCTTTCAACAGACAAACGGACGGACATAGCTAGATCGACTCAGAATCAAACCACCCAGACCCAGAAAATATATACTTTGTGGGGTCTTAGATGATTCCTTCGACATGTTACATACGGAATGACAAAATCAATATATCCCCCATCTTTTTGATGGTGGATATAAAAAAGAAAACATTCCACTATAAGACTCCTCGAAGAGCAAGAAACTGATTCATACTATAACATCTCAAAACAATATTCTCAACAACCAAAATAATATACTTTTGGATTTGGTAAATGTTCTTAAAGAAAAATTAAAATAAACAGCCATTAAATAATGGAAATATCAAAATAGTTTATCAATTATTAAACAGTGAATTGGCTAGACAATTTCTTGTATTAATTGCTACTGTGCTTGTACTCAAATCATTGTTTGAAACAAATAAAGTAGGTTCGTCATTTTCCACAGTTTCCAAAGCTGAATCCAAAAAATCCTCGAGATTATAGTTAAAATTGATGCAAAATAATTATTTGTGTTGCCTTTTGTGGCTTGTAGTGTAAGCCTCTTTCTGAAAGTATAGATCAAAATCTATTCTTTAAGACTCCATTGCATCTTTCAATACTATTTCTCGCTTTCGCATGAATTTGGTTGTAAAGAACTTCCTCAGGTTTGAATGGATTTCGATATGGAGTCATCAAAAAAGGCTCTAGAGGGTATCTTGAATCTCCTGAAAATTACGTTTAAGAATTAAGAGATATATAGATATATAGATAGATAGATAGATAGATAGATAGATAGATAGATAGATAGATAGATAGATAGATAGGATAGGATAGGATAGGATAGGATAGGATAGGATAGGATAGGATAGGATAGGATAGGATAGGATAGGATAGGATAGGATAGGATAGGATAGGATAGGATAGGATAGGATAGGATAGGATAGGATAGGATAGGATAGGATAGGATAGGATAGGATAGGATAGGATAGGATAGGATAGGATAGGATAGGATAGGATAGGATAGGATAGGATAGGATAGGATAGGATAGGATAGGATAGGATAGGATAGGATAGGATAGGATAGGAATAATCGCAGATCTATAAATATTTGTATTTATATAAAAGTTGTAGCAGAATTAATATAAGACAACACTTACAAGCATCACATTAAGGCTGTAGTATCCTTTTCTGTTATAGTAGTGATGCTTTTGGTCAAATGGAGGAGACATTATTTTTACGTGAGTACCATCAATACTCTTACCTCTTCCACATTAACGAAACCCACACTTGAAAACATTTCTATTTTTTTAACAAATTTGATTTATTTATTTTTGTTTTATTTATTTTATTTTTGTTTACACAATAATAACAATTGCCATTCAATACCAATTTTTAATATTGTGCCAAATTTAAAAATATATATATTTTTTTAAATAAAACACCTAAAAACACCCCTGAAAATCGTAAAATTTATAACTGGCAATTGTTTAAGGTTTTTTAAATGACAAAATGTAATCATTGTAATATTAACACATTCTTCTAATGTTAAACGTAACGAATGATACAGAATGCCAAAAATAACTGTTAACGTTTTCGTTTCTGCGCATTAACAGAACGAACGAAAAGTTATAGAATTAGGCTATAAATACTTAAATGTTAGTGTTAAATATTTTATGTTAGGTGAAGACGACTAGTATATACATGATATCACATACATATATGTGATATGATTAACGCTATGATTAAAGCTTTTTTTGATCGCACAGGTTTTCCAGGGGTTATTGGCTGTAACGATGGAACCCACATTCGTATCAAGTCCCCAGGTGATAACATTAAACGTTTATACTATAATAGAAAGGGTATTATAGTATGAATGCAATAAGTAAAAATGCGATGATATCATATTATTAAAAAGTATTATTGCTATTTTCAGATTTGTGATCATAAAATGACGCTCGGCATCCCGGCTGCAATCATGATGCGTTTATGTGGGAACATAGTGTTGGAAATATTAAGCTATAAAATTATTTTGAGGGTGGAAAACGTAATTCTTGGATAATTCAAAAAATATTTTCATTATGACTTTCATTTTCGTTTAGGTGATGGGGAATGATGTCCATTTTGACCCCATTTAGGAACCCACAAGATATTCACGAGAGGCGTTTTAAAGAAAAGCACACTAGTACACGCAATGTTGTAGAGCGGTGCTTTGGATTGCTGAAAAATATATTTCGGACAATTCTCGGCTCAAGATAATGATTTTGCAATAAATTCTTATATTTTTTATGAAGAAATTATTTATTTTATTCGACAAATAAGTGAATGTTTTTGACATTTGTATTCGTTTAAAATACAAAAAAAAAAAATGTTTATTGGGACTCAAATTTGAACCGAAATGTTTACGTTTTCGTTCGCATTAGTTTTCGTGCGAATTGTAATAAATGTTAGGGGGAAAAACCATGATAATTATCGTTAAGAAAGCTTGCAAACGAAATTATTCGTGATCGTGGGAAAGGACAGTTAAATTTTAAAATTTTTCAGGAGAGCTAAAGAAAAGAAAAATTAGTGCCGCTGCGCTTATTCTAGACCGATACATGATCACATTGTGGTTTCAAATGGTTCAAAAATGGCGATTAGTTTAAATATAAAAATTAAGTTTTTATAATCATTTTTGATATCTGATGAAACTAGATAAAATTTTAAATCACTATATGTTAAAATCAGTGTAGCTAGCTGTCAAAACTGACAAAATATTGCAGTTTTGGTGTACAATCGAAATTTTGTTGAAATCGACATTTAAGTTGCCTAAAAATGTATTTTTCCTATATCGGAATTATCGGTAATTGGGAAACCGTTCCGAATTGGATGTGAAATTTCCTTTAAAATCTATTTATTTAATACTACTTTTTGCATTTTATGAGTTATGAAGTTATAAGTTAAACCTCCAAAGGGTTTTGCAAAGTTAGTTAGAATTACTATTTTATGAAGTCCTAAACTTCGGATATTTTGAAGCGCTTTTTTCACTATGCCTCTAAATAAAAAATATTTAAATCAGTAAATTTCAATATATTAATGGGTTCTTATTGTTTAAGAGAGTACAAGGCTTCTATTCCCTTTTCACGCCCACTTTTCATATCAACATTTTATGCAATTATTCATAAAATTATTTGGGACCAATATATATCGGGCATCCTCTGTAAGGAAATATTGGATACTATATTAATCAAAATGCCACGCCCACTTTTTGAAATATTCATATTTTCAAATTTCAAACTAAATTTCGCACATTTTTAAATTCCTGGTATAAGCAACACAGTTTCAAATAATGTTAAATAATTTTGCTTTAATAAAGCAAATTACTACATGATAAATAATTATTTAAATAATGTAGATTGGAATAATTTTTTGTCTATGGAATATGGTAATACTTCAAATATAGATGTTATATAATTTCAAAATAGTTAATCTGATGATGAAACAGTTATTGCAAATATGTTTGCTGACTTCTTTTCCTCAACATATTCTGATGCCAACTATAATAATATTCATTATCCGTATAATATTGCTTCATACCAAACTATTAATATTCCCTTGATCGATTGTCTCGAAGTAGAACGAGAACTAAAGTGTTTTTAATCGACAGTGAACCATGGACCATATGGCGTACCAAGCTGTTTGTTAAAAAACTGTGCAAAGAGTATTTCAAAGCCTTTATCAAAAATTTATAACATATCTCTCAAATACGGTTATTTTTCAAGTAGATGGAGAAATTCTTTTATCATTCACTTATTTAAATCTGGTAGTAGGTCTGATATAAGAAATTACAGAGGAATTGCAAAACTTAGCTCTATTCCAAAACTTTTTGAAAAATTCTTTACGAAATATTTAAGCTACAAAAGTTTCATCTTTATTGTCACCACAGCAGAATGGCTTTAGAAAAGATTGCTCATCTACAACAAATATTCTACAGTTAACTACCATAATTAATGAAGGATTTTTTAAAAATCATCAAACTGATGTGATATACACAGACTTTAGTAAAGCCTTCGACAAAGTTAACCATACACTTCTTATTAATAAGTTAAACTTGTTTGGATTTTCCCAAATCAGCTTAGAATGAATAAAATCGTACTTGAATGGCAGAATACAATATGTTCGTTATATAAATTGTAACTCTAAATATATTAATGTTACCTCCGGAGTTCCCCAAGGTAGTCATCTTGGACAATTACTTTTCACTCTTTTCATAAATGATTTGCCGGAAGCCTTCGATAAAGTAAACCACGATCTCCTATTGTTCAAATTGAATAAACTAGGACTTTCTCCTGTTTTCCTTAAATGGATATCTACATATCTTAAAAATAGATACCAATGTGTATTATTTCGAGAATGTGGATACACTCATATTTAAGAGTGGATACACTCATATTTAACTAATAGAAAACAAACTGTTCGTTAAAAAAATGCATGCTCTAGATGTATAAACGTTCTGTCAGGAGTAACACAAGGAAGTAACCTTGGACCACTACTTTTTTCCTTATTTGTAAATGATTTGCCACAAGTAATTCATTACTCAAATATTTTGATGTATGCAGATGACATGAAAGTATTTCTAAGTTATCAACATATAGATGATTATCATTATCTTCAAGAAGACTTAAATTCATTTTACAACTGGTGTAACATAAATCTCATGGCTCTTAACCTTAAAAAATGTAAATATATGTGTTTTGTAAGAAAATGTAGATTACCGATATATTATGTCCTAGGAGGCTATCAACTAGAAAGAGTTGACACTATTTTAGACCTCGGAATTTTGTTGGATTCTAATAAAGCTAGAGGAGTTCTTGGTTTTGTTAAACGCTGGGCAAAGGAGTTCAACGACCCTTACGTGACAAAAACGTTGTTCACATCACTTGTAAGACCTATTCTGGAGTATGGATCTATAATATGGGATCCTATCTATCAAAAATACATTGATCTCATTGAATCAGTCCAAAAGCAGTTTATTCTGTTTTGCCTTCGAAGTCTACATTTCAACCCATTAAATATGCCACCATATACTTCTAGACTTGCCCTTATAAAGCTGCCTACTTTGAAAAGCCGTAGAACTATGCTCAATATAACTTTTATGCTGAATATAATTAATGGTAATGTGAGTTCTGGCTTTTTAATAAATAATATCCAGTTTTTAATTCCACGACGCCCTACTCGTTATTTCGTACCATTAGCAGTTCTTTTCTATAGAGCTAATTATGCCAATGCCGATCCTTTAAGAAGAATGTGCAATGAATTTAATACATATTATAATTTTATTTATTATTCACTTAACCCTAAAAATGTTAAAAACAATATTTTATTCTTTCTTAACTCATAAGATCTGTACAAAACTTTTGTGAAAATTATATTTATATAATGAATTGTATATTTAGTAAAATATGTATTATTTTTAATTGTCTGTAAGGAATATTTCCATAGACAAAATAAATAAATAAATAAAATCCAAAAACATTTCCGTTTTATCTGGTGTTCCGCAAGGTAGTCATCTCGGCCCATTATTATTCCTAATATTTATAAATGTAAAGCTGTTCCATAGCTTTACTGATTCCTATCAACGTCCTTTACTCCAATCAGATATAGACAACCTTTATGACTGCTGCATTATAAATCTAATGGATCTGAATTTAAGAAAATACAAACACATGATGTTCTACAGAAGAAGTCCAGTACTCTGTAGATACAAAATAAATGAATATGAACTTGAATCAGTCGACGAATTCCTTGATCTAGGTGTATTGCTTGATTGTAAACTGTCCTTTAATTCCCATGTTTTAGAAATTGTTAACAAGGCGTTCAAGGTTTCCTCAAGCGCTGGGAAAAATAATTTAATGATCCTTACGTTTCTAAGCATTTATTTACATATCTTGTAAGACCAATCCTGGAGTATGCTTCCGTGGTCTGGGATCCTCAATACGAAGTTCATGTTAAGAAAATAGAATCAGTCCAAAAACAGTTTCTCTTATTTTGTCTTAATGGTAATCTTCCATGGAATCCTAATATTAATTTACCATCATATAAAAGCCGATTACAGCTAATTGATCTCCCTTCTCTTGAAAGTAGGAGAATATTTTATTTGTAATTAATTTAGTAAATGGTTCAATTATTTCCAAGTTACTGGTTCGAAAAATAGAATTTGCAGTCACGATTCGTTCAACTAGAAATTTTATTCCTTTAAAAATCAAATATTTTCGAACTAATTATACCAACTTTGATCCAATGCGACGTATGTGTAATCAATTCAACATTTTTTATCCATATATTTATTTTCAGTAAATCCAATCCGTATTAAGAGGAGTATTTTTAACTTATTAAATAATAATATTGTATGATTATGAGATATTTTATTGTTAATAGGTTTAAGAATAATATGTATGTTAGCCTGTAAGAAATTGTAATTTCATTGGCTATTGAATTAAATAAATAAAGTTTTGACTCACTGTAGTATATTAATGTTTACCGATGATGTTAAAATATTCCTCACATTTAGTGATATATCCCATCAAGTATTTCTACAAGATGACTTAAATAATTTCAACGAATGGTGCACTACTAATTTGATGGAGCTTAATACGAAGCATATGAGGTTCTACAAAAAAAAAAAAAAAAAAAAACGCTCTTGATGTACATTTTCTGTTGGGCGGACAACCGTTAGAATTAGTCCATTCTTTTCTTGATCTGGGTATTATGCTCGTTGCAAAACTTAGTTTTATATCACATATAAATATGACTATTAATAAGGCCAGTGGTGTTCTTGCTTTTATAAAAAGATGGGCAAAAGAATTCTACATCACGAAGACATTGGTTAGACCAACACTGGAATATGGTTCAGTTGTGTGGGATCCGTTTTATAATATACATATTGATCACATCGAATCTATTCAGAAACAGTTCCTAATTTTCTATTTGCGATGCTTACTCTGGAGTTCATCATTAGTTTTACCGCCAAATACAAGTAGATTAGCATTAATTAAACTACCAACACTTAGAAGCCGCAGAATTATGCTGAATGTTACTTTTTTGCTTAACCTTATCAAAGGAAATGTGGATTCTGAATTCCTTTTAAACAAAATTTTATTTAACGTTCCTATTCGACCATCGCACGTTGGGGTAAAAGGGGTCGAAAGTGGCGTTTAATTGAATTTTGAAAATTAACTTTTTTAAATAAAATTGGGTACCGAATAAAAATAGATAAAATTATGTATCAATAACGATAAAAATCATTAACGTAGGTTGCGTGGTTTTTGAGTACTGAGCTGTCAAAGTTCAACATTTTTTTATATTTTAAGAAAAGAGCAAAAAATTAAATTTTCATGAACTTTCGGTGAATTTTTCTTTAATAAATAGTGCTTTAAAGAAAAATTTTAAAATGGAACCATCAACTACAGGTATTTGAGTTTACTTTTATGCAAGAATTTGTAAATTATTTTCTGTCCTGGTATTTTTTGTTATTTTTTTTTGAAAATAGTCCAAAAATGCACTAATTTTCAAATTTCATGGAATGTAACTAAAAATATAACAAGACTTTTGTTCTGAAAAATTTTCTGAAAAATATTACATATTGTCTACTTAAATATTCTGAAATAAAATCGTGCGCATATTTTGCCCGATTTTAGAAATTTACATTTTTGTGAAAAAACTCAAGTTGCTCCAAACCAAAAACAGGTTAAGTGCAGATTTTTTTTATTTTTTTACTTTGTTTTATTTTTCATGATTTCATGTAATGTTTTTATATTCTACAAAGTGATGTGTCTTATATTGGTCTTGGTATTTAATATTGAAAAATTCAGGAACTATGCGAACAATACAGCCAGATACTACGTTGATAAATACCCATGGTATTGTATGTCTCTTATCCTCCACAAGTTTTTTATTCACGGCCCAGAAATTATAAAACATGCTCTTCTACGAAATGGCCAACTTTCTGAGACACCCAAGAAGCAAGAAAAAAGATTTCAAAAATTACCGGAAACATTTTTCACGAAAATGTAGTAGACAAAAATCAAACGAAGATATATTTAATGGACTTTTGATAAGTTCCGATCCAATCAAGTATGGGGAAAAAGTATAAAATAAAACATATATACCTACCACAATCCGCAGTTGATTATTCTCACTGATGACGATTTTTTTTTTTTTTTTTTTTTTGTATGAAAACATTACCATTTTTCAAAGAAAGCTTTAGAATTCTAAAAATGAATTTGTTTACTTACTGATAAATAATAAAGTCAAAAGTGATCACTAAAGTACTTATATTACTTTTTCTGAAGTATGCTTAGTTTTTGACATGTTTAACACCAATGTATAGACAGACGGACGGACATTACATATCAGGCAGAAAAAATTTGTAAGATTCTTGTAATGCATTTTTTTACTAACTAGTAAAAATCAAACAAGTTGTGATTATAAAAATATCGATTTCACTTTTCCTTGAAGTAAGCGGCCATTTTAGATCCATTTTTTTATAACGTGAAAAAATGGATCTAATTTTTCGTCCATTTTTCACAAGATGTACGGATATTGCCATTTAGACAAAAAAGATCGTAGAGATATAATGGTACATTTTTTTACTAACCATTAAAGAACAAAACAAGCTGTAGTTATTAAAATATTCATATCGCCTTTCCTTGAATTATGCGGCATTCTTCTAGCCAATTAATCCTAATGTATAGACAGACGGACGGACATTACCATTCTTCCAAAAAAATCGGAGTATTTTTAAAGTTTATATTTTTTAACTAACTAATAAAAAGCAAAACATGTTGTGATTATTAAAATATTGATATCGCCTTTTCTTGAATTATGCGGCCATTTTAGACCCATTTTTTCCAGTGTATAGAAAGACGGACGGACATTACTATTCTACCAAAACAAATTCAAGAGTTCTAAAAATATCTCTTTTTACTAACTAATTGACAAAATATTAAATCATGATCATTTAAATATTCATATTACCTTTCTCTGAATAATGCGGCGATTTTAGACCCATTTAATCCTAAAGTATAGACGGACGGACAGACATTACCAATCTGCCAAAAAAAAGCCTAAAATTCAAAAAATACATTTTTTTACCTAATAATAAATATAAAAATAGATCCTCATCATTAAAATATTGATATCACCTCTCCCTGAATTAAGCGCCATTTTCGACCCCTTTTACCCCAACGTGCATCGCGGAACTATCAACCACATCTAATTAAATATTTTCGAACCAACTATGCTAATGCTGATTCATTAACGACAATTTGTGCCACTTTTAATAAATTATATAACTTTATTGATTACGCTCAGAATTTAAATGTTGTTAAACGAAATATTATTATTTTTCAAAATATCTATTTTACAATTGTATTCTTCGTGAATTATTATGTATATTTTGTATTTTATATAATGGTTTGCAGGAAATTATTTCCGTAAACTTTAAATAAATAAATAAAAATTGTGTGAAGAAAACTATGGACTAAAATATAAGTTGTCTTCCACGACCAACATTCAGTCAAATGCAATTTTGCAACTTTCTTAATGATACTAAGACAATTCGCAAAAAAAAATTGGCATACGCAAGGAATAGAAAATATTGTATATTATAAAATTTAATATGTATGGGTGCCATGCCCACTGTTATTATACTGTGATATTTTTACCACTGTTTGGGCGTAACATCCAGTCAGTACCTCCTTATGTGCCACGTTTCATTTTAATCGCTTCAGTAGTTTAGACATAAGGTCAAGTCAAATAAAGGTAACAATATTATGACAAAAATGGGCGTAAAAAGGGGTTACATCGAGCAAAAATCTAGTATAATAACGCCAGTAGTCTATAAAACAACAACAACAACGTATAATAATATTTGAATTTAATAATTTAAATGATTTTTATATCTAATTGTATTGAAAAGGGGCTCCGAAAAATTTGAACTTCAAGAGGCTATAAAACTGAAACTTGAACTAACTTTGAAAAACCCCTTTGGGGGTTTTACTATACTACTGGAACGCTTTCATTTTGCGTTGGAATTATTGAGCCAATTTTTTCTTGTTGTACTGTGTTATAGCAAAATCGTAATGATACTAAAAAATATTAAATCGAACATAAAATGCGCGATTACACGAATGTATATAACTCGAGTATAGTTTGGACGATTTAAACAAATGAAACATCAAAAAATATTAGACACGCACATAAAAAATACAGATCTGATGAAGAAAAATTAAAACAGACTCGTATTTAGCACATCGAAATCCATCAAGTCCAACTATTCTTCTTTAAGAGAGGATGTTTTTGCGGACCAGTGTTATTCTTTTAAACTTACAGAATTAATTTCAATTTAACATTTAAAATTATTTATAAAAATTTACACGGAAAGAATCAAAAGGTGATTTTAATTACCAAAACGATTCGTTCAATCAAAAAAATATTTAAATTTGCACCGCTCAACAAATGATTATATTACTTACTTATTGAATAGAAAATCTAAAAAAAATCCTTTTGAAGGTTTCAATAAAAAAATTTAATTGTAGTAAATTTGTTCATATGTATGTATATTAAACAAAGAAAAGTTTTTAATTCAAGTACATACTTAATTAACAAGAGAAAAGGAAAATTTTGAACTCGAAAAATCGTTTCTATCTAAATATGACTTTTATCAAATATAAGTATTGTAATCGTATATCCCCTACTACCCCAACCAATAATTTGACAATTTTTCATATTGATTTCACGCTTTTCACACACAAATTTATTTTATTAACTTTCTATCATTGCAAAAGGATTTTTAATAAACTTCAAACCCTCATTGAACTCAATTTGCTATACAAGAATACAAACAAGTTTATAAACACAAATAAAATATATAGAGTAGTTAAGGAGATTTTCATCTATTTATGAGCAAAAATATTTTTATTTTCTTTTAATTTCTATTTAAACTGCTACCATATAAAATTTATTGTCATATTTTTGTTCATAATTTTACTATATACAACAAATAATAAAATCTTTAACGGTTTTAAGAAGTCTATAAATTTCGTTAAAGAAAAAATCTATTAGTTTAGAAAACACTGGCAATAAAAACAACAACATAAGAGGGAAAAAACATATTTTGTAAATTTAAAGGAATACACTTACTATATTTACGAGTTATAAATAAAGGGGTTAAATGCCTTTAAAATATGAATACAATTGAGTTATACATTGATGTAATTCAACGAGGGTTAATTGGAAAGTTTGTGAAATATATGAGAGGCAATATAGGAATGAAGATATAAATTGGAGACACATATTTTCAAGTTCAAATATTTAAACGTATAAGACCATGGCGAAATGAAACAGGTGGCAGCAGTTCTGTAAAACAATAATGCGGCGAATTCATTATTATTATTTTTTTATACATGAAGTTTGATACTTCAACGGGTAAGCAAAAATTTAGTACTTTAACAGTTTGAAGTACTTTATAAATAATGAGCTAAAAGTTTGACGTTTATCCTAACATCGAGTCTATATTAGAAAAAAAATTTATCAAAATTTTTATCAGGATAAAAATTTCTTAAATGTAGACTGAAATTTGCCAGTATTATTGCAGTATTAAATCAAAATTATAAGTGCTCTAGCTCAGATAACTTTGTCTTGACATTACTTGGTAAAAGACGCCGTTTTTATTGTTGTTTTTAATTTTTACATGATTTATTATGAAACTCTTCTTTCCCTATAATAATTTTTTAATTTCGTTTTATTTTGTGTTATTTTTGCTTCAATACAAAATTATTTAATTAAGAATTTCATAAAGAATTTTTCTTAAAAAAATAAACGTCAAAATATATATATCATAAAGCGTGAATTAGTTGGTTGTTTATGTGACGTTTCCTCCCTCGAAGGAAACAGCTGATCGTTTATTTTGCTTGTATTGTAATGCTAACAATTATTGAAGCTTGACGTTGATGTGATGTGATGTCTGATTCTGTTGAAAACAGAATTTTCTATCGTTGTTCCGTGACAGTTGTTAGCAGTGTTGCCAAACAATCACTTTTTTATTACAAAAAAACAAATACTTAACGAAATAAAAAAGAAAAACCACTAACTTTGAGTCTACATTAGACAAATTTTTATCAAGACAAACGTCAAAATTTTATCAAGATAAAGATTTGTCTAATGTAGACTGAATTTGTCAGTATTATTGCAGCGTTAAAAGAAAATTGTCAGCGCTCGAGCTCTGACAACGTTGTCTTGATAATGCTTGGTAAAAGACGCCATCTTGATTGTTGTTGGTACTTTTTGCATGGTTTATTATGACATGCGTTTTCCCCTATAATTGATAGAGATAAAAAATTATCTGCAACTCAAACAAAAATTTGACGTTTGTCTTGATACAAATTTCTCTAATGTAGACTCAAAGTAAATAAACGAAGAAATAAATGAACAAAAATAATTAAATACTCAAACAATTAAATAGATAAATATTTGGCATGTTTAATTTCAATCAGAGTTGCATTTTTAGGTTTTTCTAGCAAATAAGCTATGGTAAATGCCAAAAACATATGTCACGTTATTAATTTTGGATAATTGCACAAAATTCTTCCCGTAAATAAACGGGACATCAACATCACATAAACAAGCAACTAACCCGGCCTTAACGCTGTAACGTCGAGTCTACATTAATGTAGACTCGACTCGATTGAATTTGTCAGTATTATTGCAGCGTTAAAACAAAATTGTCAGCGTTCGAGCACTGACAACTTTCTCTTGAAGTTGCTTGGTAAAAGATTTGATTTTTGTACCTTTTACATTGTTTATTATGACATACGTTTTCTCCTATAATTGATAGAGATAAAAAGTTATCTGCAATTCACACAAAAAAATGATGTTTGTTTTGATAAAAATTTCGACGTAATAATATAAACAAATTTGGTCTACACGTGATAAACTGTTATCATTATAAGAATTTGACGTTTGTTATGATAGAAAAATCTTGTAGACCCTACGTTACATAGAGTCACATTAGAAAAATGTTTATGAAGACAAACGTCAAACTGCATATATAAAAAACATGAATGAATTCGCTATATTATTGTTTTTGCGCAACAGTTGCCACCTTCCTTAAATTCGTGTTCATTTTGACGTTTGCCTTGATAAAAATGTTTCTAATTTGAGGTCCACAAGAGTCTTTTTCTTGTTCGCACCTTGAATAAAATGTTGTGCGCACATGCATTTGGTTAGTGTGGAACCAAATTGATCATGTTTTGTTCTTGTTCGCACAATTGTTCGAACAACCATGTCTGCCATCAAACGTCATTTTGTATGCGGAAGAAGAGGCGCTGCACGTAAAAGTATAGCCCAAATTACAATAGCGCGTAGTCAGCAACAGTATCAGCAAAAATTATCAGCTGATCACTGTCAGCACAACCTGTTGCTGCCGCTATAATTACAATTCAGCGTATGCAGCCACAATTTACAACCACCATCTAGCCATAGTATAATTATAAAGTATACTCGTAAGAACAGCTGTTTTAAAATTTTTTCATTGGCAAACCTCGCGGTACTGTCAAATTGTTTTTGTATTCATATGTAAAATTTTTTTCGAGTGTTTTTACTCTTGCTCTCCTTCATTCTCTCATTTTTCCGTACAAAGCATTTTGACATTGTGGGCAGTAGTTTTACACTAACAAAATACAAGCAATTGTTGTTTTTGTAGATGTGCGAGTACTTTATTACTATGCATCTAGCTTTGTTCTACTTGTGTATTTTAGCCTCTCATTTATTTACTCACTCTCAATCTGAATGTAGCGCAGTGAATTTAGAAACAGGGCTAAATGAAACAGCACTGCAAACTGCTGCTGACTAAATGTAATCAACACCATAACAAACAGTGCATTCTAAATAATCAGCTGATTATGTCAGCACACACTGCTGCTGACTACGCGCTATTGTAATTTGGGCTTATCGAAGCGACACTGACGGCAAACAGAAAATTATGAATTGAAATGAAAAAAAATGGTGTGTATTGCTCTGCCGACGTTTTATACTTGTGCGAACAAGAAAAAACCTAGTATAGACGGTACGTAATGTAGACCCTACGTTAGAATTTTTTAATAAATAATTCAAGATATTTTTCAATCGATCCACGTAATATCATACTATGTAACGGTAGTTAGTTTAAAAGATTGTATAAGATTATGGTTATATTATGAAGAAGACATTTATAAAGTACGAATAAAAAATAAAGAATACGAATATGAGGGCATTTGTCTTTAACACTTGATTTAACATTTTGGTGAATGTATTCATATGTACATAACGACACACATACTTATCCTTAAAATGATACACATGTAAATATTGTATAGGCAGTGTAACATTACAGAGGTTTTTCTATTCCCTTTTTTTTTTACACAAGTCGAAGGACTCATTGAGTACAAAAACAACAGCAACAAAAGAAGGAACATAAGAAATTTGTTACAAAGAAACGTGTCTTTTGTGCGTGGAATATGAATCTTAATAGATTTAGATAAATATCTAACAAACATATGTACAAGTATTCCTTTCATACCAACATCATATCTATTTTTTTCCTCAGCACTTCATCTCCCTTTCACAAAGCTTTTTTCCTTTTAAGATTTTACAGCATTAAGAAAAAACACTAAAATATTGTAATAATAAAGGACGTTTATTGATACGAGTTATACAAAAAAAAAAAAAAAAAAAAAACACTAAAAAGAAAATTATTATTCGTTCATATACTTTTCATAGAATAAAGTTTATGTTCATGTTCAAGCATATCAAAAAAAAAGTATGAAAAATGTTAAAAGAAAATTGACAAGTCATTTTAGTGAAACATGAAAAGCTTCTTTCTCATTCCTAAACAAAAAGAATGTATTTTGTGGATTTGAAAAAAATGAATTCTTTTGTATTGAACTGGTTATATTTTTCTGGTTTAAAAGTTTTATTTCGTTTATAAATCTTACAAGTTATTATATTTAATGAATTACAACTGTGTATTTTTTAATCTAAATGAAAAATTTTTAATACTTTCTTTGATGATTTTTTTTTTATTTATTTTTTCTTAAGGGACATTTTAATGTTATTGAAGTTTTCAATTATGGTTTGTGGTATGGTAACATAATGTAATTATTATTTTTTTTTTTTTCAAGTATTTTCACTCATAAAGCGCCCCATAGACACATGCTGCATTAGCTCCTGCAATATGTATGTATTAGTAAAATTGAGAGCTTATATATGTGTGCGTCACACCGACAATGCAGTATGAAAAATCAAAATCGTCTTGATTTCAAAATGAATTCGTACTGCAAACAGATATTGTAAATGAATTTTTGAAGTTTTCTTTTTCATTTATAAAAATTTCAGTTTGACTTTTTAAACTGAAAGAAAAAATAACTAAACTATTTAAAATTGTTTTTTTTTTATTCGAAATTTTTTGCAAAAATAAACATTTGATTGATCAATGTGTACTGAAATCGTCAATCACACACGTATAGAGGGTTCATCGGCAGTATCTCTCTGCAGTATGTGTCTATGGGCGCCTTAATAATGAGTCTCAAAATGCTAAACCATTCAGTAGAACTTTTCTTTCTTTCTAAATCTCATCGGAATTCTACGATACAGATGGAAAAGCAATTTTTCCTTTTTTTTATGGTTTCTGATCGTAAGATAAATTGTTTCTGATCGTAAGCTAAATATATAGTATTATACTCGCTAATCTTCACAGCAATGCTGGACAACAATTCTTAACCTACAACGCTGACGTGAAAAAACTAGGTAGAAGTTATGATGTCGATTATTGCATTCCGAAATCATTCGTAATGAGACAATTTTCCACGACTGATATTCTGGGCGCTCTAAAGTCTACTCGTCTACGGTGGTCTATACTGCAGTTTCGAATCAGATGGATAGGATTGAATCTTGGATATCTGCCAACGACACTTTTATATTTTAAACCTAGGATTACTATATTGGTCTGGCTAGACCAAATTTGACTTAGTAACTATTAAAAGATGAACATAATATCTATAACCGATATCTACTGAATCGAATTACGTAAATTTTGAGTCGATCGGAGTACGATAACTAGGAAAAGTTCGGAAAGTAAGCTAAGTTGACCTCTTGGTGTGGATAGACCGAAAACTGTTTTCTCTTCGTATACATGTTTTTTTTTTTTTTCATCTATACACAATCATTCTAAAAACAATAATGAGATGTCTGAATAAAACAGAATTTACCCAAATTTATAAGTAAATGATACGAAAATTAAGTTACAGAAAAATTCGCAATTCGTTAAAAAAAATTACTTCTTTATTTCGTTTTATTTATTTCATATACTTATAATTATCTTATCATATTAATAATCATTTAACTATTTAAACTTTTTATACAGAATTATGTATAAAAAAGGTATTTAATATAATGCTAAGAAGCCCCCCACAAAAATGCAAAGAATAAATATATAAAAAAATTTCAAGTATTGAAAATAAAATTGACAATCATGCTCATGGTTGGGATCAAAGACTATCATAGGAAAACCACTATAGATGGTCGTTAGTTGTCATAATTTTAATAAATAAAATTCAGAAATTATTCAGTAAAGCTTTTTCGAAAACTTCCACTGAGTTCGAAAATAACATTTCTTGATAAGGTCTGACAGTATTCCAAAATTGGGCTACTCTAACTACAAACGATCTTCCTTTTATAGGCGATGGAATTAAGAGCAAATTCGTTCTGGAAGAGGTCCCAAATGAAAATTTGTCAACTATATAAATTGGACTATTTTCTTTAATTATTTTGTAAAACATTATCATTAATCTCAAGGATATAAAGTCATCAAAGCCACAGCCAAGTAAAGTTCTACCGAATGATGACACATTCAGACCAAAAATAAATCTTGCCACCCTATTAAAACATTGTTCTAGTTCTAGTTAGATTATTCTGAGAAGTGCCGGAGTAAAATTCAATACCATATAAAAATATTGGAAGGTAGAGAGATAAAGCAACTTTCTTCCTAATTTCAAATGGATGGTAGTACCCAACCGCATAAAGCCTACGCAATGTACCCACAACCCTAGAATATATAAAATTGATGTGCATATTAAAATCCAATCTAGAATCTAAAATAAATCCCAGAGATTTATTATGCGAAAATATGTAGAAGTGGACGTTATTAAATGCTTTAAAATAGTATTTTCAGATTTTAACACCTTTGGTATTGCTATGATGGGTTAAAGACGATTTTTTTACTATTATATCATCAATGATATTGCAATTAGTCACTTCAGTATCAATAGTTCTGTTTGTAGCATTATTATTAGATAAAATAGACTTACATACAAATGCCATCTGTCCTTTACGTTTACATTAACTGCGTAAACTTCATTTATTTTTATTTTATAATTTTTCGTTAATATCGATGGCGGAATCCCGAATTAAACCCACGTTCTTCTGGCGTATCTTACGTTTTTTAGTCTTCAACTCTAACCAATCAGCACAGAATGTTATTTCGCGTGAGTTGCCAATTTCGCACTTATCACTCCTGTTAAAATTTGATTCTCAACTGATATTTAGTGAGTGTGGTGGTGTCAACTGGTTCTCAACTGGAACTTTGGTGCCGAGTTAGATGTCAATTGGTACTCAACCGGTACTGCAATTGCCCGCAGGGTTGGTCAACATATTCTGAATTATAATCAGTGTTTTTGCAAATAAAATTGCATTATCTTGCCTTACCTCGTAATTTCATAACCCATAACTATACGTTTCCCTTCATGATTTTCTCTATTGTAAAACTCATACCTACTTTTAAAGACAAGAATCTTGCTTTTACACTGACCATCTAAATTTGATATTAAATTAGAATATGAGAATATGATCGCTTCTTATCATTGCCTTCTACTACGTGCTCTTCAAGCTGTCTTTTGTAAGTATTAAAATCATTTTGTTCATCATCAAAATTGTGAAATTTTGAAACTGCCACAGAACTGGAGGACAAACTAAAAACAGGACTTTCACGATGATTCAAAAACCTTTAAAAAATTGTTGTTGTTCAGTTATAATCCGCTAAGATCACTGCTATTGCATGGTGATTATTTCCGACAGTACGTTTTCCATATAAGCAAAATATATGCTCGTCGCCAATAAAATGTTTTATGAAAACATTTTATTAAATTCTTGAATGAATGAAAATCTTTATAAGCAATTGACAAATTTAAATTATAAAATTCTTAAACTATTGAGAGATTCACAAAATGTGCTATCATGTCGTATTGTCATAAGTTCTAAAATATTTCACTGTATAAAAAATATTGTTATTGTTTTTGCTTTGTAAAATTGTATGACATTATGACAATACGACATGATAGCACACTTTGTGAATCCCCCATATATATTTTTATACAATTTATACAAAGTAAAAACATATCAGTTTCGCTAACTTTTTCCCAAATAAGATTGGCAATGTCAATTATTACAAAACACATTAGCCTATTTAGCCTCTTTTTCTGATTAAACCTTGAGTTCACTAATTAGGAACTTTAGGTAATAATACGTTTTCTAAATTAACGCTGTTGCCTTTCCAATTATATATTAACAAATCGGAACTGAATGTGCTATCTGTGATTTAACGAAGCCCTTATTGATCCTCAGTTTTATGAAGCCCAAAATGTTAGCTTTGATGTTCGGTAAAATTACATACATTAAGCTAGTAAATACATAGTTTCGAAGTAAAGAAAGCATTAAATTTGTTCGGAAGATCCTCTATCTATCATTAATTTGTTGTAAAATTTCTAAGCATCTAAAAGTAAAAATATTTTCTTAAATTTTCAAAATTCTAAAATTAACACTAAGAGATAGATAGTATTATTTAATATTTAAATTTTTATAGAATTTCTAAAAACAAAAAATAAAAACAAATTTAGTCCAAGGTCATTTTTATTTCAATAAATTTGAAAAAATGTCATTTTAAAAAATTCTTTTATTCAAATCATAAAAACTATTTTTTAGGACAAACATTTCCAGCAACATTAATTTATATAGACATATGTATGAGTGTTTTTTTTTTTTTTTTTTTTAAATTTATTTTGTGGAATATAACTCAGATTTCAATTTGCGCAAGTCTTATGGAAAATATATACAAATATATAGGAAGATAAGTAAAAAATAATAATAAAAGAAAAACAAAAAAAATTTAGGTGTGAAGTTACAACAACATTCATGGAAATTTAATAACAATGACGATGGCGACAAACTCCAGCAATATAGAAATTAATTGTAACAACTAAACCTCTACCACCAACATAAATTCTTTGTGCTCATTTTGGTAGTCGCCAAAAACCTAAAAGCAATAGATGGACGTACAAGGGGACAGACAGACTGGCAAAGAGATAGATAGACTGATGTTATGACGCGCACACATAATTCATAATATCATAAAGATAACGCCCCTTCAGTTTAACACTTGTGCTCCTCCTTTTACAACAATGAGTTTATAAAGTATAACGGGGAGTATAATTTACTTATAATAAACTCTCGTTCTCTTTCTCTCATTCACACCAACTTTTTCTCCCCTGAAAAAATTATGTAGCTATTTAAAGTTTAGAGTTTTTACCTAAATAAAGATTTATTTAAGTTTAATATGTTTTAATGTTGGAAAACACTATAGCAAAAAAAAAATAAATAAATATTTAGTTGTATTCCAAATCTCTGATGGAATAACACCTGGTCATAAAAATACATTATATTTTATATATTTTTATACACAGAAGAACGAGTATTTACTTTTGTATATAACAAATATTTATTTCATATATTTTTATATATTGTCACAATAATAAGTAGGTACTTTTTACATAAAAAAGTATCTAAAATGTAATTGAGTAAATATGTATCTAAATAAGTGAAAATTTCTTTCAACATTTGTCAAAATTAATACTCTTACATTATTTTATCATAATTTGATGTCAAATTTCCGCGTAAGATGAAAAGGAATAGTGATGGTATTTTAAGTAACTGAATTTGAAATTGACGTAAAGCTTTAATTCGACATACATATGTACATAGTTTTTTGTATATAGTACATACATACATTTGACCTAAAATTAATAAAGGGGTCTATTTGCTACAAGTGGCTTTCAAAATAACAGTCGCTATTCCGAATATTTTGTCCTATATGTCAATAATTTTTAATTGCTTTTCTCAAATTCTTTATATAATTAATTAAATAAGATCTTAAAAAATTATAATCAGAATATTTAACAAATAAAAACCTTTTCTATATTACACAGTGGGGCAGAATCGAAATTTTTTGGAAATAAATCTGTAACTTCTGATCGGCTGTTTGGATTTACATGAAATTTGGTATAGGCGTAGCAGAGTTAAGTTTTAAAGGAGGATCGTACAGACCCCTCTGGGGCGGAGCTAAAGGTTATCAAAGTTGGGTATCTCCGACATACAAATTTTTTAATCGCTTGCCAAATTTTTCTCGTCCAATTTCAAATATTTTTATACATTTTTGTAGGCACTGATAAGACCTATAAAGAACATGCTTACATGTCCTATTTATCTCTTATAGTTTTTGAGTTATTTGCATTTAAATTTTTAAGTACCTCATTTTTGCATGATCTTGGTCCAGTTTTTTTCATATACGTCCTAATGTTTCCGACCGATTTCATTTGTTTTTCCTTTAGCTAATTAAAGAGCAAAATTATCTATTGAATAAAAAAAATTTAAGTCGGTATCTTTACCGAGTCTAAAAATAAACGACTTTGAATTTGAAAATTGCAAAAATTGCGTCTTTTTGTGTTTTTTTGACCGAAAAAGTATCCTTACTCTTTTTTCACTAAAATAAAATTTTCTTTAACAACATATAATAATTTTATACTTTTCTGAAAGGTATCTTCACAGAGAAGACTTTAAAATAAATGTGGATTTTATAGCTAAAAATGTGAAAAAAGCCATTTTTGGGATTTTCGATATTTTTTTGGAAATTTTGGGATTCCTTTCACAAAAATCTTAAAATTTTTTTCACTTTCTTATTTTAAATAATAAAATCTATATCCACCGAAAATTTCGTTAAGATATCTTTAATAACCAAGATTTTATTACAGATAAAATATTTATAGTTTCTCAAAAATTCACTTCTTTACAAAAATTTTACTTTAATTTCGAAAATCAGAAAAAGCATAAATTCAATTTTTTTTCATCTAAATTACATTGCTTAGCTGATAGAATTCTTAGTTATAGAGAAAAAGCTTGAAATCAATATCTTTTACAGAACCGAAACTATGACACTTTAAAATTTACTAAGTCACGGAAAATTCCAAAAACATTGTACTATTGTGGATATGAAAAAGCCATAACAGCATAAATAACAGAGACCGGATTTTAATACTAAAAAAACAATCTTTTTATATTTATTTCAATCAAAAAACAATCCTTAATGTTCAAAAAATAATAAAAATCCATCATGATTTTTTTTATTTTCATCAATATTTTAATTTTTTTCATCATGATGGAAATAAAAATATAAATCGACCATTCCAGAAAAGAACGCCCGAAAAAGTATATTTTTTTACTTGATGGCTTTCAAATTCGATAAAAATTTGTATACATAAACTCCATTAAGCCTTTTATCAATTTCAGTTTTCAGTTTTGTGAAATTGCAAAAACTCGCGATTTAATTTCGCTTTTTAATTTTCTCAAAAACCAAAAAAATTTCAAATGTATGTAACTTTGAATAGCAATATCTCTGGAAAGACTTTGTGAATTTTAATGATTTAAACGGCCTTAAAATTTCGCATATGTGGCTTTACGACGAACGTTTTAAAAATAAGAAAGATTTTTTAAAAATGCATTTTAATGCAATTGCATTTTTCAAATGCATTTTTCTTTAAATATTAAAATTTTTTTATATTTTAACATAAATGAAAAATTTAGAATCTTTACATTAAAATAAAAGTGTCAAATTTTTGGGACGCGAAAATCTTATATGCATAATCCAATTTTTATAAAAACATGTTTAAAATTTTTCATATAAAATTAAATTTGTTTCTTGTTTTTGAAATTTTCTTTAAAATTTGTATAAAAGTATGCAATTTTAAATATTCATATCTCTTGAAGTTATTGATGGATTTCTGTAATTTAAAAAGTATTTAAAAGGCCATTGTATATTTTTTGTGTAATTTAGTCAGAATTTCAAAAACCACGTCTTCGATCCATAATATTTTAAAAATATAAATGCAGTTTTTAGATGCATTTTTGTTAGTTGCGAATTTATTAAATTTTAATTTTTCAAAAGTGTATTTAAAAATGCTTTGTTTATTATAACTTAAAACAATAAATAGTCTGATACATAAAGTTTTACTATTTTTCAGGATTTTTTAAAAAATAACACAATAATTTTTTTTTAACAAAATACGTAAAGATACTCATAATACCAGAAAAATATAATTTTTATATGAAAAAATTTAAACTAGTTGAAGAAGAGGGGAAATTATGCACAGTACATGTGTGCGTCCCAAAAATTTGAGATTTTTATTTTAATGTAAAGATTCCAAACTTTTCATTTATGTTAAAAAATTAAAAAATTTGAATAGCATATTTAAAGAAAAATGCATTTAAAAAATGCAATTGCATTAAAATGCATTTTTAAAAAATATTTTTTATTTATAAAATATTCATGTTTAAACTAACATAATTACAATTCAAACGCAGTTTAAATCACAAATTTCTGCAAAGCCTTCCCAGAAATATTTGTTTTTAAAGTTGTATACTTTTCCTTGGTTTAATTGATGGTTTCTTTTCGCAAAAAATAATGTTTAGTGAGCACTCGAAATTCACTTTTTTCCATTTTTAGAAAAATACACGAGGTTGTATGTTTTCAACAGCTATTAAACGCAAAGTAAATGACGACTCTTGCTCAAAATTTGACAGTATAACTCTACGAGGGAAGATTGTGCATTCACAAGTTAAAAACATGCGTATTTGTTACAATAGAGCTAAATCTTGAGAATGTTCAATTGGCACAGGTACAAACAGTAACAAGTAAGTTTTTTAAACTCAAGTTTAATATTGAACATATTTTAGGGCTTTTTTAGGTGCATTGCTTAAAAAGTGCACTTATTTTCAGGAGTTGGATGAGATTTTTGGACATCCGGTTATAGAACCTACTATTATTGAGGAAACTTTGGAGTCCGAAAATACTAATTCCCAGAATTCTACAATAGTCGAGAACGATTACACAACAATGGCTTCGGAAATTTCTTTCATAGATAATTTACAATCATCCAATCGTAAAGGCATTATCCGATATAATTAAAATACAGTCAGAGATGATAAGCTTTAAACAAAACAAATTGGACCAGGTTCTAAATTTAAAAAACCGCGAAATAGAGATTAAAGAGAAGGAGATAGGATTAAAAGAACTTGAACTAAAGGAAAAAGAATTGGCCAGCCTTAAAAAAATATAATAAGATAAGTTGTCAAGAAAGGATTAAAAAGCTTGAAATTGAGATGAAGGAAAGAGTTGCATTAGAGGAGCTCAAACTTAAATATAAATAAATGTTTTTTTTTTTTTTTTGTATTTCTTTATTTATATGTAACAATGAATTAAATAAAACATTATCCACTTCTTTGATTTTGAATGAAAGCGAATAAATCATTTTTTGTATTATTTGATGTAGGCAAATCGAAATGGACTTCATTTATCTGCTTTCGTCCTGTTCAGTATTGTAACTGATTAAAACGTTATGTAGAATACAACAAGCCATCATCCAATCTTTGCATTTTTTTGGTTTCATTCATTTATCATCCTAAGCTTAAACTCTTTCAAACAAATAAATTTTTCCTTCAAAATTCCAAAACAATTTGCAATTCTCACGAGATATTTTGCAAAATATTTGTTGAACTCTTCTCTGTCTTCTTTTGTATGCTCGGAACTATTTTGCCGATATGGGGTTATTAAATATGTTTTAAGTGGATATGTGCTGTCTCCAGCAATCCATTGCGAGTCTGATAAAAAATGTCTTGCAAGAAGACAATTCGAAAAGATTTTTGCATCATGGACGCTGCCAGGATACCCAATAGTAAGTTGCCTTAAATACAGTTTATGGTCACAAATTGCCTGAACTGTTATGGAATAGTGGCGTTTACTTGAATAGTATATTTTATGATTTAATGATGGTGCCTCTGCCAGTTTAATTTGAGACCCATTAACATATCCTACACAACCTGGCATTTCATGGATAGTGTTAGAAATTAAATTTAATTTTTTACGCTCATTAGGCCAATATACACATTTATTTTTTAAATTAAGTATGGCCTTAAAACGCTTTGTCACACTCTGAATAGTACCCCCATCACCTATACCGAAAAGGCTTAATACTTTTCGTATGGAGGCTCCATCACCGGATGATCCCAAGCGAAAAAGAAAAATTTTAAGTTGCCAATTTGATTAAATCTAAAATATAATATTATAATAATTCTACCGGGCGTAAACGCATCATTTCACAAAATCTGGCATCGTCAAAATTTATCAATATCCTCTGCCGCCAAATTGAAGATTTGGGTAATCCAAAATGAACGCTTCTGTGATTACTGAGCAAACAAATTAGGTTTGTTCTGAAGTTTTCATTTACATTTTCCTCTTCTTCTTCGTAACCTAAATAAGTCATAGTTTTTAATTGAAAAACACTTGAATCTATTATCATTACTTCCAAGGAATAGATCTTACTTAAAGCGTTTATAATTTTATTTTTTTTCACAATTATTTCCATTTTTTTCTTTTTTTTTTTTTTTAAATTGGGCGTAAATTAAAAACGGAATAAAATAAGCTTTAAATCGCTCTACTATCAAATTTTTATCCGCTCAAACTTTTTTTTAAAGAGAAAACATCAAAAATATTTACGTTTATTACCTTTATCTCAAAGCTGGCAAAACTACGATTAAATAAAGCCACGTATCAGAAAAATTGATGCAAATATCTTGATTGGATTCACAGTTAAGTTTGGATACCCATGCATACCTATAGCTAAGTGGAAATAAAAAAATAGGTGGTTTAGATGGAATTTAACGTGCTAAATATGAATCAGCTTTTACTTTTTTTCTATCACGGATTGATTTTTTTATGGGCATGACTCCTATGACTCCGCCATTAGGCAGTCACACTTGTATAACTCGAGAACAGTTTGTCCAATTTAGATAAATTGAACTTTAATATATAGCGACCTAAATTGTCTTTGAGCTGAATTTATATAATTTTTTGTTAAGTTAATATTTCCGAAGTTATTCGGTAATTAGTACCAAAAATTTTAAAATTTATTTTTTTTTTTTTTGAAAAGTGGTGAAAATTTTGATCCATAACTCTGAAATTCTTGAGCGAATGAAAAATATTGTTAATATACCTTAAATTTTCATATGCATCTTGTGATGTATCACTTATCAAAATCGTGTAAAGGGTTCTTGAGTTATAGCCTAAGATTGACAAACCATTCTCGAATTTTCATGTACATAAAAAAATCAGTACCCGATAGAAAAAAAAGTGAATGCATAACTCATCAAATTCCACCTAGTCCACCTATTTTTGTTTCAAGAAAAAATAAATTTTTTATTTTATTTGGCCACAACTGTATTTCTACTCAATTGTATGTAACATGGGTATTTTCAGTTAACTGTGAATAAAATTTAGATTTGTGCATCAGTTTTGAAGATACATACATTTAAATGTTTTCATTTATTAAAAGAAATTTTAGTATCAAAAAAATCAAAAATTTAGCTTGAAAATTATTTTTTTCGGACACTTATTTCAAAATAAATCCGAAACCATTGAGCACATAAAAAATTGAGGAATTTTAAGATATTTTTAGTCCGCATCTTTTGGTGTATTACTTATGTCAATAGTACACACCGTTCTTGGGTTATGAAGAAATATACTAGAGTAATGGCCTTACTATGGGTGAAATATTAGACACGCCCATAAAAAAAAAAAAATACAGACCTGATAGAAAAAAATTGAAAGCAGATTCGTGTTTAGCACATCAAAATACATCAAGTCCAACTATTCGTCTATGGGGGAGGATTTTTTTGTTGACCAGTGTATTCAAGAAAACAATACAAAGTGTAATATTTGCGATCTTGTTCTCGAAGGAAATTATTTAATCAGCTAAGATATTCAACAGGTAAACACTTTAATATTTTTAATAGCATCAATGAAATCCAGAATAAAGTGCCCGAAAAAAAAATTGTTATGCTCATGAGTGAGTCTGAGGTAAAAGAATCTTACAAATGTTATGACTCTTATTACTCAGGAGTTCTTAAAAATTACAGATTATATTCGTTCTAAACTAAAAATCATACGCTACAACTGGCAGTAAAGGACTTCTTTAAAAAACTGGATTCAAAACCCATAGTGTTAGGAGCTCCAGAAACTGCAAAAATGCTCAGATGTCCATCTAACAGGTACCTTATTTCAAATGAAAATCTACCTCAACCAGAAGTTGATGTTACAATACATTGGAACTAAACATATAAAATGATGCAAAAGCTTCTAAGCTTTGAAAATATTTGCGAGGTTCATTTGGAAACCAAAAATCTGTCTTTAAATGAGTGGGAAGTTATAAAATCATTGGTAAAGGTTTTGGAGCCCGTATATATATTAACAAACAAATTACAAGAAGAGCAATTATACTTTAGTGATTTTTATAAACTGTGGATTCAGGGACAGCAAACTTTAGTAGATTGCCTTGAAAAATGAAACACTTTTTTAGGAAATGATATCATTTTGTCGGCATTATATTTACATACAAGACTTCGAAGGATTCTGCTCCAAAATTCCTCAAATATGATAAAGGCTAGGAATCGACGCGGTTTTCCAACCGGTTTTAAAACCGGTTTTTTCAGTCAATGTGCTGTCGGTTTTTTCAAAATGTTCATTTTTCGAATGTCAAATAGACCGGTTTTTTTAAACACAAAAAACCGGTTTTAAAAATAGCATTTTATTTCAGAAAACATGTACTAAATAGTGATCGTGATATTTGAAAATTTAGGAATATTTTTTTAAATATTCATAAAGACTGATTTTTTATGTTTTTAAAATATAGTTTAAGTCTAAATTGTAATTTATTCTGTAATATTAAACAAATAAATAATTAATAATTATTCTGTATGACCCAATTTAAGGCTAGGAATCATCTAAAATATATAATTCGCACAATTTTTAATGTTTCCAAAAAGGTATGCATATTTGTTTAATCTATATAATATATTAATAAAATATATTTTGATGCAGAAAAACTGCATAAAGTCTGAAGTTGCGTCCAATACAAACACAACAATGTTGTTGTGTTTGTAACGAATTATAGCCAATATTCGTTGTTGGGTAATTTTTTAAACGCAATTGAAGTAGGTTCGAATGATGAAGATTCGGATGAGGAAGAACATGACTTAAAAAGGACTATGAACGAAATGATGGATTTTAAGCCAAAGCCGATCGATATTAATATAGATATAATGAAGTATTGGGAAGATAGAAAGTTCAAATTATATAAATTGGATAAAATAATTAATAATGTTCCCGCTACTCAAGTAAGTGTGGAAAGATCTTTTTCTGTACTTAAATTAATTTTAAAGGACCTAAGGTCAAATTTATTTGCTGATTCTATGCAAAAATTATTATTTCTTATACAAAATTATGCAAAATTGCCTTTATTTTAGCACATACATACTACTTCAGGAGCAGAATTATAATGTATGACACCGATAAAGGAATGCAACAATATAAAATTACTGGAGAAGTTACACCGGGTTCAATACTTAGACATCTATTGTGGAACGTAGTGTATTACGGCTTATTGAGGTTATCAGAGTTAATATCGTTGATTTTGCCGAAGATATATCACTTTTATGTGTCATAAATTTGTTTGTTTCTCATGTTAAACAGACGTGTTTTTAACTCGCTCCGCGATTTTTTAATTATTCGTAGAGATTCATCGAAATTTAATAATAAAATAATACGCGATTGGACGCTTTATAATTTTTTTAAATTACCAGTGTTTATTTTATTAAATATAAACAACAAATTAAATAAAACAAAAATAATTTGCATAAAATAAACAAACAAAAGAAAAGTTGTGATAAAGTGTTATACTTCAGTGAAATATAATTTAAAAGAGTCTATGAGTTCTCATGATGAGAGTCGACTCAGTTTAAACGGCAGAAATGCTTATATATTTCTCAACGGGGAGAGTGTGAAAAATAAAAATATTTGTGATCCACAATATAACAAAAATTATTTAACCGCCAGACCACTTGAGAGAGCTCGCTCTTGTTCCCCCGTAATTCAATTACATGAAAAAAATATACAAACAATATCAACATCCAAAAACTGTTTAGAACAAAGCATAAAAGAAAATATGAAAAAACAAAATACAACAACAACACTCATGGATATAAAAACACAAGCTTGTAAACCACTAGCAACCAAGGTTTAATTTTTCTACAATAGTAGCTCTCATTTATTATAAATATCAACTACCAACAAACGCCATACAAAAAAATATATTCACTCTTTAACATTTTGTGTTCCATACTACTACAAACTGCAGCATTATTTTCATGTGGTATACTAAAAATTGCAGCGCACAGTGGGGTCAAACGCAAATTTTTTGGTAATAAATCTGTATCTCCTAAACTACTGGTTGGATTAAATTGAAATGTATGGAAGAGTTACAGAGGAGGAACTTAGCTTTGAGAAAAACTATCTTGTAGTCACCCTGTGATAACACAAGAAAATCTACAGGGTGTCAAAATTGACTACCTCGAGTATCTAAAAGTTTAAAAAAATCGTAACTTATAAAAATTAAGTCCGATTTTAAAGATTTTTATATTTCTGTAAAGTGCTTGGCAAGATAAAGATTGCCAAAAATTTATTTGTAAAGCTTTTTTAATGATTTTTTTAGGAGTGAAATATCGATATATATTTTATACACTACATAAGAAATAATATCGAAAATATCATTCTAATATGCTTTTTTATGCAATTAAAAAAAGTCATTTAAAAAATTTACTTTTTTCATGAAATCTGCTATCCTGCATTCATTTTTGACCGGGCGGGAAGCAGTTTAGTGTCAAATCGTTCTAAATCCATTTTTTGATGAACTATCGTCGATAAATTTAAAAAAGCTCGCATGACATTTTTTTAATAATCGACAAAAATTTAAATTTTTCCAAAATTCACCATTTTCGACCAATGCCTGATGTAGGGTGCAAGCCTAAATCAGTTCAAAATTTCTACATTAACCATTTATGAAGTCTTGTCTTTTGAAATATATAAAGAAAAAAATTTTTTCTTTAAAGGAATTTTGAGAAAAAAGTGAAAGAATTGTACTATATTTTTGTAAAAAATAGCCATTTTTCATACCAATTTCAGAGTGCTGACTTTGAATATTTTTCACGTCTAGACGCATTGATATAATCCAAAAATTCTTTCAGCATGTTATTTTGAAATCTATAGCAAATTATAAAATATTTTTAAAAAATTTTTACCTTATATATCCCAGGACTTATTCCGAAAAAACGAAAGAAAGTCGAGGCAAAAAATCAAAAATTCATAATTCAAGTGTAAATATCTTTTTAACTGTAAGAGATAACTTAGGTGAGTAAGCTTATTTTATCTTGCGAAGCACTTTACAGAAATATAAAAATCTTTAAAATCGGATTTCATTTGTAGAAGTTACGATTTTTTTAAACTTTTACATACTCGAGGTAGTCAATTTTGATACCCTGTAGATTTTCTTGTATTATCACAGGGTGACTGCAAGATAGTTTTTCGCAAAGCTTAGGTTCTCTTCTGCAACTCTTCCATACATTTCAATTTAATCCAACCAGTAGTTTAGGAGATACAGATTTATTACCAAAAAATTTGCGTTTGACCCCACTGTGCAGCGTTTGTTTACAATTTAAAGCCACATACTTAAACAGTATTCAACTTGTTTGTCAAATATATAAACTACAACCTCGTGCTGCAGTGTGCTCGTAGAATTTTGCCGAAAACATATTACACACTAGAGCCCTGCAAACTGTGTCTTATAAGGCTGTACAAGCCACTTGATATTTTTCAAGTGTTGTTATCAGTGTGTGTGCGGAGTAATAAATACTGTTCTGCAGGCACTTAAAACCATACAAATACTGCGTGTGTGCTTCAACTTTATGAACAAATCATGAGTGTGCTATGATAGCGACCAAACAAGCCTCTCAAAGGCTTGTATAAAAAAATACAAGCCTTTTGACCACTTGTTTGCTTCAATAAGGAAAAAAATTGTGTTTTCTTTTTTATTAAAATTATATGTGTGTGTGTGCGTTCATGACTGTATAAAGTAATTTCGTAAGTAAAACAGTCGTTTAAAAGTATTGTTTATAAACTTATTGTTATTTACGATCAAATAAATTATTAATGTTACTAGTTATAACAATTTAAAGAAACATGCATTAAGTTTTATTAGTAAAAAAAAAATTAGGAAAATTTATTAGTCAAGGAGTAAACGTATATGGAAACGAATTTGAAAAATGAAAAGACATTGTTCTATATTATTTCCTTTTAGTTTTAAAATAGAATGATTACTTAGTAAATATAAATTAAATGCAATAAAATCTATCATAATATAAATAAGTACAATTTTAAAATTTTTTATAAACATACAATTAATTATAAGACTAACTTTATTTAAAATATAAATAAATACTAAAGATAAAAATTTTCTAACTTACATATGTAACTGACAGTTTCAAATGTCAACTTTAATTTTTTTACTTTTTTAACTCTTAATAAAGAGTATTTTTTAATAACTTTATGAATTCACCCTTTTACATTTCTTTAGAAAAGAAGAACCAACAATAAAATATAGACATACTGTATATATGTGTGTGTATGCAAGAATATTTATAAACAACCACTTTTTACACATTATGAAGATTTTTTGCCACACACAGCAACTACGTATTACAAAAAACAAACAAATCATTAAGCCCACTTGAAATCTTTAAATCATTTCTCAACGTCTTGTATGATTTGCTTTTTTTTGCCACACCACTTGCACCACTTGTTTACGATAAATGATTTGAACGCACGGATTTGCAGTCGCTCATACACAGTACACACTTGCTTTGCTTCGGGCAGCGAACAGTACGAACAGTATTTATTGTTGTTTTTGCACATGTTGGCTATGAAACACACACTTGAAATTCAAGTGTGTTTGCTTTTCAAATCATCTTGCGCAGGAGACTATTGTATATATGTAGTGCGTATGTTCGTTTAGGTTTAGGTTGAAAGAGGATCACACAGAACTGTGTGTATTCACAATTATGCTGATCCATAGTGAATCCTCAAAAAAAAAAGAAAGAAAAGAGAAATAACAAAATAAGAAAAAGAAAAAAATAAATAAAATAAAATATATAGAAAAAAAAAATAAATATATGTATATATATTAGATTACCCATAAAATGTATGGATTTTACAAAAGTTTTGATTTTGCTTGCTCCACCGGCAGTTTCTGGTAGATGGGGCAATAAAAATATTATGTGTGCAAAAATGGGGTCGATCGGTCGTAAACCGGCCAGTCGACTTTGACTTTTGTCCTAAAACAAGGCTTAAAAGTAACTAATATCTTTATTGCGCTATAACTCTTTAATTTAACATTTTCCGATAAAATACTATATAAGCTTTTCGATTCAGAATAAAATGCAGAAATTTTTGATATTTAATTTTTTAGCCTACTATGACTTGTTGTGATGTTATAAGCAATCAAAGTAAAAATTTTTTCATGAACTTTTTTTAAAAAGGCCCTGGTTTTAATATGGGCTTAGCCTGCTAGAAACGGTTTTTATTATTTTGTAGAGCATGATTTTTAGTTTTTATAAATTGATAAATTTTATCACATTTGCTTAATATATTACGCTAGATGGACCAAAATCTGAATTTGGGGTATCAATTTTTTACTTATTATACAAATATTGGCACTAAATGTAGGGTGTAGCATGACAGTTTGAATCATTTCAGATAGTATTTTTAAATAGTTATCGAATTAAACTGCTACTCGAAATTCAGGTGTTGCCGATTACCCAAAAATTGTAAAAGTTGACATGTTAATATTTTTACATATAAACAACTTTTTTATCTATTTTACCTTAAAAATCGGTAATATATATTAAAAATAGATAACATTTCTTACAATAGCTTGGAAATAAATAAAAATATATTTTCAAAAGAACTAGTAAATTAACTTATATGAGTTAAATTCATAGAATAACGGAATTTAGTTTTGTTCCGATTCCATGTGATGTATTTTTTGTCTGTCGCTGTTTAGTTTTCTTTCAGAAAGGAATAATTATGCAATTTATTTTATAATTTACCTCTTTTGAGGGTACATGACATATAAAGGTTAATTAAAAGTAAACCTTTTTATTTCCGTAATGCATTGCCTTAAACAGTTAAATTGTAATTCTTGATCTAAGTTTCAATGTATTTATCAAGAAGTACATACATGGTATTTAAATATTTACTTAAATACAAGGTTTTATAAACTAATTACTTCCATTCTACATTTAGAAATTCCTCATCATTAGTTGTTGTTTTAATTTAAAATTTTTACGAATAATAATGAACATTTTTATTAATATTACACATAATTACTTACCTTTTTTGCAAGCTGTTATTAAAAAAAGTTTATGTTTTTAATATATTTCTCCGATTTTTAAGGTAAAAGAGATAAAAAAGTTGTTTATGTGTAAAAATATTAACATGTCAACTTTTACAATTTTTGGTTAAACGGCAACACCTGAATTTCGAGTAGCAGTTTAATTCGATAACTATTTAAAAATAATCTCTGAAATGATTCAAAATTTCATGCTACACCCTACATTTAGTACCAATATTTGTATAATAAGTAAAAAATTGATACCCCAAATTCAGATTTTGGTCCATCTACCCTAAATTTTAAGCAAATGTGATAAAACTTATCGATTTATAAAAACTAAAAATCCTGCTCTACAAAATAATAAAAACCGTTTCTAGCAGGCTAGGCCCATATTAAAACCAGGGCTTTTTTAAAAAAAAGTTCATGAAAAAATGTTTACTTTGATTGCTTATAACATCACAACAAGTCATAGTAGGCTAAAAAATTAAATATCAAAAATTTCTGCATTTTATCCTGAATCGAAAAGCTTATATAGTATTTTATCGGAAAATGTTAAATTAAAGAGTTATAGCGCAATAAAGATATTAGTTACTTTTAAGCCTTGTTTTAGGACAAAAGTCAAAGTCGACTGGCCGGTTTACGACCGATCGACTCAATTTTTGCACACATATTATTTTTATAGCCCCATCTACCAGAAACTGCCGGTGGAGCAAGTAAAGTCAAAAATTTTGTATTCATGGGTAATCTAATATATATGTATAAGTATACAAAGTTCCTTTAGTTCCACTGTTGCTTATCTTTACAGTCAATCTTTTGATGCCATGTCAATCCATTCGGGGTCTCGATTGTCTTGTTGCTGGACCTCCATTATTACTTGTTATATGCATCTTTGTTGCCTTAATAAATTTCAAAATCTTTAATGGACTTATCCCTCTTAAATCTTCCAGGTTCTGAAAAAAATAGGAATCAAAACATTTAAATCTATAACGCGATAGTGCAGCGCACTCGCAGAGGAAATGAAATGTATCCTCTTCCTCCTCGCTGCACCATCTGCAGTTGTTATTATCGCATAAACCAATTTTCTTAAGAAAATATTTTAAGTCGTTATGACCCGTAATAATACCTACATACATTCTCAGTTCATTCTTTTCCATATCTAGAACTTTCCTCAATGTATTGTTATCCCTTGGTTTCCATAACGCCTTTGTCTGCTTATATCTCGATGAGTTATCCCAGAGTGCATCGGCTTCCACTTTGAATTTATCTCTTATTTTTCGATATATATAATCTAGTCCAGGATGAATGTCTTCACATGCGTTAGTCGATTCCATATCTGCTCCTGTTCGTGCTAGTTCATCAGCTATTTCATTACCTTGAATATTATTGTGACCCGGTACCCAGCACAGTTTTAAAAAGTGTTGTTCGTTGAGAACTTGTAGATCTCTGCGACAACGGCTGACCACCTTTGATCTAATATTCCTGCTACAAAGTGCCCTTATGATAGCCTGACTATCTATGTATATTGTGATATCGTTCCTAAATATCGGCATCATAGATATTAGTCTTGCTGTTTCAGACACTGCAAAGATTTCAGCTTGGAAAATACTACAAGCATTGTTCAGTCTTGAGCTGTGTTTGATACCTAACTTTTCACAGAAAACTCCACTCCCGTTCCATTCACTTTCCTAGAACCATCAGTGTACACCTCAACACCTTCTACATTACGATTATTGGTCTCCCAGTCTTCTCTCGGCGATATAATCGCTGTAATCTCCTTATCCCATCGAGTTTCACTTATCATGTAATCTGTTACTAAATTTTCATAACTTGATTTTCTAATTAAGGATGAATGTCCATTATCTCTAATTATAAGTTGTCCATTTTGGCTCAGCCTAATCTGTGTCTTTAAAGCGTATTCCTTTATGTATAAATGTAGGGGTTCAATTTCCAGAATTCTGCACATTGCTTCAGTGGCGGTGGATCTTCTTGCACCTGTTATGCTCAGCGCTACAACTCTATTTACACGCTACAACTCTATTTATGTTCGTAAGTATGTTTATGTTTTTTATCTTTCACACAAGAATGTCTAGCAGCAATGAAATTGTCATCAAAAAGGCTGCTATACATTATACTATAGTAGTAAAATCAAAACGAAAATAAATAATAATACTGCGCAATATGGGTTCAACAAAATTGTGCGTGCGCAACTCTACAGAAATATATTTTACTTCGTGTGCAATGGTTTGCTTTTGCTGCTGCAAATTGCAGAGACGAGTCACAAATTTAGTAGTATAACGATGTCATAGTGTGGATATTTCTAGTTGTTGTGTATTGTATAAATGAAACATTTGCATATTTATTGCACAGTCGTAAGTGAAAATTTTTTAGCTAAAACTGCATATTTAAACCTTGCTAGCAACAACAACTAGTGAGAGTTTGAATGTAATTAACTCTACTGGCAGAATAGATAGAAATGATGGTACACAAAAAGGTGCAATCCCGAAAAATAAGATAAGTACAAAATCTCCAATTCCAACAGGTATGCTTAGATATGTAAGTATTAACAAAAGAAATTTAAGTCCCCAGAAAAGTTTTACTTCTGCTAAGAAACAAAAGGTAATTGATAAACCCTTGATGAATAACCGTTTTAACCTATGAAAAATGAAGCGCATCCTATATACTCTTTGCGATATCTTTTGAATCGCAGAGTCACTATAGAGGAACCTCTTAAGAGAAAAGGACCTGTACAATGTGGCAATTGCCAAGAGTTCGGTCATACTAAAAATTATTGTACCCTACGTACAGTATGTGTAGCATGCGGAGATCTTCATTCATCATCTCAATGTGATGTTGTGAAAAAAGGTTTCAAGAGAAAATGTGGTAACTGCGGTGGCGACCATTCTGCCAACTACCGCAAATGCCCAGTATATAAGGAATTGTTGAAAAGGTTAAGAGAGAGTCAAAAGCTAAAAAGAAATGGAATTGTTGAATAAGCACCTGTAAATACCATTACTAACCAAATAAATTCTGGAGTAAGTATTAGTAATGAGGGTATGGCTTCAGTTAAGCCAAGTTTAAAAACTCATCAATCGAGTACAGCCAATCCTGGAAATATCTCCTATGCCAGTGTTTTAAGAACGAGTTTCCAGCAACCTAATTTCCCCCGAAATTCGGGAGGGTTAGATACTTTAATGCAAACTCTTACGCAAACCGTTACCTCTCTAAACCAAAATATGACCAACTTTATGTCATCCATGCAGAACACAATACAAGAGCTTTTAAGAGCGCAGAACCAAATGATTCAAATCCTCTTAACGAAAAAATTAGTTATTTGAGAGTATGTTTTTGGAATGCAAATGGTTTAAACCAACATAAATGGGAAATATCATACTTCATGAAGCAGCAAGATATTGATGTGATGTTAGTCTCAGAGACTCATCTCACAAATAGATACAATTTTTATATTTCAGATTATTCATTCTACTTTACAAATCATCCGGATGGAAAAGCACATGGTGGTACTGGTATATTTATTAGAAATCGAATACGACATTATACCCTAGATGAATTCTCGAAAGATTACCTGCAGGCAACTTCTATTAACCTTGAGTGTTTCGCTGGTGACTTAACGCTAAGCTCGGTGTATTGACCACCAAGATTTTCTATGACCAAGGAAAAATTTGAAGAATTCTTTAAGACACTAGGAGATCGTTTCCTGGCATGTGGCGACTATAATGTCAAACATATTTACTGGGGTTCTAGATTGATAAATCCCAGAGGTAGACAGCTCTATAAGGTACTAGTTGATCGCAAAAATGGCACGGATTTTGTGTTCCCTGGACATCCAACATATTGGTCGGCTGATCCTAGAAAAATTCCTGATCTCATAAATTTTGCCATATCTAAAAATATAAACCGAAATTCAGTAACTACGGAAATTTCATATGATTTATCTTCTGGCCATTCTCCGATAATAGTAACTTATTATGGAAGGACTAACCTACCAAAATATCCTACTAATACTTTTTATAGGACAAATTGGTTAAAATATAGAAAATACATCAGTAGTCATATCCACACAAATCCATATTTTCAGTGTGAGGAAGATATAAACAAATGTGTACAAGACTTTACTTCGTTAATTAATTTAGCTATGGACCATTCAAAAAGTGAAACTTTTAAGAACGATAATAAGCATATTTCTAATTATGAAATTCAAAAACTTCTTCTTGAAAAAAGAAAATGTAGAAGAGAATGGCAACAAACCAGATCACCAGCTGCAAAGTTGAGGCTGTCTACAGCAATTAAGAAACTAAGAAAAGCCCTTCAATTAGAAGAGGATCGCCAAAGTAGAAAATACACTGAAAGTTTAACAAATAATAAATATACAAATTTTTCCCTATGGAAGGCAACGAAAGATATTAAGCCACCGGTAGAGGCACAAAATCCTTTAAGGAAGGCTGACGGTACCTGGGCCCGTAGTTCTGAAGATAAGGCAAATTTATTTGCACACTATTTAAGCTCTGTCTTTCAACCAAATCCCCAAACAAATAATTTTGTATTGGGAGAGACACCTGACACTACTCTAAATAATGATTATATAATTGTTGTTAGCCCAGAGGATATTAATATAGTTATAAAGGAAAATATAAATGTTAGAAAATCACCTGGATATGATTCGATAACACCATCCATGATTAAAAACCTACCGAATGTGGCAATTATCGTGCTTTCAATTATTTTTAATGCGATCTTAAAACTAGGAGTTTTTCCAAAAATTTGGAAAACTTCACAGATCAAAATGATACTAAAGCCAGGAAAAGATTCTACTATACCATCATCTTATAGACCTATTAGCCTTCTATCTTGTTTCTCAAAGCTGTTCGAGAAAGTATTTCAAAAGAAAATTATGCCATTCTTGAACGATACAAATATCGTCCCAGTTCACCAGTTTGGTTTTCGTGAAAAATATGGAACCATAGAACAAGTGAATCGTATAACTGAAGAGATTAGGAAATGTTTTGAATTAAAAAAGTATTGTTCAGCTATCTCTTTGGATATCTCGCAAGCTTTCGACAAAGTTTGGCACAAGCGCCTAATATATAAAATCAAATGTTTACACCCACCATGTACCCACAAATTGCATGAGTCTTATTTATCTGACCGATTATTTAGAGTAAAATATAACGAATTTGTAACGAAAGAATATGAAATAAAAGCAGGTGTACCACAGGAAAGTGTTCTTGGACCTACCTTGTACATAATTTACACTTCTGATTTACCAGTGAGCGATGGACGTTTGCTGATGATACGACAATACTCAGTTCCCACGAAAACCCACACTTAGCATCTAGCCAACTTGATATTTACCTCCGACGTGTGGAGACATGGTTGAAAAACTGGCGTATACGAGTAAATTAATTGAAAAGTAACCACGTTACATTCACCTTCAGAAGAGGAAATTGTCCCCCTGTTAAACTTAATGACATAAGTATACTCCAGTCAGACCACATTACATACCTTGGTATACATTTAGATAGGCGACTAACGTGGCGTCGTCATATAGAAACCAAGAGACTTCATATGAAGTTAAAAGCTTCTAGCATTCACTGGTTAATAAATAGCCAATCAAAACTAAGCCTTGACAATAAAGTCATCCTGTATAAAACCGTTTTAAAACCAATTTGGACATATGGTATCCAATTATGGGGTACAGCCAGTAAAACGTGTATCGATATTATACAGAGGGCCCAATCAAAAATTCTTAGAACCATGACAGGTGCACCATGGTATATAAGAAATGAAAATATTCATAGAGATTTAGAGGTTCCATTTGTAAAAGACGAGTTTAAAAAAAATACATTGTAAAATTGCAGACTCACCCCAACCCGCTTGCAAGACTTCTTACTGAAGTTCAACCAAGTTCAAGCCTTCGCATAGCCGATTTTCCACCCCGTTATTAGCGAAGACAAATGATTCACTTGGACATGCTTTCATTAGAGATAAAGTAGTCTTTAGTTTTAAGATTTGAATACATATTGTGAGGCCTTAAAAAAAGGTAGATTCAATATATAAATAAAGAAAACGTTAAAAAAAAATTTGTCGCGAAGGAACTACACGAAGCTGTGACTATTACTAATGCTAGTATAGATATCGTTCGGCCCTGGCTCTCGTCTGTTGGCCTGAAGCTAGCAGAGAGTGAAACGATAAAACTAAATATTGGTGCATGTTGTATTGAGACTAAACCTTTTCTAAAATATCTTGGTGTTATAACTAGGAATGCCAATCCCGATTCCGAAATTCATTATAGGTCTGTTCGTTTGTATGCTATTCTTACTTTTGCAATACTTTAATGACATAAAATAGTAGAAGTGGTAAATATTTCAAAAGAAAATAATTATCTCTTTTGCTATATTTTACTTGAATATTTGTACGAGAAAAACTAGTAAAACATTTCATTTTCAAATTCTTATTGAATTTTAATTTGAAACAATATGTTTAATATTTTTAACGATTTTTGTTGGTACCTGTAATCAATTTTGAACGAAATCTTGCAAATTTTGGATTTATACTTTTACGTATACATAATTGTACGTATACATAATTGTATTGCGAAACTAATTTATGAACCTTTAAATGATCTTTGGAAAGGGCCTGTTTATGGGAGCTGTGGTCAGATATGGACTGATCAATGCACGTTTAAGTAAATTGTGTGAAGCTTATGGTTAATTATAGTCTAATATTAAAAGAATTGATTTGGTAATTCAATTTTACAAACGATTTTATTTGTATTGAATTCAAACTCTATTCTGGAAAGACATCTTCCAAATCAACCTGTAGTTTACATAGATGGACATTAACTACTGATGATATTCAACAATGCTTAAAATCATACAAATCTTTAGATAAAAGAAATTTTATAAGAAATATGTGAAAAATTATCTGCAAAGGAACATATTCCCGTATTTTTGAGATTTTTCCAGGAATCCATTTAATATAAGTAAAAAATTAAATAAACATTTTATTTTTTATTGACATTAAAATTTATTTTACTATTTTCCGTTTTCTTACTTTTTCAAATAAACGCTTGTTTTTTTAGAATTTGTTTTAAATTTCTCTTTTTAACTAGTTTTGCTAGAATTTCAAATCAAATAACCCTTATCTTTTGTTTTTGAAATTCTTTAATCGAAATATGTATAAAAAGTTTATTTTTTCCTTATATTTAAAATGTGTTTTCATATGAAATATCAATCCCCAAAAATCCCGAAAAATACCGGAATCCAGAAAGATTTGAAATTATAAAATCGCGAATCACGGGATTTACAAAATCCAGTCCCTTTTGACATCCCTAGTTATAACCAATTGCCCTCTATCCTTTATTGACCACATAAAGTACGTAAGTGAAAAAACCGCTAGAAACATAACGATACTATCACGTATAATGCCAAACACCAGAGGTCCGAAATATTTGCAAAGGAAATTGTTAACTGGAGTTGTGAGAAACATTTTACTATATGCATCACCTATATGGGCTGAAGCCTTAAGATTTCGGTCATATAGTCGTAAACTAACACCTGTTTACAGACTGGCTGCTTTACACGTCTACAGGGCATTTCACACCGTAAAAGATGAGGCAGCCTTTGTTATTTCTGGTATGATACCTATAGATCTTCTAGCCAGAGAATCAGGAACCGTTTTGCCCGGAATAGATTCTGTTGAAAGAAGGTGTGTATATTTATGGTTAAATGACAAACTCATTGGTCGGCACTAGGGTTTGGGGTCCGGGAATTCCCGGAAATTTTTCATCGTGAATTCCCGGGAAAACGGGAAATTTAATATTCATGTAGTTTTATAATCCTATAACAAAAAGTGTTACCGTTTATATCACCTCAGTGAAAATTTTACATTAATGTAAACATACTACTTACTAAAGGCATTTTTAGATTTTAATAAAATTAATATAAAATTCGATTCAAGTTATATTTTATATTATTGAAAAACATTTCATTGGTGCGCTGCACAGTGTCACATTTGGCAGTTTTAGAACGACAAAAATCCAATTTTGGAGATATTGGTCTGAAATTGTATATTCTGTTAGTAAATAAGGCCGTAAACATTCCCACTAAAAATGGGCGGGTAGAATCATTGCCACTCCCATATTGAAAAAAAAATTAATTGATTTGTATGAATTTCCTTCATATTTTTTCATATTTTATTAAAATAAGGGACATTTTAAAAGTAGGAGTGGTAAGATCTAATCATATCAATCATAGTGTAACACTTGCATAACAAATTTTCAGCCATTACCTAAATGTGTTTGAATAATTCTTAAAAAAATGCTAATATGAGATACCGCACATTTTTTTCTAATATTTTAAAAGATCGCAAAAAGTCGCAGCCAATATTCCCAAATATAATTTTATAGATGTTATTTTATATAATAATCGTATTTTTAAATTGGAACTTTTTTGTTCTAGTCCATTAAAAATCGAATTTTCCAAAAAATATATTTTTTAATATTATGATTTCTTTTAAATGTAAAACAATATTATCAGTATTTATTTTTTAACCTAGAAAATTATAATGGAATAATTAAAATACATTTGTTATTACATACCAAAAAAAAATCATATCAATATCTGCAGTATTTACTGAGATATATGAAGTTAAAGTTAACATAATTCTTTACAATAGTATTAAACAAAATTAAAATAATTTTAAAAGTTGCAACTTTGAAAGTCCATAATTCGTGCTATAGACACTTACAAATACTTTAAGCACTTTTTCCATAATATATGATATGTTTACTAATAAATGCGAGAAAAACTACTTCAATTAATAAGCTTTTATTTTCTTATTTTTGTCGTTCTAATTTGGATAAATGTGACACTGTGCGCTGATGAAGTCCTATTTTACTACTTTTCACTAGGAAAAAAAAAACGTTTTATTTTTGTCAATTCACATTACGAATACACGAGTTTTTAACTACGTTTTAAGCTGTGTAAATAATTTTGAAATATGTACAAAAATTAAATATGTAAACATTTTTTATTTATATGAAAAATGGATAAGAACTTTTCTTTTAACATCAGAAATAAATGCCGCTACTTTTTCAAAAATTGTTACAATTCTACTTTTAAAATGTGTAAATATATTTGAATGTATTTTTCAAAAGTATTCGACTTGAAATGATTAACAATGTATTTCAAATAATAAATAAAAAATAATTTTTATCAGATTTCCGAACACTATATCATTGGACCTCAAAATATTGTTGGGGACCAATTTTTAAAGTGTTTTAGATTTGTGTTTTAAAACGAATCAATACGATAAGAAAAACCATTTATACTAATATTTATGCCATAGATTAGGGTTTATCTTCTTTTAATTTTTTTGCATGAAAAAGTATTTAACCTAGAAATCTAAAGTATACCATTTTTTAATTAAATATTAGAAATACAAATTTTTCATTCCATAACACCATCGTCGTTTAAAATATTGACTTTTTTCATGAAATCTGCTATCCTGCATTCATTTTTGACCGGGCGGGAAGCAGTTTAGTGTCAAATCGTTCTTAATCTATTTCTTGATAAAATATTGTCAATAAATTTAAAAAAGCTCGCGTGACGTTTTTTTTTATTAATCGATAAAAATTTAACCTTTTTCCAAAATTGACCATTTTCGACCAATGCCTGATGTAGGGTGCAAACATAAATTAATTCAAAATTTCGTTATTACACATTTTGGAAGCTTTATCTTTTGAAATATATAAAGAAAGAATTTTTTCGTTAACGGAACTTTGAGAAAAAAAGTGAAAGAATTGTACTATATTTTTTTTAAAAATAGCAGTTTTTCATACTAATTTCAGAGTGCTGACTTTGAATATTTTTCACGTCTAGACGAATTGACATAATCCAAAAATTCTTTCAGCATATTATTTTGAAATATATAGCAAATTACAAAATAAAATTTTTACCTCATATATCTTCGGACTTATTTCTGAAAAACGAAAGAAAGTCGAGGCAAAAAATCAAAAATTCACAATTCAAAAGTAAATATCTTTTTAACTGTAAGAGATAACTTAGGTGAGTAAGCTTATTTTTTCTTTATCTTGCGAAGCACTTTACAGAAATATAAAAATCTTTAAAATCGGACTTCATTTGTAAAAGTTACGATTTTTTTAAAATTTAACATGCACGAAGTAGTCAAATTTGACACCCTGTAGCTTATCTTGTGTTAACACAGGGTGATCACAAGATGATTTTTCTGAAAGCATAAGTCCTCCTCTGCAACTCTTCTATACATTTCAATTTAATCCGAGCAGTAGTTTTGGAGATACAGATTTATTACCAAAAAGTTTGCGGCATCTGATAAAGGCGGATGGATCCATTTACAAATTCCAAATGTCGACATATGAAAAGCGGTGATGCTAAATGGACCGCGGCTTTATGTCCTATCTTTTCCGGTTTAGACGTGATAGAGATCCCTATTGCCCCAGTTGCTACCTCAGCGTCAAAGAAAATCCTGAGTATGTATTTTTCGTGTGCCCAAGATTTTGTAATCACAGGCCAGCCCTTGCATAGTGTCTCATATTTATCCAAATTAGAACGACAAAAATATGGAAACAAAAGCTTATAAAGTAAGTATTTTTTTTTTTTTTTTTTGAGTCTTCTTTTCTCTTTGAACTAAGTAGATGGAATACATATTAGTCTCCTGCGCAAGATGATTTGAAAAGCAAACACACTTGAATTTCAAGTGTGTGTTTCATAGCCAACATGTGCAAAAACAACAATAAATACTGTTCGTACTGTTCGCTGCCCGAAGCAAAGCAAGTGTGTACTGTGTATGAGCGACTGCAAATCCGTGCGTTCAAATCATTTATCGTAAACAAGTGGTGCAAGTGGTGTGGCAAAAAAAAGCAAATCATACAAGACGTTGAGAAATGATTTAAAGATTTCAAGTGAGCTTAATGATTTGTTTGTTTTTTGTAATACGTAGTTGCTGTGTGTGGCAAAAAATCTTCATAATGTGTAAAAAGTGGTTGTTTATAAATATTCTTGCATACACACACATATATACAGTATGTCTATATTTTATTGTTGGTTCTTCTTTTCTAAAGAAATGTAAAAGGGTGAATTCATAAAGTTATTAAAAAATACTCTTTATTAAGAGTTAAAAAAGTAAAAAAATTAAAGTTGACATTTGAAACTGTCAGTTACATATGTAAGTTAGAAAATTTTTATCTTTAGTATTTATTTATATTTTAAATAAAGTTAGTCTTATAATTAATTGTATGTTTATAAAAAATTTTAAAATTGTACTTATTTATATTATGATAGATTTTATTGCATTTAATTTATATTTACTAAGTAATCATTCTATTTTAAAACTCAACTCAACTCAACCATCTTTTCACAGATTATGTTTCTTCACATGAATACAGACAACATTATTATCTGTGATATAGTTTAAGTATTTATATACATATGTATAAGAAAGTAGTATATAAGTAATTAAGTATATATTTGTTTTAAGTAATAATATAAAAAAACCTTGTAAAAAACTTTAAATATTTAATAAAATCTGTTTACTAAAAAAACTTAATGCATGTTTCTTTAAATTGTTATAACTAGTAACATTAATAATTTATTTGATCGTAAATAACAATAAGTTTATAAACAATACTTTTAAACGACTGTTTTACTTACGAAATTACTTTATACAGTCATGAACGCACACACACACACATATAATTTTAATAAAAAAGAAAACACAATTTTTTTCCTTATTGAAGCAAACAAGTGGTCAAAAGGCTTGTATTTTTTTATACAAGCCTTTGAGAGGCTTGTTTGGTCGCTATCATAGCACACTCATGATTTGTTCATAAAGTTGAAGCACACACGCAGTATTTGTATGGTTTTAAGTGCCTGCAGAACAGTGTTTATTACTCCGCACACACACTGATAACAACACTTGAAAAATATCAAGTGGCTTGTACAGGCTTATAAGACACAGTTTGCAGGGCTCTAATACATATAAAGCGATAGTATAACATACAATTCTTAGAACTATTAATGTTTTATTCTAATACACGATATAAGATCAGCTGCTTGCTTAAAATATGTTTGGTCTTCATTCGATTTGAATGTTAATGAATAAATTACAATGCTTGCTCATCACATTTAAAAGGGCAGACAGAGCGAAAGTCTGTAAATTACTTAAATAACTAACAACACTTAAAACTAATTAACGAAACTGTCAATAACAGTGATAGACAGGGAGAATAGATATATCACAGATAAACAAGGAAATCGAAAATTTCCAAGTAAAGCTACATATAACATGAAACAATAATAAATAACTAAATTGACATTTCTATTAAGTAATTATAGAAATTAAAAATAATTACGTGTAAAAAGAAAAAAAATAGTACTACCCTCTTTGAGAGCCGGACTGAGTTCGCAGGTAGAAGGGTTGCAGTGCATATAAGTCTGGTCTAGGGATCCCAATTTCCCGGACTTTTTGATTTCCCGGAAAGCGGGAAAAAATTTTCGACTTCCCGGGATTCCCGGGATCCCGGACTAAAAACTATAATTATTATTATTACTCACATTAGCTTGTCAACTGAGACCCAAATAGGATATAAATCTTTCCATTAGCAGATTTGAAACAGGATTGTAAATGTAGCGAAAATGAAATTCAAGTAATTGATTAATCTGAATAATTGAAAGAGTAATAATAATTATTAATTTTATTTAAAACACAGAAAAATCAAAAAATAAATTCAATTAACAAATATGTTAGTAAATAATTCATTCAATTAACAGCTTTTTTAAATTTACACCTCTCACCAAAATTGTAAAAACTGAAATACAGAAAAAAATTCTAGATTAAAAAATTAATTAAATCAATTGAATGAATTAAAAATTTAAATGAGTAAAAAAATATTACTGAAATTTGATTCTTACTTTAATATATTTATTAAGTTTTGAAGCAAAATTAAACAACTTTGTTAATTAACCATAAAACAATGTATTTATGACAGAAAATAGAGATGTCAGAAATTGACTAAAAAATATTTACTCAGACAATGATATCATTCAATAAAATTTTTAACTAGTTTCGTAAATCATTATAAAATTTAAATTTATTAAAAGTCAACTAAAAAGAATTTATTAATTCTTTAAGATGTGGCTGATGATCACTTTTTCGGAAACCCCTAGTTGTGATTCATACTTGAGTTCAAACGCTATTAAATTGTTTGTAGCTTCAATATCGCAATGCAATTTAAACGTAGCTTATATTTTGAAAATATTTTGTCTAAAATTTTACAAATGATGACCTTATTCATATTTTAAGGTAGATTTAAATTTAGCTTGAAAAAATTAACTTTGGATCAGTCAGTTTCAATTTCTTGTTTATTAATATTCCTAATAAAGCATTTGATTTCATGTTATAGATCAGACCAGACGATCTCATATATAGCAGAGAATATTATCTGTAGCTTTCCAGTTGAAAATTATATGAATAATTAAGGATTTGTTGGACTCACTTTCTAATTCTTCTCTAAAATTTTAATGTTAATGTTTTGTCAAATTTCTATGAGACAAATTCCGCTTGTTGTCTATACTACTAACAACTTATAACGAATAGGTACATATTTAAAATGTCTAAAATTAATCAGTTTTCACTAGCTGTTTTTTAGTGCTAACATTTTATTAAGATGCTTAATTGAATAAATTCCATAAAGTCATCCCAAATAAACCGTTTTATATAGTGTACACAAAACATACTAATGGAATTGCCGTTAAGATTTAATTCCTAGCTGAATTTTTAGTTTAATTTTGTTTAAAAATTACTAAAATGTATAAATTTTTGCTAAAATTCAAGTAGTCTTCTTCCATTTAAGTGCTTTTAAAATTCCCGGGAATCCCGGACAAAATTCCCGGGAAGGCGGGACATAAAAAATGTTTAATTTCCCGGGAATCCCGGGATGCATTCCGTAGTCTGGTCCATCCAGATCCTCCGAAATCACTCCGATGGGGGAGATGTAAGAGGAGGATGACCAGAAGATACCTTTCTCCATCTCGAATATCTCATTCATTAGGTCGTTGTCATGCGTATCAAGTCCCTCCACGAATCTTCGCTGTAAATCCAATGCATATCTACAAAAAGGAATAATTGTAGACTTTTCATATATATAGGCATTCGAGAATCTCTTCAAACGAGAAGAGAAATTCCTATTAATGCATTTCCTGAGGATATTCCGTTCAAAAATCTCCATATCCTTCGCCACTGACGGAGAAATAGGGAACCATATTGGGAATGCGTACACCATAGAAGACCTAATAGCTACTTTGTATAGAAGCAACTTTGTTTCCCGGGAGAGGTGACTGTTGTTCAATAAGCTGGAAAAGGTGCCGGCTATACGCTTCGCCCTGTTCAGAACCTGTCTTCCGTGTTCGTTAAATTTGAATAAATTATTTAAGTAAACCCCAAGGTATTTGATATTACGTTTGAAGGGGATTTCACAACCGTTAAGGTATAGTTGGAGGCATCTACTTTCAGGAACTACAAATTTAGCACATTTGCCAGATGCGTTTCTTATACATATAGCTTCCGATTTGTTGGCATTGATGTGTAAGCCCCATGTTCGGTAGAACGTGTTGACAGAGTCTAGATGGGAAACAGCATTACTTAAGGCTTGTGTGGGGGATATGTTATGGGAGTAAATTATGCAGTCATGAGCGTAGAGGATTGCCTTAGAGTCGCCAATGGTATGAGAAAAGTCGTAAAGGAAGATATTGAATAGAAGGGGAGCCAAACCCAAACCCAAATCGAACGTCACGTCATTAATTTGGATGATAAAATTTGCGATTAGAAAAATAACGAGATATGGATCGACTCCAAGTTGTACCAGCTTGTAAAGTATCCCCGTGTGCCAGGCCGAATCAAATGCCTTTTCAATATCAAGGGATATACCTTATTTCTCAAATTCTGGACTATGTCATAGTGAAATTTCAGTAGCGCGTTTTGAGTTGAGTGACAGCGTTGGAAACCAAATTGGAATTGTGAGATAGGATTAAAGACGAATTCACTTTCAAGCTTCTCCTTCAAGATGTGCTCAAACAATTTTCCAATATTAAATATCATTGAGATAGGTCTGAAATTTTCAACGGTGTTATTATTTTCCTTCTTTTTTATTGGAATAATTTTGGCAAATTTCCAGGCAGTTGGGAAATAGCCGTTGTTCACACAGTTATTGAAAATGATCGCCAGTAATTTTAGAGTGGTGTCAGGAAGTTTCTTAATAACGAAGTTTGATATTCCATCCGAGCCAAATGATTTTTTGTTGTTAATGTTCTTAATAATATTTTTTTTTTTTCGATGGAGGTGAAGTGATATTCGTCACTGTTTGCAAGAGAGTTAAAAGGGGATTGAAAGGAGTGGATGTGATCCCTATAAATATAAATTGAAGTAATTCTTTTCGCATTTATTAGTAAACATATCGTTTATTATAGAAAAAATATTTAAAGTATTGGAAAGTGTCTATAACATGAATTATAGATTTTTAAAGTTGCAACTTTTAAACATATTTAAATTTTATTTAAAACTTTTGTGAAGAAGTATGTTAACTTTAACTTCATATATCTCAGTAAATACTGCAGATATTGATATGAACTTTTTGGTATGTAATAATAAATGTGTCATAATGACTCTGTTATAATTTTTTATGTTAAAAAAATCAATACTGAAAATAATATTGTTTTTTATTCAAAGGAAATCATAATATTAAAAAATATATTTGTTGGAAAATTCTACTTTTAAGGTTTAATGAGTTGAATGAATACTAATTTTATATAAAAGAACATCTATAAAATTATATTTGAGAATATTGGCTGCGACTTTTTGCAATTTTTTAAAATATTGGGAAAAATGTACGGTACCTCATATTACCAATTTATTAAGAATTATTTAAATATTTTAAGATAATGCAAATATTATACTTAGATTAGATGTGATTAGATCTTGCCACGCCTACTTTCACTGTATGGGAGTGGCAGTGATTCTACCCGTCCATTTTTAATGGGAATGTTTATGCCCTTATCTATTAACAGAATATACAATTTCTGACCAATATCTCCAATACTGGTTTTTTGTCGGTAGTTCCCCACGGACGATTGGGTTTTAGCTCTGAGTTTACAATTGTTATTTCAAACTGACAAAAAATAAAAACAATATTTATTTTTGAGTAATAGAATAAAACTCATAATTAATTTTTATTTCTGATTTCTATTTTAAAAAGCTAGAAAAAGTTTATTATACAATTAGCTAAGTATCATTATAATAAATTTAATGTAGTACCCGGAATTTGTATAAAATTTTTCCTCCTTAGTGATTTTTATACCCTACACCACCAAAGGTGGTTGGGGTATTATGTGTTTGTGCAGAAGTTGTAACGCAGAGAAAAAATTGTCGGACCCCCACCTTAAAGTATACCGTTCGACTCAGAATCACTTTCTGAGTCGATTTAACGATGTCCGTCCGTCCGTCCGTCCGTCCGTCTGGTCGGCTGGCTGGCTGGCTGGCTGTCCATGTAAAGCTTGTGCGCAAAGTACAGGTCGCAATTTTGAAGATAATTTGATGAAATTTGGTACATATGCTTTTTTCAACACAAGGACGAAGCCTATTGAATTTGGTTATGATCGGCCCATTATTTCACCTATCCCCCATACAAATGTCCTCCCGGAATAGAGTTTTAACTCTTACAGATGCCTTAAAAATAGGAATATTTTAATGAAATTTAGTACAAATAAGTTTTATGTCAACAAAAATACGTCTGCCAAATTTCATGAAGATCGGTCCATAACTGACCATAGCTCCCATACAAACTCCTCTCCCGAAAATCACTAACGTGCATAAATCCCATACAAATGTTAGTATTATGTTAATATTTAACACAAGTAAATTGTACAAATGTGTAAAAAAAAAAAAATTATGTGGATCGAAATGGTGTAGGGTATCATATAGTCGGGCTTGACCGACTATATCTTCTTCTCTCGTTTATATTAAAAACAATTATTTAAGGTCTCTGATTTGAATAACTAAAATTATTGGTATTTTTAAAAAAATTATAAGTATTTTTTCTTTCAAAATTAAACAATTTCTGTTTAGACGATAAAATTGTATTAAATGTTCGAATAATTGACAAATCTTAATACAAAATATTACCGTGTAGAAATCCTGGTACAGTTTAATATCTCAAATAAACAAAGATAAACAATTTTTTTAAATCATCTTACAAATATATTTAAATATTCTATCATTTTCTTACATTTTTTACCAACACCAAATATTTAAAATCTATCTTACGATCTTTGCAAAGGACACAATAAAACAATAAATTAAAAGAGAAGAAGAAAAAATAAATTAGAAAATTTGAGAACAACAATTGCTGAACAATTTATGGGATAGCAGTAGAAGGATGAACTAAAGAGCAAAGATATAAATTATAATGATGGTGACGACGTTGACTACAAAGATGATATCATTTTCCATAAAGAAAATCCTCTTAAAGTGGCAAAAACTTAGAAAAAAAGAAACATCATTAAAGCACAGAAGGACAGATAGACAGACAGACAAAGATGTAAGCAACCAAAAATTAGCATTTTAAAATTTGTGTGAGAAAAAAAGGTGCGAACGTAGGCAGGATGTTTAAAAATTGTTTTCTCTTTATATTTTAAATACATTATAATTTACTAGGTGGAAGCTGTTTTCAAATATAAAGGATCTTAGTACTTTTTGTAATAGCATGGTAAGGGGATGATTTACGAATGTTTAAATAGATTTAATAGTATGACAAAGAAGGTAACTAATAAAACATCTTTATATTTTGTGTACAGTAAATAAATTATTATTTAATTGAAATTTTATAAGTTACACTGTTATCATTAAAAAGTTATGGAGGATTATATAAACAAATTCATGTGAAATATATTGAGTACTTTAAAAGTACTTTGAAAAGCTTTAGTTTACTAAAAACTTGAAATATTAATAGAGGAGCAGTAAAACTGTTAATTTTGCTTGCAAAAATATCAATTGTTAAACAGTTTAAACTAAAAATCAATTAAAGTTTAATCAAATTAATTATAAAAATAATCTAATATGGTAATTACAACTTATACTAATTCGAAACCAAATGAATAATGTTTAATTTAAGCTAAATTAGGAAACAGTGTTGACATTTAACTTTTCTCATACAAAAAATGATTTAATGTTTCTTTATGTCAGTGCGAGCAAACAGCATGAATTCTAATTTGTCCCAAGATAACCAAAAAGGAAGATGAGTATAATTAATTGCTATGATAATTATTCTTTCCATTCTACTTACACTTACCCTAAAAAAGAAAATTGAAAAATCCTATAAGAACTTCGGGAGTGTACACGTTTCACCCAGAATTCTTAGCACGTACCTGTGTATCATTACAAAACAGAAACGAAGCGAACACACGCTGACTTCATTGCAATGACAACCAATTATAGTGATTATTGTCAAAGACACACGAATAATATATAAAAATATGAAAATAGAAAGAAATTCATTTCCACAGTCATCATTTAACTAAGGGACAAAACATTTACAAGTAAGTGACACGCATAATAAAAAAAAAAAACAAACATGTCCAGTGGAAATAGTTAATAAAGCTTAAACATAAAATTGTTTGTATTGATTAACTTCCACAGCAATAATCCCTGCCAGCAATTGGAAGTGGTTTTTTGGATTCTTCTATTAAAAAGTGTCTTTTTAGTCACATTTAGACGTTCAAATGTAGAAAATACACAAATTACAAAAACAAAACACATTATCATCGAATTATGATTTAAAAATCTTGCTTTAGCCGACTGTTTATATTCCAGAACAAAGAAAAGAGAACGATCACAATATGATTCACTCAGTAAATGTACAACTTTTAAAGTGTTCAATGCAATTTTTTTAAGTGACGGATAAAAAATATTTTAAAATAGAAAATAACTAATTTTAATTTCAGCATTTTTTTGTATTTAATTTTGAAGTAAAAATGAACTCAATAATATAATAAAATATTGTTATGCATGTACCCAGCAAAAACTTGGTAATGACATGTAGTCACGGATGTAGTTACTTTGTAATGACAACAACATACTGTCTGCATTACATAGAAGTTCTTTAGTAACTAACTATTTATAACCCGAATGTAAAGAATTATTTATGATCCGATTTTTGAAAATAATAATTTTTATTGATTTTTATAATGCAGTTACAAATTTGCAGTTACAAAATTTTCGTATCAATTAATTTGTAATCTAAAATATCCAGCAAAAACTTTGATTGCCATGTAATGAGTTAAGAAGCTATTATAATGGCTCTTCACAACTTACACATTAGCTGAATAACTCATTATTTTAACCCGGTGATGACATTAGAGGCAACTACTTACCCTATATTATTACAAGTAACCATTTTACGAAGTCATTACAATAACTCATTACTTTCAAGCTGTTCAATAACTCGTTGATTTTAAAGAATTATTGAAGTTATTATTAGTAAAACCAATAGCAACTAGTAATATAAAAATTATTATTATACCAACTAAAAATCTTAACATTAATGCAAAGATACAAATAAATAATTAATTTTGACATATGTTAGAAGTTTGAAGTTTTACATACCATGTTAAAAATAAGTAGTTACTAGACTACTTCCATATAATGCAAACGGTATGTTGTTGTCATTGAAAAGTAACTACATCCGTAACTACATGCCATTACCAAGTTTTTACTGGGTAGTTTATTTTTATTACATTTATTTTAATTAAATTTTTAGTTGTTGTTAAGTTTTTTTTAAATTAAAATTTTAAAAATCTTTTTACAACAAAAAATATTTTATATCCTGACATTTCATTACTTATTTATAACCTAAAATGTAGTTCCCATTTTTATTACTTATCATGACTTCAGTAATGCTTTGAAATCAATGCGCTATTTAACAGCTTGGAAGTAATTAGTTATTGTAATGACATCTATGTAATGTATAGGGTAAGTAGTTGCCTCTAATGTTATCACCGTGTTAAAATAATGAGTTATTCAATTAATGTGTAAGTAGTGCAAAGCCATTATATTAGCTTCTTAATTCATTACATGGCAACCAAAGTTTTTGCTGGGTAGTTTATAAAAATAAGTTATTTTTTAGTTATGGTATATTTATCATATCTATATTTTTTCCCCTTAATTTAATTTTATTATAAAAAAGCGATAATTTTTCGATACTTTCCTACTGTACCCTTTTACACTTCTAAATAACACTAAGTAGACACTCCAAAAACGCACTGAAAAGTGTCATTTTGAAACTATTAAAACTGAGGGACGTTTTTTTCCCGAAAGGTGACACTTTTTTTTGACAAGAAAATGATATCATATTCGATTGTTAGGAACTACTTGTAGTAACGTTTTAGACGAAATATTTATAGAAAATGTTGGCAGGGAATAGATTCTATAACTATAACAAAATATAAAACTGTCAATAAAAAACTGTTAATAAAATCTACAATAAAATGTGTACTTGAAATACTAAAGAATTATTAATAACTTCAGGCTCTCATCATGCCACGAATTGAATTCCTTATGGCATATGTGATTCGCCCTTTTCCTTAAACTATGTATTTTTCTATGCAGTGGAATGGTTTGACATATGTAGGTGTTTGTAAGTTGGTTTTGAGATCTTTCTTTATCCCTTGGGCATCATTTGGAATGTTTATTTTTTTTTTTTTTTCTGCTTGTAAGAAAAACATGTTTACTTGTGACCAAATGTCTTAAATTGCTGCTAATGCGAAATTACCACAATAAATTCCCGCAATTCATTTGTTCTCACTTGTAGTTGTAGTTTTTTTTAACATTTTGGCCAATACATATTTGGGGTGACCATCCTTAAAGTCACTTACAAATTTCGATGGGCGTCCAGGAAGGCAAGTAGATAGTAAGTTAGTCTATTACTCTGGATTTTGTGGGTTCAATACCCAATTGAGATTTGGACCGTTTTCCAATAAGTGATTTGCTTTGCCACTTTACTAGATTAAAATTAGCATATAGTGTTAAATTATATAATATAGTCGAACACGGTTATAACGAACTCGAAGGGACCAGCAATTTTAGTTCGTTATAAACGTAGTTCGTTATATCCGCCAAAGAAAAAATAAAAATGCAAAAAATTTAATCCATTGTTTTTTAACTTTATTATACAAACGTAAAATTGATTAGAAACAAATTAAATAAACATAACATTCAATTCAGGAACTGTTTAGTATTTTTGTTTCTAGGGTGTTCGTTATAAACGAAGTATTTTATATCAAATATTTTTGTAGGGGTTTTAAAAAAGTGTTCGTCGTCGCTATAACCGTGTTCGTTATAAACGTAGTAATTTGTATGAAAATTTAAAGTAAAATCAATGGGACCGAAGAAAAATGTTCGCTAAAGGCATAGTTCGTTATATCCGGTGTTCGTTATAACCGTGTTCGACTGTATATAAATTAATATATAAATGTAATAATAAATAAGCATAATTTTGAGAAATAATGTTGATATTTGGAGCTAAATAAAATTTAAACAAGTAAAGTTATTCCAATAAATTTTTTCAAAGTAAAGATAGAAAAACCTCCACTTTTTTGTACGAAAATACCCGAAATCTCAGTTCGAGGAAAACTTGTTTAAAAATTAAGTTATTTTATTAAAATGGACACAGTCATTGTAAAAGGCGCGACTTATTACAAAAAGCAAACTTATCATAATTTTTTGAACGTTCATTGAATAAACAACCCTGGACTTATTACAAAAAGCAAACTTATCATAATTTTTTGAACGTTCATTGAATAAACAACCCTGTTCTTTGGTTAGTTTGTAAAGAAAATATATTACAGGGTTGTCAAAAAGCTTTTTTGTTCCCTGATTGGACCTTAACTATCCAGCCATTAAGTAAGCAACAGAATTTTTGTTTCTATACACCAAAGAATCTGTTTATTTTAGAGTCCCTAAATTTTAAATTTTTTTCCGCTTTATTTTCGATTCATTGAATATGTGGCAATCATGGATACTGCCTCTCCATTTCGTTTCAATATCTGTAATTTTTAATTTGGCGTCGCAAATTGCCAACGTATATATTGATATTTTGATGTTGTAAGGATAGATATGTAAATATATGCGAGCAAGAAATCTTGTATGTTTGGAGAATAATATTCTTTTCGATTTACATAAGATTGAGCCATGACGCCACCAGTTTTTTTTATTTTTATTTTTTCGTGTGTTCCATCAATTGCACAAATAACGCATAGAAAGTTATAAATTTCCTTAATAACATTTGCTCCTCACTTAAATTTGATGGCATTTTAATTTTGTTTTTTCCATGCCGAGGTAAAGCCTGCGCAACCCTTGCACAAATCAGGAAATAGCGGCTTGAGTCACTCCATGTAAATCAGCGAATTCATCTTGGGCATAAAAACCTTTTTGAAAAGTTGTGACTTGCCAATATCACAACGACACAAAATATATATAACACAGGAGACATTCCGTGTTCTCTTCAATTGAATTTCACTTCTAACCATGTCCACAATTTTTCTTACAGATGCTTTAGTAAATCTGTATCTTGAGTTAAATAAGACATCAGATAAAAGAAATTAAAATTTCATATACATATGTCTTTGGTTAACGATTGGTGTGGGCATTGTTATATAGCGTCTATATCAAGGCAAATTTATTTATCAGGTAAAGTCAGTTAATCAGCTGATTTTTTTTTACTTTGTTTTGGATATTGCAGCTGTCAAACTTTGTTTACGTTTACCATAGAACAAAGCGCACCGGCAGCCAGTCGCCGCATAATTTTTCTAGCCGTCGCCGCCGCTGACTCATACCGGCTAGAAAGGCTGAACAAAATACAAATAAAAATTTACTTAAAATTGCATATGTTAAACGGAAATATTAGTTTTTAGTAATAAACATAAGAAATGTACTTAATTTATGTAATATAATATAAAAAACATTTTGAGCTGACAAATAAGCTGCCGCCGATATGACCTTGTGAAAGTCGCCGCCGCCGACCATAATAGGATACACAGCCTCCGACAATTTTGCGTCGGCTTGGTTCTCTGATGCTTACTTTATTTTTTGTTATGTTTACAAATTCGCTTTGTTTCTAGTCAGCCGATTTTGACATAACTAACCAGCAAACCATTTAAAAAGTGCCTGTTGTTTTTGTATTGTTGTATTTGTTGTAGAACTGACTTTACCTGATAAATAAATGTGCCTTGGTCTATATCTTATTTACTCTTAAAAAAAAAAACTTTCTACATCTTTTTGCACAATTCTTATTATTTCCACAATTGAAAATATTATGGGGTAATTGCTCCTGTTTAACAATAATAAAATTTTGAAACTTTCAAAATTGTAATAACACTTTCATTAAACAAAACTATAATTGTGAATAACAAAATTTATATTTTTTCTTATTAACCTTTCATAAAACTTTTTTAAATGAATAAGACGTCAAAAATATAATCAAAAAGGAATCATTAAGTTGTTCAAAGATAAAAACTATTTATATAGAACTTTTTAAAAATCTAATAAGCAGTACGCTTTAATTTCAACAAACAGAAATACTAATCCCTAAATAATTTTTTCAGCAAAATTTTTTTATTTAAGTTTCAATTTAAAACTGGTCGCCTTTTTCTTCTAACATGTTCTTATAACTTCTAATATTAGTTTGATTTTTTTCGTATTTAACATTTTGAGTTTGATTTCTTTTTCTTTACATCCTTTAGTGCATTCGTTTATTAAGTGTTCGTTACACCCTCTCGCCAATATAACAAAAACAACGAAATAAAAAAAGGAATCATATTCAGGTCGTACATTGTGTTCAGGTTTTTCTTTCATTATTTTACTTAACTTCGATATCTGATGTAATTTTCAACTCATGTATTTGAAACATTTTCAAATCATGTTAAACAAATTGCTTTCAATTGACTTTTGTATGCTGAGAATAATATATGGATAGATGTTTATATAAATATATACATTTTTAGAAGTAATACTGTGAATGATTTTGTGGAACAAAATTCTGTAGGCGAATGCTAATTGGTGATCACTGATTATTTCCTTTAGAACTTAGAATTGTCAAACTCTATATAATCACAAATTTTGCTTACCTACTAAACTGTCAAACACCATTTATAAAAACAAAACAATGAATTCGTCGTATTGTACTTTTTGTATAAATGCTGGTACCAATAAATATCGAAATTTTACCAAATGGTACCACAGTTGTGGACTGGAAATAAACCCAATTAAGACTGAACTGGTATTATTCACGAGGAAATGTAAGATTCCTAAATTTGTAACCCCGAAACTAAATGGTGACACTATCCGATAATGCAAAATATCTTGGACTTAAACAGAATTGGAATTTGAATACAATATCAAGGACCATGAAATCGGCAACAGCCCGCTTTTTCTGCAAAAAACAATTGACCTGAACTGGGTTTTAAACCCTAAGAATGCATACTGGATATGCGAATGTGTCGTCAAGCCATTTTTATTCTACGGGTCGACGGTTTGGTGGTTGGATCTGGAGAAGAAAAATCATTAAAATAAGTTCGAGCGTATTTTGAGAAAAATGGCGATCATGTTTGCTGGCGCTCTTAGAACCACCCCAACTAAAGCGCTGCTGACAATCCTGAACTGGTTACCACCAGACATCCCGGCAAAGCAAATAGCGGCACAAACGGCTGTGAGATTAAAAGCCAATAGGGCGTGGAATAGTTATCATTATGGACATGTCAAAATCATAGGTATAGGTAATTGGAATAAGGAAGTTGACTATGTCCAACTTTCAACCCGTGTTTTCAAGTGGAAATACCAGATGAAATTTATTATGATAATGGTCTTCTAATATTAGATGACACCATTGCCTCTTTACTGATGGGTCAAAAACGCTTAAAAGTGCCGAGAATGGCACCTATTCAGAACAGCTGAACTTGAGGCTGTCCTTCAAGCTACCGTACTACAGTAGCGTATTACAGGCTGAGATTATGGCCATAAAAATAGCCGCTGAATGAATTTAGTATCATGGCGTATTACACAGGAATAGCTACATAATTACTGATAACAAAGCGGCCATAAATTCCCTAGTGAATGTGCACACGACATCGAAAATTGTTCAAGAATGCCGGGTGTCTCTGGAAGAGATAGCAAGAATTCTTCGACTACCCCTATATGGGTTCCGGCATAAGGCATATCCGCCTTATGCTTGCAAATGCAGAAACCACCATAGATCATATCGAACCAATCTGTGATATTGGTGTATCTCTTATGTCATGTAAGCAGCTAATCTCTATAATAAAGCGATAGCAAGATGAACAAGTGAACCCACTTGCGTTGAGTCCAAGAAAACCGAGCCCAATATGGACAGACAGAAGACGAAACAATTGTTGAAGATTCGCAGAGTCTACATTAGAAACCTCATTGGGGTGATCACTGGCCACCGGGTCATTGGAAGCCATACAATGATTTTTGTACAAGTTACAAGAATGAGAAAGAAGGTGAATCTACTGAACATCTTTTTTGCCACATCTTCAAAGTTTAACCGACAAAACTTGTCTAGCGGATAATGATCTGAACAAAATTCACTCCCTTATCAAATCTACAGAATGACATGAAAACATTTCAAGGGAAAAAATATTCATGATAGGGGTGAATATGTCGAATACCTTTTTGCGTTTGAATTCGTGTACTATTGAAAAAGTGGTAGCGCTCGTTACAGTTCTGTGGATTTGGGAGCAAATATTACACAAAATAGGAATAATATTTCAAATCATTTTTTGCCATTTTATTCGATATACAGTGAACTCTCGATAATGTGAACTAATTAATGTCGGGGTAGTTCATATTTTCGAATTTGTTCACATTTTCGATTGTGATTTTTTTTATATATATTACTAAGTTATTCTTTCTAAAAATCATTTCTGCAAGGAATGAAAATGCAAAGATTACTAAAAAAACTTTTTGTAATTTATTTGGAACATAAAAAGTTTTTAAAAATCCATTTTATAAAGAGTACATACGTAGTATGTACATAAAAAACAAACAAAATATTACGACAAAAAAATAAATAAAATTAACAATGAAAAAAGATAGGTACATACATATACAATTAAATATGGAAATAATCGGTTATTATTTTCTGTTTTTTCTTTTGTTCGACCAGCTTATTTACCGCCAATTCCCTGATTTTTTTCAATACTTTAATGTCAGTTTGATCGACCATTTGAAATTCAGCCCATTGGACAGCTTTGACAGTTTCTTTGGTTTTAATGTTGTTTTCAGGCGCTTCAATAAAACAGTCGTCATCATCGTCGGACTCTTCAATTAAATCATTTTCATCAAATGTCGTGACGTCCTCACAAGGATTATTGATCCAATCTCTAATGTTTACAGCAGTAAATACTTCCTGAGAGCACAATGTCTGTAGAAGATCTGCAGCAGTATTTTCTAAAGATCTAACCTCTGATTGCCACTTTTCTTTTAAAACGCTCAAAGGAACATTAAATTCAGGATCGTTTTCATCATTTACCATATTCAAAATATTTTTCCAACAGTTAGATAAAGTTACTTTACCAACTCGGTTCCAGGATGCCTCTAGAATAGAAACTCCTTCTTTAAGTGTGATTTTTTTCATCGATTCAAGCAAATCCCCCTCTTTTGCAATAATTGTTGCCAGAAGACTGTTCCTATAATGAAGTTAGGTGATTCTAATTGCATTTTGATCCATTGGCTGTATCAGAGCCGTTACATTTGGAGGCATGAACATAGCTTCTATGGAACCATCCTCTGATTTAAGGTCGGATTCTGGTTTTACTGTTAATCCTTTCTTCGTTAAAAAATCTGTCACCTTAATGAAAACTAGAACAGTAAGAATCCCAATTGAACTATTTTTACATGTTTACTTACCTCTGGCACAAAACAGTTGTGAAACCATTCTTTAAAAATGGAAGAAGTCATCCAAGCAGACTTTGAATTTCTGTAGTTTACGGGACAGATAAAATTTTTAAAACTGCGAGGATTTTTCGATTTTCCTATTACTAAAAGTTTTATTTTATGACGCATTTGCACAGCATAAAAATGTTATCCTTTGCTTTTCCATTTTTGCACCTGGAGCGCTTTTCTCCAATGACGTTTCATATGTCTTTTGTAGGAGAAGTTTCCAATATAGACCAGACTCATCGGCATTATACAACTGATCATTGGATAAACCCAAATCTTCTATCTTTGCTTTCAATTTAATTTTAAAAGGATTTACGAACTGCTTATCTGAAGGAGCCGATTTCCTTATCTCTTTTTAAATTTTTGTAGCCACCCATCGCTAGCATTGAAGTCATTTCCGTTTTCACTTATGTTTTTGTGAATTTGTTTGGCTTTCTCTTTCAACATCAACCCACTTACAGGGAGGTTTTTATTCCGCATGCAAATAATCCACTTATAGAGCGATTTTTCCATTTTTGGAAGCTCTGAAGATCGTAATGTTTTGCGTTTTCCGGGTCCATAAAACGTATTGTTCACACATTTTAAAATATTGTCTTTTTTATTTTTTATTGAACATATCGTTGATTTTGCAACTTTATACTTTATACTTTTTACTTAACACTGATCCTTTTTTTTAAATATTCCAAAATTTCGCATTTTTCATTTAAGGATAAAAACTTTCGACTGTTTTTAGACATTACTAATTTTAAAAACAAATTCACGAACCTAAAGCAACAAGTTACATAAAGCGACTAGCATTAAATACATTTAAAATAATGGCATACTATGGTATTTATTAATTCGGGGATTCCCAACATTAAAAATAAATGCTTCTACAAATTAAAAAATCCCCAAAAATTAAAAAAAAAAAATTGTTTACTATTTAGAGCCATTAAACTTTGTTCACTATTTAGAGCGCCCATATAAAAAAACTGAGTGTTCACATTAGTGGATAGTTCATTATATTGGATGTTCACATTACCGCGAGTTCACTGTATTTCAATAAGAAGGGGAATTTATAAAAAATAAAATGGTATGTCGAAAACTTATTTTGGCCACTGTATATGTTAAAAAGATTGACCCTTGCTGACATCCTAGGGTGTATGCTATGAAATTTAATACTTTAAATTAATTTCTTAAAACGGTTTAAATTTTTATTTTTTGATGGCCTTTCGTAACGTTTATAATTCCACAATAATAAAAACAATTTTCTTAAATTATAAAAAAGGTCAAAAATTATATTTGTTACTTAAAGATAAACATTTTACTCGTAAATTAAATAGAATAAATTAGCTGAAGCATGATGGATAAAAAGTATCAATTACATTATATGTTTATAATCCGACAAATAAATAACAACTACCTGGAAAAGTAAAAAATGTAAGTCATATATTTGTCAGAAATTTTGTATTAATATTAAAATTTACCAGTTATTTCATTTATTATTTATAGCTCATTGAAACAATTTTAAGTATTAAATAAATTTAAAGTTATTTGTACAAATCTCAATCCTACGTATTAAAAACTTTCAATGTAATACTCAGTATTTACAAGTAAATTAAATGTACAATAAATAATTACTTAATTGTTTATAATTTGTATACAATAAATAAATTGACTAAATACTCACTCAATCTCTTACACATACAAACAAATAGTTCTTAACAACATAACCTCAAAAATTAACAAAACGGAAACATACTGATTGAATTGGCATTGTTTTCATGAACATCATACTCCAATTGTTGTCTTCCTCTTCCCCACCTCCATCCAACTTTACACTTTGTAAACTTTTCAATAGGTATAAAATTTATGAGATATTTGTACAAATAGCACGAACATCATGGTCGTTATTAAAGTAAAACCATTGAACGTTACAAAAAGGAAAAAAAAACTTTGTCCTTTTGTTTTGCTATAAAAAGCCCCCCATGGAAATGTTTGATTACAACAAGGGGTGACTGGTACTGGTACTTTTATGTCATGTAGTGCGAGTACTTGCTACTTTAGACAAAAAACATTTTAAAATACCCTTGAAAGAGTGTTTTAAGCGTTTAATGTATCACCCAAGGAAAGAAATGCAAACAGAAAAACAGGTGGTGGCTTTAAAGGCATCAAAAATTAAATCTGCCAGCAAAATTCCTTGCATCCGTGTTTGTTTCACTTCAGCGAGTGGCAGAGGTGATTTTAATGCGTCCTTAATGGGATAAAATTGTGTCTGATTTGTGGTTTTTGTAAACCATTTAAAAAATAAAAGAAGATATTTTTTTTTTTTTTTTCGTTTCAAATATTTAACAGCATGACTTTAAAATGAGTGGTGAGTTTTGAAGCAGGGTCTAGTAATCTTTCACTAGACACACACAAACTCCAGACAATATTCAATTGTACTTTTTCCTTTCTCTTGCCCTTAGAAGTATGCAAATTAAATGAACATCGCTTTACAAAAAAAAAAAGGAGGTAAAGAGAGATTGTTCATTTGTGGAGTTTTTTAACACATAATAAATTTATTTTTTTACACACACATTTAAATTTGAAGACCACAACATTTAAAATACTTGACATTGTCATGTATTAAATGAGTATAAATTAATTTTGTGACAATTATTTTTTATGGGAATAAGAATAGGAGGAAACGGAAATGTTGTAATTATTAGTAGGTTTTCCTTATTCTCCACTTATATAATAACATCACATAACGGAGAATATAGCTAAATAAATGATATTAAAAATGGATCTTCAACATCATTGTGGGTATGCATCAGAATTCCGGAAGGAATTAATGTAAAATTAAATCTACGAATACAAAATTTTACGTTGATACTAACATTATACGGTTTTATTATTATTATTATTATTATTATTATTATTATTATTATTATTATTATTATTATTATTTTTTTATTTTTTTTGGACTATCACCAAAATTGGGCCTTATATGGGAGCTATGATAAATTATGGACTGATCTTTATAAAATGTGTGCTATGATTTATGCTTACATATATAAAACTTTTTTGTGTCAAATAACACTAGCATTTATATGGGATTTATGCTCGTTGAAGTGATTTTCGCAAGAGGTGTTTACATGTGCGCTATGGTAAATTTTGTATCGACTCGTAAAAAGATTCTAATAACAAGTAACAAATGACACGTCCGAGTTTTAAATCTAAAAATTTTATGCAGTTTTGGAAAATGTTCCTCAAATTTTAAAATTTTGTTTCAAATTTTTCAATAAAAAAATTTATCTTAATGATTAAAATTGATATTATAGAAACGCTTTTTTTTGGAAATAATTCAGTAACTAAAGAACCGTTAGAGGTATCTCAATAAAATTTTACATGGTCACAGCTGAGGTGTTTTCGATTTGAAGGATTACAGACCTCTAGCAGGTCAGGGGAGAAGTGGGTGGCCCTCCAAAGTTGTCCATCTCGGGTATGTAATTTTTTTTTTTTTTTTAAATCGCCTAAAATTCATTTATGATATGACAGAAAAGAAATTTTATATATAGATATTCCTTGTAAATCTCTACAAAAAATACGCTTACATGTGTAGATTATCTCTTTTATTTTAAGAGATATTCGGGTCGAAATAAATGTTGACCTCAATTTTAGCCTCGCCTTTTTTCAGTTTTTTAAACTTGGCGGGCTGAATTTTTCTCCTAGAATTTTTCTAAAATTTTTGCCAGATTCCCTATAAAATTCTAAATAATATTACTGCAAGAATCATATAATTATATTAATCCGTTAAAAAGTTATATTCATCTAAATTTTGAACTTTAAAAAAATTTTACATTTTTTGTGTTTTTTTCCAAAAAGGTGGCAATATTTATTTAGTAATAAAATTATTTTTTTGTTCTGAGCTTTATCATTTTTTTAATGCTTTGAAAAGAAATCTTAACGTAAATGCGTGTAAAGTAAATCCGGAGGAGATAGGGACAAAGGTCTGCCCACGAGCCCTATCCAAATTTAGTCAATTTTGGTATTTAGCTTTTTTTTTTTTTTGTTATGTTCTCAAATCGCATAGCTGGGATCGACTTAAAATTATTTTAATTTTTTATCTCTATATGTAAGGTATACACCCAAAAAGTATTTTCTGACGGAGGCCTCTAATAACGACAGGGTGACCATTTCAATGAAAAAAGTCATTTTTTGAAGGAGGCTTTTCCCGAACTGGAATTTTGGGTATTTTGGAGTAAGAAAATGGGAATTTATTTATTTTTTTCTTTTAAGGACAAATTTTTTTATATTATGCTAAAATTATTTAATTAATGTAGATTTTATTTAAGTTCAAATATAAAATTTTTATTCGAAAAATAACACTAAATACAATTTTTTTCCTTTTTTAATAAATTTAATGAAAAATTTTAGTTCAAATACTTTATAATTTACATATTATTATTTTTCAAGTAATATACTTTCCAATGATACCAAAAACTTGTATAAATCCTTTACACAATCGTTTAAATACTTACTGAAACTTGACCCCTCTTCAGCGAAATGTGCACATTTTCCTTAATTTCCATAGTAAATGTGTGTTGCAGCATTCTATATACATAAGTGCATAGCAGATTCAACGTGTTTTTATACCCTTCACCACAGGTGTAAAGGGTATATATAAGTTTGTCATTCCGTTTGTAATTCCCACAATTTTCGTCGGAGAGCAAAAAAGTTTACATTTTCGGGATCCTTGTAAGAAATGATGACGATAGGACCATGTCCGTCCGTCCGTCCGTCCGTCCGTGTGTCGGTTGAAATGGCGTTTATGAAGCCCACCGATAACTGACATATATAATATATATATCAAACGATCGGAAATGCTTTCGAGAATTTTGCTATTGGAATTCAGCAAGATCGGTTCATACAATGCGGAGATATGTTAAAAAAACCGGTTTTTAGAACCGGTTTTCCAGTTTCTGAAGCCTCTGTATATACTAGGGACTTCGTTTTTACAAAGAAGTCTCGGACATTTTTTTCTGAATTTTTGTTCTGAAAAAATGAAATAAATCGGTTCAATAATAACTGAGATATCGGACAAAACGCATTTTTTATTTTTTAAAGCCCTGGTTTAAGCTACAGATTTTTATTTTTATATAGATCAGTCATAAATGTTTTTATAAAATTTAATTTTTTTTAATAAACCAAATTCGTTTATAATCAACAGAGTTATGGTCCAAAACAAATCTGTTAAGAATATAAATACACATACAAACATGTATATTAAGTATTGTAATGACCATTAGTGACGTTTTTTGTTTTTTGTATAGACAAGTAGTTTAGTTAGAAACAGCAGTAATATTATGAATAACAGTGTTGTTGTTGTTCTTTGTATATGCAGTCTCATAGTATAATAATAAAGTATACTCGTAAGACCAGCTGTTTTACAATTTTTTCATTGGCAAACCTCGCGGTACTGTCAAATTGTTTTTGTATTCACATGTAAAATATTTTTTGAGTTTTTTTCTCTTGCTCTCTTTCGTTCTCTCATTTTTCCGTTCAAAGCATTCTGACATTGTGGGCAGTAGTTTTACACTAAAAATTTTTATACCCTACACCACCATAGGTGGGGAGGGTATTATGCGTTTGTGCTGATGTTTGTAACACCCAAAAATATTGGTCTAAGACCCACCTTAATTTATACCAATCGGCTTAGAATCACTTTCTAAGTCGATTTAACGATGTCCGTCCGTCCGTCTGTCCGTCTGACCGTCTGTCCGTCCATGTAAACCTTGTAATCAAACTACAGGTCGCAATTTTGAACCAAAATTAATGAAATTTGGTACAAAGGTTTCTTATAGCCCAGGGACGAAGCCTATTGAAATTGGTTATGATCGGTTCATTATTTCACCTAGCCCTCATACAAATGTCCTCCCGGAAAAGGGTTTAACGATCATAAATCCCTTAAATATAGCAATATTTTAATGAAATTTGGGGCATATAAGTTTCATATAAGTCTAAATAAATGTGCCGATTTTTAAAAAGATCGGTCTATATTTAACCATAGCTCCCATATAAACCCCTTTCAGAAAATCACTTTAACGGGCATAAATCCCATTAAAATGTTAGTATCAAGTTAGTATTCGACACAAATAAGTTTTATATGAACATAAATGATAGTGCCAAATTTTACAAAGATCGGTCCATAATTTACCATAGCTCCCTTATAAGGCCCTCATTCGGGAAACATCCAAAAGTGAATAAATTCATATAAATGTCAGCATCAACGTAATATTCTGTATTCGTATATTTTATTTTACACTTATGAGTATCGGTCCACATTTGACTTCAAGTCTAATAAAAAACCCCTCCCCGAATTATAATGTACACAATGGTGTAGGGTATCATATGGTCGGGCTTGACCGACTATATCTTTTTCTCTCGTTGTTTTTGTAGATGTGCGAGTACTTTATTATTTTACTATGATGCAGTCTGTACAAAAATAAATAGATATGGAATTGTTGTTGTTTATTTTTAAAAACTAAAACATATCTGTTAAGAATATACATAAATACATACACAAACATGTATATTAAGCATTGAACAGAAGTAATATAATGAATAACAGTGTTGTTGTTGTTCTTTGTATATGCAGCCAGTTTGTATATACACACATAAAAAAATAAATAAATATGGAATTGTTGTTGTTGTTTATTTTTTAAAAGCAAAGCCTGCTATGATTGTTTTTTTTTATATATTAAAATTTTCATAGTTTAAATGACAAACTTATATATACCCTTTACACCTGTGGTGAAGGGTATACAAAAATTTAGATTTATATATGTGAAAATATGAAAGCATACGTTAAGGCGAAAATTTTATTATTTGTCGGTAATATGGTAATATGATGTCGATAAGATAGTATGATGGTAATATGGTGAAGGGTATCAAAGATTCGGCACAGCCGAATCTTTTTTCAATTTCATTTTAAATAATATTGTGCAACTTTTGAACCGTTAAATATATTTCAATGAAATTTCACATAGTTATTACTGAAACACATAATACCCCAACCACCTATGGTGGTGTATGGTATAAAAACACATTGAAATGGCTGTGCTCTTATGTATATATGTTTCAACGTGTTTTTTAAAATAATTTCGTTTAACTTTTGAACCGTTCAAAATATTTCAATGAAATTTAACATAGTTATTACTGAGGTATTTTCCAAAATATTTTGAAAGATTAGAAGTTTCTAGAAGAGTTGGTCAACTCTTTTAATTATTTCTTATATAATATCCGAGGTGACCCATTTCGGAGGTCCTTCCACCTACCCCAAGACCACCTAGAAACTTGTGCTCCTCCAAAAAAGTTGGAAACTACCTCAGTAATAACTATGTGAAATTTCATTGAAATATATTTAACGGTTCAAAAGTTGCACAAAATTATTTAAAACAAGTGCGAATGTTATATTTGTCCGGCCGAATCTATATACCCACCATCAACTTTTTCAAATTTTACGTTATATGGGAGGGGGCGGTAAAGTGGGCGGACCACACTTATTTTTTGTTTGCGAGTTTACATTGGTCCTTGAACTATTTGAACAAAATTTCACCTTATATGGGAGGTGGGCGGTAAAGTGGGCGGACCACACCCATTTTTGGTTTACATCGACCCCCGAACTATACGTACAAAATTTCGTTGTCATACATGCTTTTGTTGAAGAAATATCAGCAGAAAAGTATGAAACGGACACCCTGTGTTTCTAGTTTTTAGCCCATAACATTTTTGTTTATTAACCGATTTTGCCCATTTTCAATCCCAAACAAACCTTATATGAGACAAATATTTGTGCCAAATTTCGTTCCCCTACGTTGTCCCGTTCGAGCCCTATCCTGCTTTCAACAGACGGACAGACGGACGGACATAGCTAGATCGACTCAGAATGGAACCAGGACCCAGAAAATATATACTTTGTGGGGTCTTAAATGATTCCTTCGACATGTTACACACGGAATTACAAAATCAATATACCCCCCATCTTTTTGATGGTGGGTATAAAAACACGTTGAAACTGCTATGCACTTATGTATATAGAATGCTGCAGCACACATTTACTATGGAAATAAAGCCGCATATTGTAAAAAATTATGCATAAATCTTGATTGGATTCACAGTTAAGTTTGGATACCTATGCATACCTATAGCTAAGTGGAAATACACTTTCGTCGTAAATAAAAAAATAGGTGGATTAGATGGAATTCAACGTGCTAAATAAGAATCAGCTTTTACTTTTTTTCTATCACGAACTTTAATACATAGCGACCAAAATTGTCTTTGAGCTGAATTTATATAATTTTTTGTCCAGTTAATATTTCCGAAGTTATACGGTAATTAGTACCGAAAATTTAATTTTTTTATTTTTTTTTTTTTTTTTAATTTGATCCATAACTCTGAAATTCTTCAGAGAGTAAAAAATATTGTGAAGAAATATTGAAAACAATTTTTGATGTTTCACTTATCAAAATCGTGTAAAGGGTTCTTGAGTTATAGCCTAAGTTTGACAAACCATTCTCGAATTTTATAGTGTGAACGCTCATGATAATATTTACATATAATATTTTACATCATATTATCATGATGTTTGGAGATGAATGCGGGCATATTTTATTTCCAGCTGTGGTATAATCAGTCTAACCATTTTCTTTAAAGGTCTGCTTTAGAGTATCCAAAAAACCGACTTATTTTAAAAACCGGTTTTCGGTTTATCCCAAAAATCACATTGTAGAAAAAACCGGTTAATCGATTTTGGACTTTTGAAAAAACCGGTTAACCGGCATTTATATTTCCTATGAAGAAAATATTAATTTTTTAAACAAAAAAAAAACAAAATTGAACAACAAATAACATCATAGTTATTAAAAAAATTACGTAAATCACGTAATTTTCGACCAAATACACCTCAGTAAAAAAAGATTTCATTCAAAACTTTTGGGAGAGACGAAACTCGGCATATAGTTTTGTTTGGTATCTTCTACATCATGTCACAATTCACGGTCAAATTTCACAAAAAATTCTTGTTTTGCATCTAGGTTAGGTTAGGTTAGAAAGGGTGGCGTATTCACGCCTACACCCAGAGGCCGAACAGCCCATTGTGATCCCTTTATGATAGAAAAAAGAGAAATAGAGAAAGACTAAGGTAATTAAGAAATATGCAAAAAGATAGAAAGAAGAAAAAGTGGAACCTATACCCAATCAATCAGTTATGATTGTTCCTAAGCCATTTTTGCATCTAACTCACCTACTATTACAACAATTTTGAATACTAAAATTATTTACGGTGTATATAAAATGTTAGAAGGACTATATATCAAGTTTCGTTTCTATCCTTCAATTTTAAATTGAAGTTTTATTTTTCGGGGCCCGAAAATCACGTGTTTTTTAGTAATTTTATTTTACCAATTATTATGTTGATGTTAGGATCTTCAGAAAGCTCATAATGTGTGGAATTCAACATGATATAAACCCATTTAAAATTATTTTTTTATGATCGATGAAAGGAAAAACATTTTAAGAAGTAATCATTTTCATGATTTTTATCGCTTTGAACCACCTTTAATTTTTATACCCTACACCACCATAGGTGGGGAGGGTATTATGCGTTTGTGCTGATGTTTGTAACACCCAAAAATATTGGTCTAAGACCCACCTTAATTTATACCAATCGGCTTAGAATCACTTTCTGAGTCGATTTAACGATGTCCGTCCGTCCGTCCGTCCGTCTGTCCGTCTGACCGTCTGTCCGTCCATGTAAACCTTGTAATCAAACTACAGGTCGCAATTTTGAACCAAAATTAATGAAATTTGGTACAAAGGTTTCTTATAGCCCAGGGACGAAGCCTATTGAAATTGGTTATGATCGGTCCATTATTTCACCTAGCCCTCATACAAATGTCCTCCCGGAAAAGGGTTTAACGATCATAAATCCCTTAAATATAGCAATATTTTAAATTTGGTGCATATAAGTTTCATATAAGTCTAAATAAATGTGCCGATTTTTAAAAAGATCGGTCCATATTTAACCATAGCTCCCATATAAACCCCTTTCAGAAAATCACTTTAACGGGCATAAATCCCATTAAAATGTTAGTATCAAGTTAGTATTCGACACAAATAAGTTTTATATGAACATAAATGATAGTGCCAAATTTTACAAAGATCGGTCCATAATTTACCATAGCTCCCTTATAAGGCCCTCATTCGGGAAACATCCAAAAGTGAATAAATTCATATAAATGTCAGCATCAACGTAATATTCTGTATTCGTATATTTTATTTTACACTTATGAGTATCGGTCCACATTTGACTTCAAGTCTAATAAAAAACCCCTCCCCGAATTATAATGTACACAATGGTGTAGGGTATCATATGGTCGGGCTTGACCGACTATATCTTTTTCTCTCGTTTTTTTTTTAAGTAGTTCAAAACCTGGCATGTATATTTCACTCACTTTCTGAGTAAAATTAATTAAAAATTTAAATAAAACGGGGTTTTTGAAAACCGGTTAATCGCCTTTAAAAAACCGGTTTCGAAAAAAACCGAAAATTGCAAAAAAAAAAAAACCGAAACCGATGGCGCTTTCAAAAAACCGAAAACCGGTTTTTGGTTTCGGTTTTGGATACTCTAGTCTGCTTCCTTTGATAGTTACAAAATGGTACCTAGCTATAATAGGTAAGAATACTGTTGGCAAAGTTAGTTCTTAGATCAGTTAACAAAGTGAAATCCGACGAGATAAATTCTTTGGCACTCGGTCGGCAAACAACGGGTTTCTTCTCTTAAATATAATCCGACGGATAAATGCTTCGTCTTTCAATCGACCAGCTAGGATCATATTAGCTACGCTACAATCCGACAAGATAAATTCATCGGCTCTCGATCGGCTAACTACAAGTTAGCTAAATTCTGAATACAATCCGACGAGGTAATCTGCTAACTAAGATCGTATGAACTATTTTATGAACTAAATACGATCTGACAGGATAAATGCTTCTGCTCTTTGTCGGCTAACGACAAGGTTCGGATTTCAAAATACAATCTGATGAGACAAATTCTTCAGCTCCCAGGTTAACTACGATCGGACGAGATAAATTCTAAGCTTTTGGTCGGATAAATACGGTTTCTTCTACGGTTCGGAAGAAAGAACTTTGGTTGTGTCTGGTGATACTTTGATCTCTAAGAGCAAAGTATTGTCCTAATTTTGACTATTCATTTTTAAATTACTACAAACTAAATGAGAATTTTATTTTTTTATTTTATTAGAATTATATAACACAATAAATGAAATTATATAAATAAAGAAAAGAGAGTGCGAGCGACAATGGCCTTCTACTAAAAAATGAGAATTTTAAATTCTCCTGTTGTATTCTAACTACTACAGTAGTTACAATATGTTAATATGTTGGAAATGTAATATTTGTATCTACACCTTACAAACGAAAGCATTATATTAGTTTATTACTAAAATTCAGAAACTTTTTAAGACTCGAAGTTTTTGAAGATCCTTCCAATACAACGAATTCACGCATTAGACGATCCAAAATTATGAATTTAGGCATTTCAATTTCATTTGATATTTTTTTCAATCAGAAAAGCCAGTTTTATATAAAATGAAAAGTAAAGTTCATAATTATTTAAAAACTTATTATGCAAATTACATTAAATTGAATGTTTGAAAATATATGATGAATTAACGAATCAGAAAAAAAATACTTTCTTATATAAATCCTTATCAAACTGCACTTTATAAAAATCATACTTGAATAAAGATGTTATCGTTGTTTCAAAAAAAAAAAAAAAAAAAAATCCCGTCTCTTAACATAGATTTACAAAAAATCGATAATGAGTGGAGAATGCATGTACTTCTACATTATGACAAATTTGAATTCAATATGAATTCAGACCCAGTAATATACCGGTCAAAAATATTTAATTATAAATAAATTTCCAAAGGTAATTGAGTTAATTTTAATTTTATCTCTTCCTAATACATCAGCAGAAACAATATTTGCAATCTGAAGAATTCCAAAACACAGTTAAGAATTTAAATGTCCTCTGAAACAGTCGCAGAAATTTTTTACTACAAATCAAAGTTAGTCAGTAGAAAACTTTTTAAATTCCTCATATATATTATTATTTTTAATGCACTTCTAATTAAATATTTATTTTAATTTTATTCGTATAAAATACGTTTATATTTTCCAACGTTTGATTTTATAAATTTGTGTGCTGGGATATGAAAAAAAATAAAATTAACGACATTAATTATAAATATTTTTTCCTAAAAATAAATCTTGTTTTTGTTAAACTTTCTTGAAGAAAATATAAAGCTATTTTTTCGCATTAAAATATAACTAATTTGTTTATTGCCTATGATGGATGAGCAGTAAATCGAGGAAGTGGCCAAACATGCTAACGTATACGGTCGACATCAATATTATTGTAATGTCATCATAGATTGCAATGACCGAGTATTCGGCCGCTAGGCGTGAAACAAAGGACTAGGCTTGGAGTGGAAAATTGAGGGTAAGTTAGTAGAGAATAAAAATTATAGCGTTATATTCGGCTGTGTCGAATCTTATATACCCTTAACCCGAGTTGAAATGTTATATGGACAATAAACTCTAAAATACATTATCCAGGAACCCGGGTAACTTTAAATGCTTGCATAAATAAATAATAAATATATAGATCGCAGCGATAAAGTTGTTAAAAACTGAAAAGAAAAAATCAATATTTTATTAACTTGGTCTATATATAAAATAGCTTCAAAGATAATACCTATGGCAGTCAGTACCCATGGTACCCCGGTTCCTATATAATTTCTGTGTTTTGCACTACAATTAACTTTTTTTTGCAATATTTGTTATTGGAAGAGTTCTTATATTATCGGAGAGTTCTTATATAAAACCTGTATTTATAGTGGATCAATTCTTGTTATAAAACCTAAAATTACAAATTATAATTTGTAGATTATAATACTATTTTATGCCAAAAAATTACAAAATATCGTTTTCACTCTAAAAGACCCGAAATCGAAAAGTAACAGAAATGTTTTTCCTTATTTTTTATGTCCTGTATTAGAGGAAAAATTTGGCGAGAGACCAACCTCAGTAATAATGTAAATCCAATGTACGCGCCACGCGGTAATCAGCTGATCATGTTTTCTCACGCGCTCGCGCGGATCATATAAAAAAGTGGAAACAAACTCAACTTTGACGCGCGGCCAAATGTCACAGCATTACCATATTAATTTAATAACAGTGAAATCCAAACGAATTGTCCTACAAACAATTTTTTTGGGTTATTACATTCTTAAATACTGCGTAATATAATGATGATGAATATTTCTATTTTTAATTAAATATTGTTTAAATTATGTGGTTTACGTTTTTCAAGATTTCAATTTTCGGAAGCTAAAACGTAACATCAATACAAATTTTAGAAAAATTGTAATTAAAACGATTTCTGATAGCTTTAATCCAAAATTTTAATTGCTATTATATTTGTAATCATTTGCAATCTAAATTCGTAAAAATTTTCATTTTTTTTTTTTTTTAACAAATATGATGTTACTTTATTTTGACTTAAGAAAATTATTGCTTTCGTTAATATAATCGTCATTTTTTGTGCTACAAGTCTGAAAATTTGTGATCACACATATTTTGGAAAAACAAACCATTTTTCATCAAAAACATCAATTTGAAAATTTTGATGTTACGTTATTTTGGATTTTCGGTGACGATATATTTATTTATTTATTGCAGTTATAATAAATAGTAAACATATTTGATGACTTAAATCATTATATAATACGTTTTTGAACATCATTACATTTATCTTTTGAAATTTTCAGCAATGCTGCTGTCACAAATTCGCCTAGAAATTCCGAACTGAAGGAATGGTTATTGCACTGATTATTACAATTGCCACATCCTGCTGTGTTTCCAGTTAGATTAAAGGACGAAGAATGTGCTTGCTAGGCTATATGACTTAAGTGTGGTGCACTCGTGTTGTTATGAAGAGAGTTTCCTAGAGGTTATGATAAACGTGTCATAATAGAGGCGATGATAAAGGTGGCATAATAGACGTTGGAGGGTAATCCTTAATATAATTGAAACATCCTGCTGTGTTGTCGGATGACGAGGAATGTGCAGCGGTTTACTGGGCTGTACGGCTTGTGTGTCTATTACTAATCCTATTATTGTGAATATTAGACACTCGAATGACACAGAATGATGTTTTGTTGTATTTTTCAGTCTAAGAATTTCATTTTCTCTACGCGCTTAAAAACGGAAGGATCATGTAGCGTCACATAACGTTCTCTTAAATATATACATCGTTTTGTGCAATAATCCGCTAACAGTAAAATACATTATCTACGTGTTTAAAAATGGGAGGATCATGTTTACGTAGCGGCACATGACGTTCTCTTAAATATTTCCATCGTTTTTTGCAATAATCTGCTAATAGTAAAATACATTTGTTTAAGTGGACCAAAAACTCCTTAGCTTTCTGGAAGGAAGGCTTGCCACTTGATAAGCTCCACTTTTTGTTGGGTATCTATCAACAACGTGCTGAATAGTTTTTTCTGTTATAGACAACCCTTTTGCTTAGCTTTTAATATAAAACTCTTTTTATTATATTAATATAAAACTGCTTTTATTTTTTAAAATATAATACTTTTAAGTTTTAATTATATATATTTTTCCAAACACTAATTTTTTAACTTAGTTTTCCACCAAAAATAAAATGAAATGTTTCCATGAGTTCGCTGAACACCCATTGCGTATAATATGTTGGTATTTATGATAACTAAAAAAGCGCAGTGTCTTGATCATATAATTTTTCAAGACGTCCTTCATCTGTACCGGTAAAAAATAATCGTGAAAAGTCTTCACCAAGCACAATATAAAAGTGGAGGCTCCAGTTTACATACCAGCACCGTACAGTACACTGTTCTGATCCTGCATACAACATTTACATCGATCAAAGCTCGTTGCTAAGCAATTGGAGCATAAACCATAGTATGGCACTACTCTCAACTTGTTTTCTACTTCAAGAGCCATGAATCGTTGTCATTGCCTTATTGCATGAAGCGATTGCATAATGGGCAGGTGAAATTGGGATCAAACCAAGCGTCGAACATAGTGGTACACTGAAATATAATAGAGCAATTAAAAATTTATTAAGTAAAGTATACAATAAGGATTTACTATAAGCAGATAGAGGTTGTGTAATACGACTAGGATGACTAATGACACTATTTTGAGTTTTTATATCTTATATATAACTATTCCGTAGGTCCCAAATTTTCATTCTTTAGAACCACAATTAAACCAAAAAATGCAAACTTTGATTAAAAGTCATAAATTTGAGCCTGAATGTTTTGTATCAAAATAATTTTTGCACTTTTTGTTGAAATTATTTGAAATCACCTAAAAGGTGTTCTGTGTACAAAAAAATTATGAAATCATGTAATTTCAATTCGGTCAACATTTTAGTGTCGATTTCAAATCACTTTCTTATTTTTGTAAACACTGTGTTGTAAATCAAATGTTAAATTGCTTATATAAATAATTTAATATATTCTTTATTTATTTTTGTTCGATAAATTTTTAATTATATTGAAAAACAATTAAAAAATATAAATTTGTTGAAAATACCTTTACTTCTGCGTATAAACTTTTGGTTTACTTTAGAAATGACTTTTTGATTTAATTTTTTCTTTGCCTGTCAGCTGTTTAACATTGGGGCTACACATGATTTTTTTCTATCATAATATGTAACAGAGATTGTCAAATTCGCTCTCAGAAGAGAGTAAACATTTTGTTTATATTATGTTAAATCTTACTTTGAGTCTACATTAGAGAAATTTGTATCAAGACAAACGTCAAATTTTTGTTTGAGTTGCAGATAATTTTTTATCTCTATCAATTATAGGGGAAAACGTATGTCATAATAAACCATGCAAAAAGTACCAACAACAATCAAGATGGCGTCTTTTACCAAGCATTATCAAGACAACGTTGTCAGAGCTCGAGCGCTGACAATTTTCTTTTAACACTGCAATAATACTGACAAATTCAGTCTACATTAGACAAATCTTTATCTTGATAAAATTTTGACGTTTGTCTTGATAAAAATTTCTCTAATGTAGACTCAAAGTTAAACAAGGGGTAAATGTATTCTAATAAATCTCATAATATTTCATTATTTTCATTCAATCACAGAGTAAACATGTACATTTTATTTAAGAATTTCAAAATTTTTTAGCACAATTTTAATAAAAATATGTTTCTGAATGTAGAATAACCATTAAAATAAAACAATTTTACAAAAAAACATTATTTTAAAGTACTTTTAAAAATACACATTCACACACACAAACAAACTTACGTATATGTGCATTTTTTTGAGAGTAAATCTTATAAGATAGTTGTGTAGAAAAATCTTATCACAACAGTCTCATAATATTTCTTATAATACTAATATTTTAGTCTACACGTGAGATAATTCTCTCAGAGAGCGGATTTGACACTCTCTGTTACATATTATGATATAAAAATATTACGTGGATACCCAGTGTAAGAACTTCGAAAATACATACGTAGATGCCAGACTTACAAATTAATCGAGTCGTTTCAAATGTTACTAATTTATTCAATTAAAATTTTTCGTTAAAGACTAAATTTAATAAAAGTTTTAATAAACAAATAGTAATAATTAATAATAATAGTTTTTTCATATGTAAATATAGAAAAACAAAATTAAAATATGTGAGTAAATGGCAATAAAATGTTTTAAAGTAATGTGGCAACTCTGTTTTGCAATAATATTTTGTATGTTAAATTTACATAAATTAATTTTAAATTGAAATCAAATTCAAATTAATAAATATAATTTTTTTTCTAAAATGTAAGTATTATTTAAAATATTAAAAGAAAACATGTTTTAAAAATTATAATTTTTAAGGGGTCAATATAAAAATAATGCACAAATCGAAATATAAATGGAGATTTGGCAAAAGGATTTGTAAAGGGCGATAGAGTGCATTTTGATCAGTTGTGGCTGCAGCTAGCAAATGAACTAAATAAATACATCGGGACCTCCCACAAAGGTAGTGCAAGCCTAGAAAAAGTTAGGGTAAACAGTATCTTTAAAAAACAGATATCGTTTTAGGTGTGGACAGATATCAAGCTTCATAAAAAGCAACGGTTGACTCATTTACTACATCAGCGCCGGAAACGGAGACATGCTGTGGATATTGTGGACGTTTTAATGGGAAGCCAATCATTTCACAAAAATATCTGATAATTTGGAACAAATAAAAACGGATTTAAAAGAAAATAGCAAATATTTAAGAGAATATCTCAAAATGGTAGGGACATTAAAGCACTTAAGCAAAGAGAACTATATGAAATGATTAGGCATAATTATGAAATGGAAAATAGCTTAAAAACCAATTTGGAAATAAAATTGAAATTTTTGGAGTTGGAGAATATGAAACATGGAATTCAATCACCCCTCCCTCAAAAATAATTATTTTTTACTTTATTGATCTGTTTTTTATTATATTAGAATAGAATTACTTTTTAAGATGACCTTTTTTATTATATTTGGATTATAACGTACCTAAAATCGTTTGTTTTTGTTTGAATTAGTTTTTTGTTTTTGTTAAAAATAATTGAATTTTTATTTAAATAAAATGTTTGTTTATTGTTTAAAAAAAGAGCTTTTTCAATAAAGGGAACGGGCTATACTATCCAGACACCTAAATCTGCTTCTCAGAACACCAATTGTTCTTTCTACAATATTTCTTGCTGAAGTTTGGTTGAATATGTGCTGTGCAGTACGACAACGAGCACTTTTATGTGGAGTCATTAGATAAAAATATTTCAGTCTAACAATATTTCTTGTTTTTTGTCAACCTTTTTTGAACAAAATAAATAGTTATTTTATTTTTTTTTTTTGCATTAAGCGAAAAGATTACAGTATAAAGCCCAAATTACAATTGCGCGTAGTCAGCAGCAGTGTGTGCTGACATAATCAGCACACACTGCAGCAGTTTGCAGTGCTGTTTCATTTAGCCCTGTTTCTAAATTCACTGCGCTGCTTTCAGATTGAGAGCGAGACAAAGAGAGTGAGCAAATAAATGAGAGGCTAAAATACACAAGTTGAATAAAGTAAGATGGTGGTTGTAAATTGTGGCAGCCTACGCTGAATTGTAATTATAACGGCAGCAACATGTTGTACTGACAGTGAACAGTTGATCATTTTTGCTGATACTGTTGCTGACTACGCGCTATTGTAATTTGGGCTTTACGTATAATGGACGAGCAGTTATTCGAAGAAGTAACAAAACCTCCTGTGATTTACAGTCGACAACAATACTTTCCTCATGTCAAAGAAGAAATCAAAGAACAGGCTTGGTCTTCAATATCCATAAAGTTGAAAATTAGTGGTAAGTTAATAGGGAATAATAAGTTGCAGGACTATATTTGGCTGTGCCGAATCTTATATACCCTTCACCATAGTTAATGAAATAACAACAATATATAAAGACAACATTAATTAAAAAAAAGTGTGTTTTGAAAATGTATGGACCGACTAACCCTACGGTACATAGCTAGGAACCCGGGTTACGTTAAATGCTTGCATTTATTTATATAAAATTGTATTTTTTCTGTTCGTCGAATGAAGCCATCTATTAAATATTTAAGGGGTAAAAATAGTACCTATTTTTCGTACATTTTTTATAAAATATATTTTTATTTACTGAAATATACATATGAATATTTTAATATGAGATACCACTACAATTTAGAAATTTATTGGAACCCAATTTTGATACTTCCATAGATGAAAAAAGTTACCAAAAAAGGGTGTAAAAGCGGGAAATTATATTTTATTCAAACTCAATAATGAATTTTCAATTATATTAAACCTAGAAACATAAAATTAAGTAAATATAGTTCTAGACTTGGGAATAATATTTTATTTTGGTGAATCGTTCGTTATCGGTCAGTACTGAAATATGTATGGAACAGAAACCAAAGAAAGATTCTCTCTTTTCTTTAATCTTTCATTTACTGAAGTAAGAATGAAAGAAAACCTCTCATGGGTTTCTCTCATTCTCCATACATACTTCAGAAAATGAAAGATGAAAGAAAAAAAAAAACATCTTTCATTCGTTTCTATTTCATTCATACTTCAGAAATGAAAGATGAAAAAAAAAGAAATAATCTTTCTTTGGTTTGTGTTCCATATGTACATACTTCAGTAAATGAAAGATGAAAGAAAAGAAAGAAATATTTCACTCAGTCGTACTGTCCGATAACGAACGATTCACCAAAATGAAATTTTATTCCCAAGTCTAATTTGAATTTTATTAAATTTGACAAAATGTTGTCAAATGTAAAATGCTGTAGGAAAATTAGCTATAAGAAGCTTTCATCAGATATAAATAATATGCCATTTACACCAAACAAAAACTAGTAGTTTTTGGCTTCACTTGGCTTTTGATTGAAAAACTACATAAATTTCTTTAGTTTTTCCATACAAATCAAAAACCATTTTCGTCTAGTTTTTATTGAAAACCAATTAAAAACTACTAATATAATTATTTATGATACAGCCTGTTAAATGTGTTTCATAAAAGTAAGCTTTTGAATATGATGAAAAAAAAAATAAAATTGTCAATTTTTCTTTAATTATTTTGTTTGTTTTATAAATTTTGTGTCAACATTACTTATAAATTATTACTTTAAATATTTTAAACAACAAGAATATACTCAATTTGATTTTAATAAAAATTTATAAAAAAATAAATCTGTCAGCAAGGTATGTATGTAAACGATTTGGTTTGTACATTTAGGTTTTCAAAAATCAACTAGTTTTCGTTTCGGTATAAACGGCATATAAGAATTTTAAAAAATTAAATAATATTTAGTGTATAAAAAAATATGCTTCATATAAAAAATAAGTATTTAAAAATATATAGAAAATTACTTAATTAAATTTAGTACAAACTTACGTAGCAAAAGTTTAAATTATAAATAATTTTATGATAAAGGGTTTAATATGTTTTCAATAAGATAAAGTAAACCAAATACACTACCGTCTGAAATATAAAAAAATATATATATATTTGAAGAATTAAAAATTCTGTTATTTTATAATTAAGTTGTAATATATTACCTTTAGGTATGTTCATATTTTGTCACAAGTTTGTTTGCTGGATCCTTGATATGATCGTTATATTAGATGATGTTTTATCAAAATGCTTTATAATTCGAATGGAAACAACCCACATTTAATCGATAATTAAATTTTATTGAACATAACCATTTATTAAGTACATTAGATGTGCACTCAGTGATCAACAATCAGTGCACTGCATTCAATTCCAATCCATACATATTAATAACTGAATATTTTTAACGTTCATTTCTAGATGATCTATAGCAACATATAAAAAATGTCAAGAAAAGGAAAATATTAATAGAAAAATTTATATACATATTAAAAAATATTTAAATACATTTGCAAATCATTTGTACTTACTTGTAGTAGGTTTGTTTTTAGGTTTTTCAAGAAAATGTTTGTCATGCAGTTCTCCATAATCCAAAATGGTTCCTTGAGATAATGATGCCCATGGTCTAGCAATTGATTAATTTAATTTGTTTATATTTTTTTTTATCAAAATCATTTAAAAATAAGTAAATTATCTAAAATATTAAGAACTTAAAATGTTTAACATTACCGTGAAAAGTATGAAAAAGTCATTTCATAAAATAGCATAAGCAAATAAAAAATATCATTCTGCTTGAATATAAACTGGAATAACAAGAGGATTAGCAGGAATAAAATTATCTGGATCTCCTAGTAAGTATGAATTGATTAAAACTAAAAGAATTAAATTTATTTATTTATTTATTTATTTACTTATTTATTTATTTATTTATTTATTTATTTATTTATATTATTTCGTCTGGGTAGTAATATTATTTAAATTAACGAAATTTATTCAAATCTACACGCCTTTAGTAAATTTGAAGAAATTTCGTCAATTTGAAGAATTTTATTCAATTTGACTAAAATTTATTAGTTAATATTAACGAAATTTCTTCAATTCTACACGTCTTTAGTAAATTTGAAGACTTTTATTTGTTAATAATTATTGTATTTTTATTCAGGCTCAAGTTCATTAGTGTAGTAATTTTTCTAGAATACAGAAAAAGATTTATTAGACACTAGCAGAATGGAATGCATTTTCTGATCCGCTACGATCTTCGTCAGCATCCATGTGCCTTTTAGTGCTAATCGTAAAGATCTTTCATTTAACTCATACTTTTGAAGAATTAGAATACGTAACTTCATCACTTTACATATTCTGAATTCTTAAGTATTAAGTTGAAATAACTTTACAAAAGCTTTTTCTTATATTTATTGTATTCTACATTATTACAATGTTGTTTTACTGCTCTATCTAATCGTCGGTAAGCATATTATGCAGATTTATATTTATTGTTTGTTTTGTCTGTTACATAAATGAAAGATCTTTACGATTAGCACTAAAAGGCACATGGATGCTGACGAAGATCGTAGCGGATCAGAAAATGCATTCCATCCTGCTAGTGTCTAATAAATCTTTTTCTGTATTCTAGAAAAATTATTACAATAATGAACTTGAGCCTGAATAAAAATACAATAATTATTAACAAATAAAAAAGTTCGAAAAATATCAAGGTTGGAAACCGAAACGAATAACGGTATCGGTATTCAATTTTTATTTATTTCGGTAACGGTATCGATAACGGTATTTTAAATTATATCGGTACCGGTACCGAAACTAAAATACCGGTAAATACCGTTATTATTAAAAAACTAGTAAAAACTTAAAAAAGTTTAGTTTTTAAGTAATTTTTACTTGAATTTCGCAAAAAAAATATTAAATTACATATTTGTATATGAATATTTTTCGTTAGAGAACTTCATACGATTTTTATAAAAGCTTATTTTATGGCAACATTTAGGAATATTAAACTGCAGTAGAGTAAAGTAAAAAAATTGAACAAAATTTTTATTTACCACTGTTTTTTAATCGACAAAAATCGTTCAATTAATTTTGGAAACATTTTTCAAAAAAAAAAAAAAAAAACTAATTTTATTCTACAAATTACAAAATATAAAATTGCATAATGGCAAAAAATCGGTGAAATAGCAAAAAAAAAAAAAAAACAGAAAAGCATAAAATTTTTTATTTTTTTTTTTTTTTTTTATTTCATCACAAGTTAGTGCTACAAAAATATGGAAAATACGTTTCGCATATCGTAGGAATACTCGTTTCAATTACCAAAAAAAATTAGTAAAGAAAATATGATTTCCCAAAGAGTTTATAGGTTGTAGAACTATTTATGTAAGAGTAAGAGCTAATGTGTCAATTACAGCCGAGAAATTTTGTAGAGAAGAAATAGTGCTATACCAAGAAAGTACTAATTATGTCCATAACTCCCCATTATCCCATTTACTCACTAGAAATTTTAAAAGTTGCATGATCAAAACGACGCGCCATAATCATGGTTAAATGAGAGTGAGAAATTTAGATGTAATTCAAACTTTGCAGCCGCTCAGAAGAAAATTTTCCCGGACTTTTCGATTTCCCGGGATTTTACTTAAGAATGTGAGTTCAAATAGTATAAAATGAGTTCAAATAGTATAAAATTGTTTGTAGCTTCAATAGGCTGGTCCATCAACGTTATTAAAAATAAGGTCTATCGCATACAGTGTTGCAAGTTTAGCCTTTTTAAGGCTAAATTTAGCCTTTTTAAGGCTAAATTTAGCCTTTTTTATTTTGCTTTTAGCCTCAAAAATTTCGTTTTAGCTTCTAGCCTTTTTTCTAGCTTTTTTTATTTTTAACATATCCTTAAAAAAGGCTAAAAATTTACTAATTTTATTTAAGCATTTTTGTGTATTAGTTCGCACAAAAAATCGAAATTATTTATATTTAACGAAAATTTTCGCCTGCGGCGCTTTATTCTACGAAAATATTTTAAGTATTTTTTAACAAACTTTGTTACCTATAAAAACTATTTATGTTATATTTACAAATTCACTGTCTTTAAGAAATACCAAAATCTAATGAGAAAAAAATAAATAAATGCGTTTTTAAATAAAACAATATATTAGCTTTTTTCTGGCTTTATTTTTTGGGACATTTAGCCTTTTCTGACTTTTTTTAAAGTCTAATTTAGCTTCTTTTTTTCTCAAGTCCTGGCAACACTGATCGCATATTTAGATGTACCTAAATTATGAAATAATGTTTTCAAGAAATTTCAACTTCCTGCTATATGGTCTGACGTGACTATTTTAACTTTTTTTTCGAATTTCTAGAGATTAATTCCGGATGTTGTCCATGCCAATGACAAATTTAAATCGTATAAATCGTATTTAGATGCTTACAAGATCCTTTCAATAAGTTTAAGTTTTTTTTTTACTTGCTGATGACATGATATTTATTTGAATTCATACCTTAGATTCATCTTATACAAGGAATTTAAAGAATAATGAAATTATATAAATAGTTCCCAGCTGGATTTAGCATATTATATTATATTCGTTAAAAAAATCGATAATATATAATCATTTGTTAAAACTCATGCAATTTTATTTTATTTAAGTGCTTTTAAAATTCCCGTGAATCACGGTCAAAGTTCCCAGAAAGCATATCGTAAGTTGAAGTGCCCATATCTTTTTTGTGTTCGTACTAAGACTTTTTATCAAAGTGAAGTCGCACTAGGTTTAAGGGATTTAAACATCTTTAAAAATATATTTATTGCAAACGATATAACCAAGAAACAAACAATAAAAGTCCTTCTTAAAATAAAATTCTATAATTATTACATTAAATAAACTCTTATTATTAAAAATAATTTTATCTTTCTTATTTTCTCAAGTAAATTATATGAGAAATTATTCTTACAATATCATATGTTGAAAAATTATATTTTTAAAATACCGAAACTATATTACCGGTATATACCGGTACAGAGGAAAACGGTATTTGAATACCGGTATTTTTAACGAAATAATAATTTCGGTATCGGTATCAGTTACGGTAACTAACTTTAAACGGTATTTTATCGGTATCGGTATTTATAACGGTATCGGTTTCCAACCTTGAAAAATATTCATCATTTACAAAAATTGATTTTTATTTGACTAAAATAAAATTGTTAATTTTAATAAAATTTCTTCAATTTCACATGTCATTAGTAAAATTTATTTAATTTTTTTTTAACGTATTGAAGAATTTTTATTTATTTTTACTATTCCATTTCATTTATTTTTAGTAAATATCGTTTAAATATCGCTCATACCCAGCAAAAACTTTGGTTGCCATGTAATGAGTTAAGAAGCTAACATAATGGCTTTACACTACTTACACATTGGCTGAATAACCCATTATTTTAACACGGTGATGACATTAGAGGCAACTACTTACCTCATCACATTACTTAGATGTCATTACAAAAACTAATTACTGTTAAGTTGTTTAATAACGCATTGATTTTAAGGTATTTCTGAAGTTATTTTTATTGAAAACAAGATGAATTATTTGCAGTTTTTCATCTTTAATTTTATTAAAATATAAAAAACAAATCATATAACAAATAACGTTTAAAATAAATAAATATATGATATATGCTTTAATTAAAATACATACTGCATACTTTCGGTCCGTGCCGCAGTTGAATTAAAATCCACAACAAGGTTGTGATTTGTTTTTCCATAACCGACTGCACCTCATGTAAATACTATGCTGCAACACTTGCTTGGAGCAAATTCATCTCCAGATCTGCTTCGAACTTGACCTTCGCGCAGAAGACCCAGACTGAAAATGTTGAAGATTTTTATCCATTTTAAATGTTGCCTAAATAATGAATGAAAATTTCTTACCTTTATGCAAAACATGTCTAGAAAATGTATAAAACTGGGAAATTGTTGGCTGTTGAAATATTGAACTTTCTGCTACGGATTAACAATTGTGTGCCTAACATAAAAAGAACAATAACAATTAAAGAATATTTCGCAATAATATTTTCACACTTACCATAATTCAACACGGATAATAACCAAAATGTTGAGAATAGTTAGAATATTTTCATATTTAATTTTTTTGTTTGTTTATTTTTTTTTAACGTCAATAATTTTTATTTTGAATATTTTGTCAAATATTTTGATTATAAAAGTTTTACTTTTCCATATGCAATAAGGAACAATTTCATATTTTAAAAAATTATAGATTAAAATTAATTCATACGCATAATTTGGCTCTTCACACACATATTCCATCTTTAAATATATTAATTGGTAAACTGAATAAAAAAATTTGGTCATAAGTAAGTAATTACAAACAGCGTTATAAAAAAGTAGTCATTAATATACTTCTATATAATGTTAATGGTATGTTGTTGTCATTGAAAAGTAACTACATCTGTAACTACATGTCATTACCAAGTTTTTGCTGGGTATACATACTGTGAGCGTAAAAAAAAAGTAAAAAGCAAGTATCCTTCAAAATAAAGTTATTTTATATTTAGATTAAAAATGTTTTTTTTTAGGCGTCAAAAAAAGTAAACAATTTTATAATTAAATACAAAAAAATTGTATTTAATACTTTGCATGTTTTCGATTTGACTTTATTATATCCTAGGTAACTAGTTGACAAGTTTTTTTTTGGCAAAATTTGGTGATATTTTGGGTTACTCTTTCTATAATTCCAGCTAGAGATGATAACTGCAAATAATGGTACTTTTTCTAATTTTTTGCCAATATGATCTAACAAATGGCCGATTGGATTAAAGTCTGAGGAGTTCAGAGCATTACAAATAGGTTTGGGTGTACGATAAAGCAAACATTCCCTCACAATTTTGGAAAAATGCTTGAGATCTTTGTCATTTTGGAATAAGCTGTTGTGCAATAAGCTAAATTTTCGCACACTAGGATCCATATTATGTTTAAAACTATTTATATGATCTTCTATTTCATTATCGATTTTATAAACAGGAAATTACTGATTCCTGAAGCCTCCAGACGTCCTCAGACCATTACCGAGTCTCGATCATGTTCAACTATCTCAACCACACATGTGACATTGACGCCTTCATTCCATCTTTGCAATATTATTCGTGTTTTTTTGGCACCAAATATTTAAATTTACTTTCGTCATTGAGTAAAACGGTTTCCTAGATTTTAACTGGAGGCTTAACACTAAAGGCTCCATTACTCTACCGTAAATGTAAATGTAGCGAATCAGCTGACACGTTTTGCTTATGAGAGTTATGTGTGTATGTGTACTAAAAAACGTAAATGTTGCGTAGCAACCTAATAAAATTAGGTCGCTCTACGTTTTTACGTGACAGCTGTAACAACAGTGTTGACAGCTTTTTATTTCAATATACAAAATCTGCTGTAATAGGTTTATAAATTGGACAATTATTTTTGCTGTTTTCTTCACTAAAAAAATTTTGAAATAATTTAAATAAAACGTAGAGTCGAATATTTAATTTAAAGTTCAAAATTTTTGTCATAAAAGCACAAATTTCGTTTTGTATACAAATCGCTGAAATACAAACCAATAAATTTAGCGATTTTCAATTTGAATTTGATCCACTGGAAATATGTGTAATTGGCATCATCGATGTTCATGTGTACAAAACAACAACAAAGTGTTGGCTAAATTTACGTTTTTAGAGTAATCATCCACTTACGTTTCCTTTTACATTTACGGTAGAGTAATGGAGCCTTAATTTTTATACTTTTGTGCGAGATTCAAACATTTAGTTTGGCTGTCTTACGATATGTAGTGCTCTTACGTGGTGTTCTTCTATGGAAATCTTTTTTGTGTAGTGTTCCTAAAATGGTACCAGCCCTAAAATAATAAGAGGAAATTAACGTTATCCTTTCAGCTTTTTTAAGGTACTTGAAGAAGGACTTTCTTTGACTTCGCAAACTATAGCTTTTTTCTCTGTGTCTGTAAATAATTTGCCCATCTTGCACGAGGAAAATTATTTGCAGTATAATGTTTGGTATATTTATATATAATTCCGCAATAATTCCTTGAAACAATTTTTGCAATTTCACGCAATGATTTTTCCTTTTTCATATAAATCTGATATTATTTTCAAGTTTGAATTGGAATTTGTTTTTTTATTGTTAAACAATCAACTTTTTACTTCGTTTTAAAGCAAGAAACACATTTAAGATTACAATTTGGTCCTTCCCTGGAACCTAAACAAAAAAAATATACAGTAGCGAGCAATAAAAATGCAACGCTATGTGATATGATCTTTGTACGCATATATTTTGCTTATGAGAAGTCCTAATGTAACAGTACTAATGTGATTTTATTATTTGTGGTAATAGATACCTGTTGCAAATAATTTTGTTGAATATTTTTGTGCGTAATGAAAATTATTGAACGTTTAGTAAAAGCAGTTGAAAATGTGAGCGAGCAAAATAAATGCAACTCTAAACAAATAAATATGATTTTTAAAATTTTGATAAAAATTTTGATTGGAAATGGTTGGAAACTATAGTGTTGTTGATTTTCTATCGTTACATATAGACTAAGATACATGAAATCTACAAATAATATAAATATTAGCAATAAATTCCAATTTTATTAAATTTTGATATTTTTCTGAACTGTTTTGGACATTTTTCAATAGAGATTGATATTTTTGGAATTATTATTTATTTTGTTAGTTGTTTTAAAACCAACAAACATTTTCTATAAATAAGCGATCAAATATTTATGATAGTTTAGCTTAACTTCATAATTTATAATTGAGTATGACCTTTCGACCGAAATAACGCAACCACTTTCGATTGTTATTGAGATGGAATCAACAGCTTAAAATATTTTTTTCGCAATGATATGACATTATCGAATGCCCGGTATCGCTATAATGTTCAAATATCCCTTGATTTTGGTCCTGGAACAAATTCTAACACAAGGAAAAACAGTTAAGAAATATACCTATTTTGAACTCTTCATATGCTGAAAAATTAAATGTACATCCTTCGTGATGACTGGACTATTGGACTTATTTACTATTGGAAATTAATATTTAAGTAAGTATATCAACCTAAACCGTCTAAAATTGAAATATATGGGTTTAGAGTCAAATTAATTCAAGTTATCGTAATAGGCTCTTATTTCCGTTACACAGTGCTCGTAAAAATAATAAAGGACCTTCCTCTAAAAGTAAAGGTGGTAGTTTTATTTAAGTAAATAATATGTGTTATGCTAGAAGGATATCCAGTTTCCATATTTACATCATTAAATCAACGATTGCTGGCAATAGTAGCTTTGAATGGCCAAATGTGGTCATTCAGATAATATAAAATATCTACTGTTAAATGACTTGTATCAATTGTTACAGGCATGATCGTTTCAATATTGTTTCTTTAAGATAATTTTTAAGAATCTTCATATTAGAACTACATATTAATATTATTTCACTGCCATTATCAGAATGTTATTCAAAAATATTCGAAAATTCTTAAAAAGTATGGAGAAAATAGTGTTTTTTTTTTATATTATTAATATCCTTTGTAGTTAAAATTACCTTAAATTTATATGTATTGGTAGTAATTAGTGGTAATACTACCAAATCATAGTTTTCAGCATTTTTCAATAATTTTTTTTATCAAAATTTAAAAAAATCCGGTGATTTTTTAGGAGTTGCATTTTTTTTGCTCCCTTAAATTTACAACTTTTTTAAAAAAAATGTTATTAACTGTTCGTATGAGTAACAATTTGGAACAAAATGACATACAATAGTTGGCTAAGACCTCAAAGAATAAAATCACAACAGAATTGGCTAATTTAATGACGTTCTAGCCCTAATCAATACGATCAAAAATCATATAGCCTAGCGTTGCATTTTTTATGCTCGCTACTGTAAGATCTTCTCTCACTTTTACAATTTGCTGACCTTTTTATAAAAGAAAGCTGCAAGTGTTTACTTTTTTTTGAAGCGTAAAATTTGGTATATTTTTTAAAAATTCAATTATAACGTTATTCCGATTTAATTTCGCAAATTGTTTTTATGAGTTCAATTCCTACCTAATTGCCAAATAATTTTGGCATATCACTTATCATTATTTATCTACTTCTCACAAGGCTTCGTTTTAAAGGGAATGAGCTGTTTCATTTTTTTTTTTTTTTTACGCTCACAGTATATAGTACAGGCAAAAATTTCTAGTAAAAACTAAATAAATAATACAATTATAAAAAATCTATATAGCTTTATATTTTTTACATGTTATCAAAAACTGTAATTGTATGTAAAAATGTACTAAGTTATTTTAAAGAATTTTATTCAATTTGAATAAAATAAATTATTTAGTTTCTTAAAATGTTTATGCTTTTTTGTCGATTTACAAATTTTTAGTCAAGTTGAAGAATTTTATTAAAATTGACTAAAAATATTAGTCAATTTTAAAATTAACGAAAATATTAGTTAAATTAACAGATAATTTATTCAAATTAACTTCTTTTTGGATGTTAAATTGAATAAAATTGTGTGTTTTTTCTTACTGCCAATTGTTTAAGATTTACTGTCAATTTGACAAAATTTTCGTCGATTTAATTGATTTTTCGAAAATTTTTGATTTGAAGAAGAAATCTGTTAATTTAAATATTTTATTTTTTTTTGTTAAAGTATAAAAAATGTTCGTCAATATTACCTGCGAGAATTGTGTCAGTATAACTTTTTAAATCCCTCATATATTTATTATTTTGAATGCACTTTTAATTAAATGTTAATTCTAAAATTTTTTTTAATTGAAAAATTTTACTTTTGTTCCCTACAAACATTTGGAAGATATATTCCTAGAAGATATTTACGCAATATCTTCTTTTTATTATTTGGAAGAAAATCATCAAAGCAATATTTTTCTAATATTGTATTTTTATCAGTTTTAAGAAAATTAGGAAACAAACACAAAAAATAGATAAATTTTTTTTTTTTTTTTTTTTCATTTATAAATTAATTTTTATCATCAAAATATCGCCCCTTTTTCAGTAAGGTGATTATCCCCTACGGAATAAATTTATGATATCATATTGAAATTCAATACAAATGCAATATCTATCAACTTAATTTGAAACTGAAAGATAAAGAAATTCCAAAAAATTGTACACGTAAGTAATGAAAAATTTTATAAAATTTCGTTTTTGTTACAAAATTAGTTTCTATTGTAAATTTTTACATTCAGATGCAATTGATAAATGAGATCAAAAATATAGAAAAAATGTTTTCTTTATAGTATTAAGAGTTTATAAATTTAATTTCAAGTATATTTGTCGAAAATGATTTTGAAGATTAGCGGGTAAAATATATTTTCTATATATTAAAATCAAGTTTTTTAAAATGTTTTTATTTATTTAATAGCGACAAATTTTGGAGTATAAAATTAGAACAAAATGAGTCTTTGAGGACATTTGTACATTCCTTTTGGAAGTTATGTCGCAGCATCTACAAGTTTTATTTATCGGATGTGACAAACCCATAAAGGAGTGTTCAAGGAAAAATTTGTACAACAAACACATATAAGGAAATGAAAGATACTTATACATAATTTTATTTAAGTATGTATGTCAATAAAAAGAGCATATAATTTTCCTGGGCGTCCTTCAACTGGACCGGTAAAAATAATTCGTGAAAAATCTGCACCAAGCTTCATATAAAAGTGGAGGCTTTTAAACCATATTCGACTCACGTTTACATACGTGAGAAGCTCTGTGCTAAGCAATAAGAACAAACCATAGTGCGGCACTACTCTCAACTTACTCTCCACTTCAAGAGCTATGAATCGTGTACATTGCCTTATTGCATGAAGCGATTGCATAATTGGCAGGTGAAATTGGGATCAAACCAACCGTCGAACATAGTGGGACACTGAAATAGAATAGAGCAATTTCAAATTTATTTAGTATACAATAAGGATTTACTATAAGCAGATATGTAATTCTTTGAGGTTCGGTAATTGGACTAGGACGACTAATGACACCATTTTGAGTTTTTAGATCTACCACACGAGCCCTATTGTCAGAACCACCATAAATCTTTACAACACGCCCGAAACTCCATTCCACAGGTCCCAAATTTTCATTCTTTAGAACAACAAATAAACCAAAACTCGTGTGGTCAAATTTACCGGTAGGCTGGCACAAATTTTTGTAAAAATGTTACAAAAAATATTAAAGAATCAATTTTGTATAAGGCCAAAAAGTTGAACTTTTCAAAATTACATTTACATCCTTTTTTAAGGTTCAGTCTTTCCGAAAATACTTTTTATTGAAGTTGCTTACCAAAATTTAAAAAAAAAAATATATAAATATGTGAATATACTTTTTTGCAAACAATTGGTGTTTTTGAGACCTTTTTTGAAATTTTGACTGAAAATTGTTTTCTTATTACGGGAATTTTAAAAGTTATGGGGCAAATTCACAAAAAATCAGTCAACGAAACATTTTGCAGTCAACAATATTTTGAAAGCCTCCTTTATAAATGTTAAAGATACAGACTTATTACCATTTATTTTACAACTGGCCCCACTGTATAAATAATAAATAAATTTTATTAAAATTTTAAAAGTTATGGGGCAAATTCACAAAAAATCAGTCAACGAAACATTTTGCAGTCAACAATATTTTGAAAGCCTCCTTTATAAATGTTAAAGATACAGACTTATTACCATTTATTTTACAACTGGCCCCACTGTATAAATAATAAATAAATTTTATTAAAATAAATAAATTTTACTTAAATCTGACTAAATATGAGGAATTTTAAAAATTTCAAAATTTTTGTATATTCAAATTTCGTTTTAAAAGTAGGAAAAGTGTTGATGGCTTTTTGTGGATCTCACAAATAAATCCTAAATATTAAATCATTCGATTCACTCAAATGACCGAAGTGTATCATTAATTTTTCTAAACACTTTTAAATCAATACTGAACTGTTATACAAAACGTATGAGTAATTTTCTTTTGCGCTCATTTCTTTCAATTTTTTAGCTTATAAACCTACCTATACCCCGTGGTCCTCACCTAACATAAAATATTTAACATTAACACCAGTGTTGCCAATTTAGCACTTTTAGTGCTAGATCTAGCACTTTTTAAACTTCTTTAGCACCAAAAAAGTGAATCTAGCACCAAGCAATTTTTCTAGCACTTTTCAAATTATTTTTGGCACTTTTTTAGCACATTTTGCACATTTTTTAAAAATTAATTTGTAGTTTTGTATATAAAAACATTATTAGTTTTTTTTTTTTTCAAAAATTAAAACTGCAACTAAAATTGTCTGCTTTTAACGATGGTAGCTAAGCGATCTTTAAGGGATGTGTTTTGCTAAATAAACTTTTTAAACACCAATACAATTATAAATAGTTAACCTAGCTAGCAATTAAAATGTTTTCAGTATAGTTATCTTGTTATTAGAAATAATTATAGTAAAATAACATAAAAAAAAAACAAAATTTTAATCAATTTTGAAACCCCTTGAAAAGTAAAATATTTATAAGTACATATCTAAACAAAAATTTACCCAATTTAAAACCTCATAAGACATTAGGGCCATTTACTGATCAAATGTTAACCCAAAATTAAAGTCTAATTGTAGACAAATTGATTGAATTGAGTGTTGCCAGGAGTTGAGAGCTTTAAAAAAGGTCAAATGCCTTAAAAAATAAGTCCAGAAAAAAGCTAATATTTCCTTTTTTAATTTTAATGTGCCGTCCACACGAGTCTTTTTCATGGTCGCACATTGAACAAAATGTTGTGCGCACATGCATTTGGATAGTGTGGACCCAAGTTGTTCATGTTTTGTTCTTGTTCTCACACCGTTGTTCGAACAATTGTTCGAGCACCCATGTCTGCCATCAAACGAGGACACGCCTTCCTTCATCAATTACATATAATTTTAAATCTCTCATATCACACTTTTTTAAAAACTGTTTCTGGCTATAAATCGAAATCAATGGTTCTGACTGCAGGATTAGATAAATTATGTGGTCCTTATTACTGTCAATACGGCTTCTTTTTCTAATATGCCTTAACTTTGCATTTCTTATAATCTTGTGACATGATTCTACAGCCTCCTCTGATAACAAACCAATAGGAATAGTAGAATACTTAATGTAATCAATGCCGTGAATTAAAATGTTGTGTACTGTTGCTGGCATATAGTACCAAGAATACAATTTGAAATATAATTGTGCAGTTTCTTTTAAAAGTATTTCATAACTAGTATTCCCATCATTAGACGTTCCATAACCCGTTTTAACCTTATCCACTATCAGCCCCATTTCATTTTTAAATTGTTCTTGTATATGCCTTTTCCACTCATCTACTTTGTCCATCATTTCTTTCCCGGTTACTCCATGTTTTAATGGGTTGCTTGTACGCAATATGTAAAATACATTCAAAGCATTTAATCCATGCATGAAGTGTCGACATTCCATACTGGTGGCACTCCTCATTGACTGCCCTTTCAAAAATTTATGTACAGTTCATTTCAGTCGGTTTTGCTCCACATAAAACACAATTCGTACAACTTTTGTTGCCACCTAATACATTTAAAACCGCTCCGTCTATCATTGTCAATTTAATTTTATAATGAACGTTAAGATTTTTGTTCTTATAAAAATATGTGTCTAAGCCATCAATTTCACTTTGAATGCTTTCCCTTACCGACCTAATAACATCTGGACTCTCTTTAGTAAATAATATTTTTATAGGTCTACATAACCTCCATGATGAATGTCTATCGTTTTGCCATACCACTTTCTCATCTGCCCAGTCTAACAAACGTAATGGAACAAATGAGGCAACAAATATAAATTCATCTGTAGCATCTTTGTTCTCAAATTTTTGTTTATAAACACTATGACCACTACTACCATCAAATCCCCATTTGCACTCAAGAATTAAATCGTTTTTGGTTTCGAAATCATACTTATTTAAAATGCTGATAGCTGTTTTATATATGAAATTTATATATGTATGTTAATATACATACTTGTAGCCATAGATTAACAACTAGATATTTATGTGAGAGTAAAAAACCTAATTCAATTGTCAGAAACCTAATTCATACAACAACAAAATACATGTAGTCACATATATTTTGTTTTTGTATTTTCAAAAAAATGAGTACATTTTTTCAAAATTTAGTATAGGATGGCTCTCACATAAACTTCTAGTTCTATTCTATGCTTGTAGCTTTAATATATAAAAAAAAATTGGAAAAGTATTTTTTGATGTATTTTTTTAATTCACTATTGAATTTTAGTTTTGTTGAAAAATCTTGACTTTATATTATAATTGTCTTTCTGCTAACGGTACATTTCATATGATCAAAAATTGTAAACAATAACAGTGTTGTATTTTCAACCAGATATCAGAGTTGCATTTTGAATAAATTTTTAAGCGAGCGTTAGCAAAAAAAATGTTAATTTACTATTAGAAAAATGTTAAATTTCAGTAGAATTCTTTGAATTTACTATGTTGCATTAAAAAGTCGTACTTTGAGCTGTTATAACTCAAAAGTTAATCAACATCAGTGTTGTCAGATTAGGGGATTTATCCCCAAATTGGGGATTTATTTTTGGAAATGGGGATGAAAAATTTGGTTTGGAGATTAGGGGATTTGTTGGGGATATTTTTAAAAGTTAGGGGATTTTTTGAAAATTTTTGGGGACTTTTATTTTATTTAAAAAAAATTTCCTTTTTAACTTAAAAACGATAGTAAAAACATAAATACTAAATTGCTATTATAAAGTCCAAAAAATTATCTCCTGAACAAAATAATTATTACGGATTGAAGGTTTTTGCTGAATAATTGATGTTCCATTATTGTTATTATAATAGTAAACAAGATTTTAAATCAAGGTTGGCAACCGGTTCAAAAAGGTAACGTTAATGGTATTTTGAATTATTTCGGTAAGGGTATTTTATATATATTTTTGAAATAATTGGTTCTTAATGATATATAGTGGAGCCAAGTATTATAAGGTTGGGCTGGAATAAAAATAACACTTTTAAAGTTTTATTTAATTTAATTAGAAATAATAATATTTCTCAAACTTAAAAATAACGGTAACAGTATTTTAGAGTTATCAGTATTTCGAACTATTTCCTTAGGGGTATTTTAGCGTTACCGGTATTTAGCGTTATCGGTTATCGGATGATATCGGTATTTTAGCATTGTTGTTATTTTGAGCTATTTCGGTAAAGGTATTTGAGAAGTAACGGTAGTTAAGTTGAATGGTTTTTTTTTTTTAGCGGAAAGGGTATTTTAGCGGTAACGGTAGCCAACCTTGGTTTAAATAATTTGATCTTCAGTTATCAACAAGTAATTGTTTAAAAATTAAAGAAAATGTATCAAAAATAATTGAAGCAATGGAATTTTACTAATCATATTTTCATACATTTGAAGAAATAAAAACGTAATTTTCGGTCATTGCATCAACTATAAGTTTATAAATTTCCATAAAATCTTATTTTTTTGAAAATTTCCATAAAATCTTATTTTTTTGAAATCTCTATGAAATTTTCTTTTTTTATATTGACTATTTGGAAAAAATTTATTGAAGCACAAATAAAAGGAAATGTAATTTATAATAATCTCTTAAATTAAGGTATTATTTTAGTGGGGATTTTTGGGGATAATATAAGTAGTTATTTGGGGATTTTTGGAGATGAAAATTCACTATTTGGGGATATGCCTCGAAAAAAATCTGGGAACCCTGATCAACATTTTTCAAAAATATTTTGCATATAGACTACCTGAAGTGTTTTCTATTAAAATAACAAAAAATCAAATTTAAATTCTTACAACAATATAAACCATTTATGGCCACGCTCGTTACATTGTGCGACACAGACATTTCAATAATCGGGATTTAGATCTGCAATAATTATTCAGATTCTCGAGTTTATACTGTATTTGGTTTTTAATAATAAATGAAATTTTAAAAATTAAATTTTCGGTAAACATTTTTTAGAACAAAATGTTGTGCGCACATGCATTTACACCACCATAATTTGATGAAATTTAGTACATATGCCTTCTTCAATACAGGGACGGCCCATTATTTCACCTAGCCCCCATACAAATGTCCTCCCGGAAAAGAGTTTTAACGCTTTTAGATGCCTTAAAAATAGCAATATTTTAATGAAATTTGGCACAAATAAGTTTTATATAAGCACAAATCTATTAGCCGAATTTCATGAAGATCGGTCCATAACTGACCATAGCTCCCATATAAACCCCTCTCCCGAAAATCACTTTAAGGTGCATAAATCCCATCAAACGTTACTATTATGTTAATATTTAACATAAGTAAATTGTATATAAGTAAAAACAAAATTATGTGGATAGAAATGATGTAGGGTATCATATGGTCGGTCTTGACCGACTATATCTTCTTCTCTCGTTTTTATTCATATTTTTAATTTACAAACCATTCAGTACCTACATATTTAAATTTTGAAGTTTTTTATTTTACATGTTAGAGATTAAGATACCAGTCAGAATGGCTACTTAAAACCAAATTTAAAGGCTAACTCGACAGAATGAATGATGATAGAAAAGATTTTGTAAACTATGCAACAAAAAACTAATATGTCATAAGCAGGGCAAGTTTTTCAAGCTTTTCGCTTATATTTAAAATCTTTGCATAAATTTGCATATAATGAATACAAAAATTAGTTTTCTTAACAAAAACACATTTTTTTGGCGATTTTTTGGAGTTCAATTAAATGATTTCTAAAATTTTTTCGTGCTTTTTCAAGCGCATATTTCAATTTTTTTTGTGCATATAAAAACTTGCCCTGGTCATAAGCCAATTTTATCAAGGCATATACTGAATTAAAAAATAAGCTTGGAGAACTTACTTCGAATCTAGGATCTTATTTCAATAGGAGTTATATACGTCAACAAAAACTTAAAGAATTCCAGGAGTATTTTCAATTTGGACTTCATAAAATATTACCAGCCATTACCAAATGGCTTTCAATGCATTTTTGTACAAATCGTGTATTAAAACAATGAGCTCTTAAAAGGCATTTTAAGACTCCAAGTTTTTGAAAATCGAATACAACAAATACAATGCTACATATATTAGACGATCCAAAAACTTAAATTTAGGCATTTTAATTTTATTTAACTTTCTTCAATCGAAAAACCAGTTTATATGCCATTTACACCAAACGAAAACTAGTAGTTTATTTATTTATTATTTTATAAATTATTTTGTTTTTTATAACGAAGTTTTATGGTATAAAATAAATTTATACCAGGAATAGCCAAAACTAAAACTGTCATTGCATTGGTGAGAGAAAGAGAACTGCACTGAAACAAAAGTTGTGTGAATTTAAGTAAAATATAAACTAAATGTAAACTAAAGTAAACATACCAGTAATTGTAATTAACCATGCAATTATCTATGTAATCATTGCCTGGTGAAAAAAAATATTTTATTTGCATAAATTCTTCAATTTAAAATAAAAAAAAATAAAAAGTTCAAAAAACAATTAAAGAAAAACATGGTTTTCTTAGACAAAATAAAAAAAATAATAAACTTCAAAAGGCAAAGAATAGTTTAAGGGAGTATTAATTAAAAAATTTAAAATATAAATTAAAAATATATATTCATTTTTATAATTAATTTTAATTTGAAGTTTTAAAAAATATCTAAAAAAAACTTTTACTTTTAATTCTTATATAATATTTTAATTCAAAATTTTTATAAAATTTCGCAAAATATTTTATTAAATGAAGTTATGAGGGGAGAAATATGTAATTAATAATTATTTAAAATTTAATTTTAGTTTATCGGACTAGATATTTTATACCTTTTTAATGAAATTTTCTATATTAATGCTATTGTGGCAGTTTCGAAGCAATAAAATATTTTTTAGGTGTTTGGAATTTAATCTATTTCGTTGTTTAGAACAAATGAACTTTACATCAGAAAAAATCTGTTCACAAAGATAAGTTGAGGGAAATATTGACAATAATTTTTGATATTTTTTTTTTTTTAGTTCCGGATATGATACATCATCTAAATTATTCCAAAACTCGGGTATATTAATTTTATTATTACAAGTGACTTCTCTGCGAAATATTATTAATTCTGTTTGGATTTCAAAATCATATTTGAAAGGGTTATTATAAAGATCAAGCAAAGTCTGTATTTTTGAGAAATCCTGGAATCTATCTTGGAAGTTGGAAAGAAGTGTTTCAAAAATTAATAGATAGTCATATTGTTTAGATTGAGTAAGAGTTTCAGAATGATTTAGCGAGTTATAAATAATTGAAGTTTTCGGAAAGTTTGAGAAATCGTTTGCGTGAATTTCAGCGGAAAGTAAAAATAATTTGGTTTTAAAATTAAATAGGTGTTTTGACAAATCATTTAATTTTTTTCTTTACCTTGTAATTGCAAATTAAATTCATTTAGCAATGCTGTAGTATCGGCTAAAAAAGCAAGATCTAAAATAAATTCCTCATCTTTCAAATTATGTACCTCTGATTTGTCCACGGATTCTGTTTCTATAAACAGAAGCACTTCTCTTAAATCAAATAGTCTGTTGAGGCAGTCACCACAACTTAGCCACCGGACCTCTGTAAACATTTTAAGGTCGTGGTGTGCAGCATTTTTATTTTTTAAAAAATTCACAAATTTTCTATGGGTAAGTGAGTGATGCCCCCACGTATTTTGTTTATTATTTTTTCGGCAACCTTCATGGACTGGTGGTCTGTCAGAAATTTGGTTGCAAGGGCGGCTTGCAACAATGAAAGGTGTGGACTGAAATGCAATGTTTTTTTAATTGTCTTATAAAACCTTCATATTTGCCTGTCATTACATTAGCACCATCAGTACAGACTCCAGCTAACTTATTAGTCAACAATAGATAAAAATTTTTCATTGACAATATCAAATAACAACTTTCCTGTAACATTTTCATGGAAAGTTTCAAGCGAAAACATTGTTTCAAAAACGTTATTATCTTTGTCTACGTATCTTATACAAATTATAAGTTGGCACAGATCATTTATATCTGTGCTTTCATCTAGACAGAATGAAAAATATACGCAGTTTTTTAATTTTTCTAAAATAACGGATTCAACAGAGGTTCCTAGATAATCTGTTCGCCGAATAACGGTATTCATTGAAAGTGGAATAGATTCTTTAAAGTTCAAATTCAAAACTTGAAAACATTTATTTAATATATTTTTTAAAAATGCGCCATCGGAAAATGGTCGACCATGCCTAACAATGTCTAAGCTTACTAAGCTTGACAATTCCTTTTTAATTTGTTTTTCATCTAATGCTTTTTGATTATTTTCCATTTCAGACAGCAACCCTTTTATTTTTTCCAAAAAAAAAACTATTTTATTTTTACTAAATAATTTTTCTCTTTCCTATCATTAAACTTATTTCAATTACTGTGAAAGGCATCATAGTGCCTTTTTAAAACGTATTCCCTACATTCCTTAAATGTTTTATAACATAAAACGCATTGAAAATTGCCAAAAACATTTTTTATCATGAAATACTTTTCAATTGTCATTATTAATTTTTTTCAGTGCTTTAAACAATAAAATAGAAAAAAAGTCATACACCCGCTCAACATGTGCATTCGTCGCTGTCTCAGTGACGACTTAACAAAAGAGAATAAAGCCCCAACCAGTCAACTTTCCTTCGCAACGTAGAATGATAAAAAGTAGCGTGAGACATTTTGTACAACCAGTCAACAAAATTAAACGTATCATATGTTTTTGAACATTCACTGTGTAAACAACCCTGTTCTTCGGTTATTTTGTGAGCAAAATAAACCACAGGGTTGTTAAAAACGCACACAGCTACGTAAAAATCTATTTTCTGTAGATTTCTGCGATACGCTATACGTTAGGTTTTTTTTTTTGACAACAGAGTTAGAATTTTTTGACAAGCCTTCTTTTCTTAGTATTCTTTGGCTCAAATGAAATTTGTTTTTAGCACATAAATAATAACTTTTTAATTTAATAAATAGATAATTTTATATTAATTCTGTGGCCAAAAGGTAGAATTAAAATAAAAGAAACTCCACAAAATCGAGAATGAATAATCAAAATAAAACAAAAAGAGAATTTTGTGTGAGTGATAGGCAATAGTACACACATTCTGTCTCTGTTTTCTTACACTACTGTATGTATACTGTGATTCTAAGACAGCTGACATTACGATATAACTTGCCTTATTTTAAGTCACTTGATATCGTAACATCAGCCACTGTTTCTCTGGTACTCGGATTAGGTCCGAGCGTCAGGGAGATACCTTGCACAGCATTTCTGTCTGTTTCGGACACAGCGGCTTTGCTCCGTCTGTTTCGGCACTACAACTTCGATCGTTAGTCCCGATACCACTACTTCGGTTGTTAGTTTCGGCACTACAATCTCGGTTGTTAGTTTCGGCACCGTGACTTCGGTCATCGGTTTTGGCACATCGAATTATCGTCTGTCTCGGCACTGCAACTTCCGTTGTTAGTTTTGGCTCCGTGACTTCGGTCATCGGTTTTGGCACAGCGAATTATCGTCTGTCTCGGCACTACAACTTCGGTTGTTAGTTTTGGCACCGTGACTTCGGTCATCGGTTTTGGCACAGCGAACTATCGTCTGTCTCGGCACTGCAACTTCGGTTGTTAGATTTGGCACCGTGACTTCGGTCATCGGTTTTGGCACAGCGAATTATCGTCTGTCTCGGCACTACAACTTCGGTTGTTAGTTTTGGCACCGTGACTTCGGTCATCGGTTTTGGCACAGCGAATTATCGTCTGTCTCGGCACTACAACTTCGGTTGTTAGTTTCGGCACCGTGACTTCGGTCATCGGTTTCGCCACAGCGAATTATCGTCTGTTTCGTCACTACAACTTCGGTTATTAGTTTCGGCACCGTGACTTCGGTCATCGGTTTTGGCACAGCGAATTATCGTCTTCGGTGCAACTTCGGTTGTTATTTTTGGCACCGTGACTTCGGTCATCGGTTTTGGCACAGCGAATTATCGTCTGTCTCGGCACTGCAACTTCGGTTGTTAGTTTTGGCACCGTGACTTCGGTCATCGGTTTTGGCACAGCGAATTGTATCGTCTGTTACACCTATTAGATTAAGTCTGAATTTTGTAATCTAGTTGTAAGAAATTAGCTGTGTTTTGTTGCTACCGTTGAATGTTAACGTTGATAGTTAGCAAAAAACGATACTCCACCGACACAAATAAATCTTTATATTTTATTTAAAAAAGTAAACATTTAAATTTGTCTTAAATGTATTTTATTGTATTTTTATATTTTTTTCATTTATTGACATTCAAATATTCATAATTGTATTTTTGTTCATAAATTGGCAGCACTTTTATCGACGTTAAAGTTAACATGTAAAATTCTACACGTTAACTCCTAACGAATATAGATTTAAATTTTGTATGAAATTAACTATGAAAGTTAGCAACAAAACACAGCTATTATATTATTTAAGTCTGTATTTATAAGATATATATAAGTATCATCAACGATCCTGCTTGCTGCATAATTCCGAGGAAACAGCATCTTCAACTCCGCATCTACCAGTAGAATCCGAATTACCTGAGAAGTAACCGACTGAATCCCTACCCATTATCGTGCTGCTAGTAATTTATTCAACACAAAAAGTATTAATTATAATTTGTCGTTACCGAAATCTTAAATATTGAATTATTAAATAAAGATATATTGTATAATTAAAACCCAGAAAGGGTAAACAAATTGTGTTCTCACTTCAGGTTCATGGATCCCGTAAGTCGACCCTGGACGACTTACACGTTACATGTGTTTAAATTATTTTATAAAAGAAAAACTAGGTAGATGAAGTGGAGAAAATTAATAAGTAAATAAATAATTAGAAAACTAGGTATGTAAACGGATAAGTTTTTATACCCACCATCAAAAAGGGGATATATTGATTTTATAATTCCGTGTGTAACATGTCGAAGAAATCATCTAAGACCCCACAAAATATATATTTTTTGGGGTCTTAGATTTATTCTAGCTATGACCGTCCGTATGTCTGTCTGTCTGTTGAAAGCAGGATAGGGCTCGAACGGTGCAACGTAGGAGGACGAAATTTGACATAAATATTTGTCTTATATAAGGTTTGTTTGATAAAATCGGTTAATAAATATGGGCTAAAAACTAGAAACACAGGGTGTCCGTTGTATATTAATTTCATACTTTTCTGCTGATATTTCTTAAACAAAAGCATGTAGGACAACGAAATTTTGTGCGGATAGTTCGGGGGTCGATATAAAGTTAGAAACCAAAAATTGTGGTCCGCCTATTTTATCAAGCAATACCTTTTTGTTTTTCCAATTAAGAATAAAATTATATTATGTATTAAAAATATTATGTCTTTTAATAAAGAGTGGGTCAAAAATAGATGTAAATTCAATATAATAGAAGAAAAAAATTCAATTACAGAACTTGTATCTTAAATATTCAACATAGTTTTGTAGTTCATTTAAATGATTTTGAAAAAGGATAATTTCTTGTCTTTCTAATGTTTAAAGTTTAAAGAATTTAATTTGGTCAACTGGTATTCTAGATATAAAATTTTAAACCGCGAAGTACGAAAAAGCGGTCTTTCGGATATAGCACCCGATTTAAAGGTATGTTTAAAATTCTAAAAATGGTATAATAATCTACAGACTAATATCTATAAACTACACTATATTCATTTTTTTTATCAAAATCAATTGGTTTTTCTTTGTTATAAACGTAGTGTTATATAAAATGAAAAATGAAGTTTATAATTTTTTTAAAATTTATTTCTTATTACAAATTAACGAATCAGTATAAGGCACTAAAAACGCAGTAGAAACACATTTCGAATATAATTAAAACTATCATTCTATTTATTTCTAATATCGAAAGAAAGATTCGTATGCATTTTTTATTGCAAAATTATTTACATAAATTTTTTATAATTCATAATTATTTACACAGCTTTAATAGTCAATTATTAAGGCTTAACTCTGATAAAGCAAAAATTTTTATTACCAAAAGCTTTAAAACACATTAAAAATATAACTTTTTTTATTCCAGGTATGCGATTTGAGAAATTGAGCCGAAAATTGGAAAATAAAAAATAATTTAATAATTTAAGCATAAAATTAAATACTTAAAAAACAAAAGGGATTTCATTACATATGAATTAAAGAATTAATTCTTTAATTCACTTTTTAAAATTGAATTCCCAAAGCTTTTGATATAATAGAATTAATTCATTTATGAATTACTTCTTTGGGAATGCTTAATTCTTTTATTTCATTAAATTTTGTTTAAATTCAAACTATTACAAACAGAATTATAAAAATTTTCAACCATTTAATTTGTACTAGATTAAATTAAAGTTTTATTTTTTAATTCTTTATATTTTAAACAATTTTATATAATTACAAAACCGATGTATTGTAAGTCGCGTTTATGTACATACATGTTTCGGGACGTATGTCACATTAAGTATGAGATATCTATGTTTTTTATTAGTTCTGTATTGAACGTTTACTAAATTTCATCTGTTATATGAACTCAGGTTATTCTGCATTAAAGGATTTATCCTTAGATCACACGGAAAATGTATTACGAATATTATTTGTCTTTTAAAACTGTAAAGTGCAGCTTCTTTTCAAGGTTTATTTAGGCACAATCATCTTCTATTTTGTGTGAAGTTTAGATGGATAGTAACATGTTGATATTACAATGATTTTAGCTAAATACCACTGGTTTTCGACCTTTTTAATACTTATTTTCAAAATATGTACATATAAAAATAGAATTGAAAAAATTGTCATTCAATTTATAGAAGAAGGGAATGAAATAAAAAAAATATATCATTCAATTGAATTTAATTTTATAGCGAATTAATTCTATTTATTTAATCATTCAAATTGAATTTTTATTCTTAGGGAATTAATTCAATACAAAGTTAAGCCTAAAGAATTAAGTCTAAGAATTATTTTCAAAGGAATGATTTTAAAGAATGGTAAATTAAATTTTAGTCTGAATTAAATTTATACGCGAATTAATTCTAAATAGAATTCATTCATTCGAAGCACTGAGAGGGATGTATCCGAGATACCAGCAGTGATATCTAGAATTTTGTGTCAGATTCAAAAATCAAATATAAATTTTAAGCACTTTCTACAATCGGACATAAAATAGCGACGCTATACACACAAATCAAAAAGGGCGATATTTTGGAAACTTCATTAAATATTCTTTCATTTTAGGGGGTGACTGGCACAACTTATTTTTTTTTATTGAGACCGACCCGCTCCACAGTGATTCGTTCCCATATAATGACTGCACAAAAATAGAAGGAGTTATTCTAGACTTATGAAATTTTGTATACTATTTTAATTTGGAATAGTCAAGAAAAATACGAAGTTTAAATACATCCTGAAATTTCAAAATGCCATATTTTCCACAAACTTAAAAACAAAATTCTAAAAGTTGGTCATGTTAGTACTTATTTGAATATAATTATGTGTGAGATTTTTTATTTATAATCGGGGCAAGGACTATCGTACCTGTCATATATCCTTTTTACTAAAAACGTTTTAAAACTGCTAAAACGACTCATAATATAAAATAACTTTTGAATAGACTTGCAGTTGGCAACGCTGTTATCCGTACCAAATTTTTTTTGAATTTGGACAAATAACATAGAAATTATGGAAATATGTATATATTTTTTTAATAATATAAATATTATTAAGGAATACTAGATTCTACGTGTTATAAATAATATACCGTCACCTAAAATGCAAAACAACGTAACATCAAAATTTTAAAATTTGTGTTTTTGATGAAATATGGTTCATTTTTCCAAAATACGTGTAAAATTTGTGTTTTTGATGAAATATGGTTCATTTTTGCAAAATACGTGTGACGATACATTTAACGAAACCAATAATTTTCTTAAGTCAAAACAACGTAACATCACATTTGTTAAAAAAATAAAAAAAAAAATTCTTTTTGTTTTTACGAATTTAGATTGCAAATTATTAAAATTATAATAGCTATTAAAATTTTGGAGTAAAAGTTATCAAGAATTCTTTTAATTACAATTTTTGTAAAATTTTTATTGATTCACAAAATTTAAATCTTGAAAAACGTAAACCACATAACTTAAAACATTTTTAATAAAAATTAATGTATTCATCATCAATACATTAAGCAATATTTACGGATGAAATAACCTAAAAATCTTGTTTGTAAGGCAATCTGTTTAGATTTTACAAAGTGTTTTGTGCCTCCTGTAAAGTTGTGAAAAGTGATGTTACATTGTTTTGCATTTTAGGTGACGATATATTACTCATACGCACGGTTGCACATGAAAGTAATACAAATATTTCTGATAAAGTTAGAGTGCAAAATGTTTTTTAATGATTATTCCTCTTCAATGAAATTAAAATAAATTAAATTTAGCTTTTCTATCTACAGATAAGACCGTGAGTTAAAAATGTGAAATAAAAATTATTTAATGAATTTTTACATTCATTTGTACTAGAATAATTTTACATAAAATTGTAATTTTTCGTTTCTAAAAAAATTAAAATTACAAAAATACTGAGCAAAAAGTGGTTCCGTTCTTTATTGATTACTATTAAAAATAAAGAGGAAAATTAAATAGAAAAATAAAAGTTTAGTTACAGATATCAAGCTATAGCTATAGTTTTAAACAATTAAAATCCAAGAACTAATATCCTTGAAATAGCTTTTCAAATTTAGTCAAATTTTTTATCTTTCCTGCTAATTCAGTTTTATTGAAATCCAAATTTCCAAACAAAATTTTAGTAATAATTTAAGAAAAAATCAAAAAGACAAAATATATTGTTTTTAGGCAAAACTATAAATTTACGTTTTCAAAAGAAATTAAAAAAAAAAAAAAAAAAAAAAACTGTTGAAATATATTTTTACCAATTATTTAAGTAGAGCCATGGAAATTCATTTTTTCCAATAAACACATTTTTGCTATATATCAGCTGATTTTGGCTCCCTCTACTCACATGATTATGTTTTCTAAAAATATGGGACGTAGATTTTTAAAAAGCTTACGTTATTAGCTATAAGAAAAATATAAAATTTCTTAAAATTATTACTTCTGTATTTTTGACAATAAAAAAAAAATTTACCCCTCTAGAAATGAACTAGTATGTTCTTATATGATTCCCAAAATATTACATCTCAATCTTTAAATTTACATGAGCTGGACCATTTTCAGAACACCTCTAAAATTACGTATTTTTTCATATCATTATCAAAATTTAAGTTGTAAGAAAATTAACTTCAAATTATAAAAGAGACATACTATGACCATGAATATTAATTTAAATTATTGTCTTTTTTCAGTCGCAAAATATTAAGATTTTACTTACATTTTTTATCATAATTTCTTCGATCAAACTTGTAATTTTATATATTTCGGACTTTTTCAAAATATATTAAGTTTTTATGTACCATAGAAATGGTCTATCCTACTGCTATTGAAGATAAGACGTAATTAGCCCATTAAGAACTAGAGGGTCAATTTTATGCATTTAGTTCCTAAAAGGTTAAATTTGGAATTTTTGCTAATAAATCGCATGGAAGTACTTATTACGCTTAAATATTGATAAATTTATGAAAAACAAAACAAGTTCATATAAAACCGCGAAAATAATCGAATAAGAATTATTATTTTTTTTTTTTTTTTCAAATTAAGCCTCCATTTTACACGAATTTACAGCTTTTGATCAATTATGTTTTTGGGGACATTTATGTCCTTAACTTATCATTTATTTGCCGTTAAAATTAACTTAACCAATAATGGACCAGAAATCCCAAAATATTATTTGTGCAACTAAGGGGTTAAATGAATGCTCGTGTCAATAGTATTTAATGAGAGCTTTCCAATGATGTGCAAAAATATAATTTACGATGAAAAATTTCCAAAATATTCAAACTTTTATAAAATGCTATTTAAAATAAAATCATTGAAAATTTTACTAAAATTTAAATTTCGCGAGATTGAAAACAAATTTTAAATTATTTTTTATTCAATATGTAGTAGACATCTTTTTTCTATCAAAATGCTCCAGCTCACGTAAATTAAATAATTGAACCGAAATATTTTGGGAATTAGCTTAAAACATATCAAACTTCAATTCTAGAGTAATTTGCAACTTTTTTTATTCCCATACAAATCAAGGCACTGTACTTTATATGTTATTTAAGAACATTTTTTTATAACTAAAAAATAATGCAACCAGACAAAAACTGGTTCCAGAACACATGAAAATAGCCTGTACTGGCGTTACCTCCAATGATTTTTGTTTGAAATTGTGACCTCCAGAACTAGTTCTGTGGAAGTGTTAGCTAGCCAGTACCCAATCTATGCAACGGTTCTAGAACTAGTTCTCTAATCGGTGATTTTTGTTCGAAATTGCCACATTCGGAACTAGTTCCATAGAAGCGTTAATGTTCATACCCGACGTGTCCAACTTTAGGACCCTGTGGTCCCGCCCCTGTAGGTCTGTCTATATGATACAAGCTAAAAAATTAAGCTCCCCTTTAAATTGAAATTTCATTGAAATTGGATCAGCCGTTTGGAAATTCCAGATTTATTTCAATTTCATTTTTGAATGGAACAAAAACGGGAAACCGTTTAACCGGGTTTTTAATTTAAAAACCGACCAGTTTCGCATAATTTGTACTTTCGAATTATTCGACATTACAGTTTTTTTTTTTTTTTTTGTCTGTTAACCGGTTTGTTAATGGAAGGACCTAAAAATCTAAAAAGTTTTTCTATAAAACACACAATATTTTTTCATTTATTATATTTTTATAGTGTAAATTATTTAGGCAAAAAGCTAATTAGCACAATGTACAATGTATAATCTACTTGACTAATTTGCGATTTTTTATTTATTCTATTTTCCATAACAAATAATTTGTATTTATTAACAAAGTTTATTATTGCCCAAAAAATGTTTATAACATTTATAACTTATTCATTTCATCCGCACTAGCACTCACGGGCATTATATGACCATTGAATGGTTTAATATTGGAATACAAAGCAGCATTAGGTGCACCAGGATTTTCAATGCGATTTATACATTTCGAACGAGCTCTAAATTCAGCTATAGTACAATCCATACTTCGATAAACAGTTGACTGACAAGGGTCTCCCGTATAAAAATCATCACCTGTAATAGTCAAATTGCATTAGTACGACAATTTCATTATAGAAAAAAAAAATTAAATATAATTTAACCTGGAAAAACAAAGACAACACCATCCGTACAAATGTGACCAATAGGACGATACATGGTAATGCCTTTCTTTCTGCGGTCCCAAGAGAATTGTTTGAGATAGTCAAATGATTTGTGTGGTATTAAACGAGACAATTCATAAACTTGAGGCGGTAAAAAGAACAGTTTGGCTTCGCGCACTATTTGTAAATATGAAGAAGGTGGCAGCCACTAAAAAAGTAATTTATTACAGTTAAAATTAAAACAATTGTGACTCCATTAACTTACTAAACATTCTTTAACTTCTGATTCCTCACAAATTATTTCGGGAACTTCCTTAAGGAATGTTATAAAAAATGCCGTCTCATAGCCTTTTTTGATAATAGCAGGACTGGCCCAACTACACCATTCATGCAAACCCCATAAATCAGGAACAACTTGCAATTCTTTACACATTTTTAGAAATTCTTTAGGATCATCATGAACTAGTTTTTGCCATTTTGATTTATCATAATCCAGCATATAAAAACCTTCATTACTATTGGACTGTAATTGCTGCCGAGTACGGCATAAAAATACTCCAACTTCTTCAAAAGTTTCGCGTATAGCATTAATGCGTAAAGAAATTTCCCTAGAATTAAACAAATTATTTAAATTTGTATTATTATAAATCAAATCGAATTTAATTTATTATCTTAGTTATTCTTTTAAAGCATTCAAATTATTTTAATTCATAAAAATAAATTCTTTGTACTTCATATGAATTGAATTAATTCTGTTATGAATTAATTCCTTAAAGAGTTCATTCATCAATTATACAATTCAAGCTTAAAAATATATTGAATTATTTAAATTTTCTTCAATTCAAATCTATTACAAATTAGCTTTAGAAAATATTTTTTAATTCATTTTGTAAAAGATTGAAAAACAAAATATTACAAATTGAATGAAAGAAAAATATTTTTATTCAATTGGGAGATTTGAATTAACAAAAATTTAATGAATTCTTTATGAATTAATTCAATAAGGAATTAATTATATTCAAACAAAAGCCTTTGAATTAAGCTATTGAATTATATTTTGAAAAATGGTATTATGGAATGAAAAATTAGTATTTCTTAATTCAGAATTAAGATTTAATGGAATTAAGCTATCATTTAATTAATTCTTTCGAAGCTCTGTTATAAATAATATATTAACCAACCTGGCCCATATTTTAGAACTCTTGAAAAAACGATCATAACATCCCGTCCCCTGGGGTGCCAAGATTTTAGGTCTTTCCGTTTCATTTTCGATCACCACTAGATCTCTCAAGGAATGTTGTGTGACACCGAATTCTTCGAAATATTTCAACCATTCTACACTTTCATCGAATGGATCATAAATACCACCCGGAAAAACACCTTGATTTTTAAATAAAGCTGTACGATCCGAACGTTTTAAGATTAAAATCTGTAAAATAGGAAATATATTTAATATAACTTTTGAAGTAGATATTTTTATTTGAGTTATTTTACTCTATAATCATAACCATTTAATTTCTCTGGACTTTTAGCGCAAATTATTAAACTCGACGATTCTCTCCATACTGGACTCTTAATATTTTCGTTTTTTGTTGACATTTTTAAAAGGTTTAAATGGTTATAGTTAACAATTTTTTAAAGGTTATTCTTAAATTAATCTTTATCATATAATAAAGAAATTGAATGGCAATAGATAAGATGGAATGTAAAATGAATAGTATGTGTATGTTAGGCACTTCACCTGCAAGTAAAAAACGAAAAGAAATATGAATTAAATTTTCTTTAAAATATGCCTCCTATTGTAAATTTGAGATTTATATTGATACTAAGATTCTGTTCAATACGCTAAGCTTTGCTGTCGCCATCCGCTTTTATTATGTTTTTACTTCTAAACGAAATCTATCTTATAGATGTGTTAAATTGGACAATTTTCATTGTTTTGTGTACCTTAAAAACAATTTATAAACAAATATTTATAAGTTAATTTAAAAAAATCCATAATAATTAACTTTATATTTAACAATTCACCTGTAAACTATATTCCAAAACAATAAATATCGGTGCACCAAAGTCCAAATGCAGCGGCAGAGACCTGCGCCGAACGATTTTAACGGCGGCGGCGGCTCAAAGTCGGCTGTTAGCCGGCTGAGAGGTGAACATAACAACTTTTTATTTCCTAGTTTTCGCATCGTCTTATAGAGTACATTGGTTCACAAATGTGGTTCCAAGTCTCCTTTGATGTTTGACCGTTTGTTCGAACATTATTTATATTTTTAAAATTATTAAAAAAAAAGTATATATGATCTTGACACAGATCTTCTCCCTACACATGTGAAATTTCAAGCTGGAGCACTGTTGTCAGTGGAAATTTTTTAAAATACCTACAGCTGATGAGAAAACGAGAAAAAAAGGTATAGTCGGTCAAGACCGACCATATAATACCCTACACCATTATGTATGATCATAAAATTTCGGGAAGGAGACCTATATTAGATCAATACTTTTAGTAAATGTAAAATAAAATATACAAATACAGAATAATACGTTGGTACTAACATCTACTTAATTTTATGTACTTTAGGGCGATTCTCGGAAGTTGGTTTATATGGAAGCTGTGGTAAATTATGGACCGATTTTAATAAAATTTGGCAATGTTGTTTCTACTTATATAAAACTTATTTGTGTCGAATATTAACTTGATACTAACATTAGTATGGGATTTATGCACGTAAAGTGATTTTCGGAACAGGGGTTTATATGGGAGCTATGGTTAATAGTGGACCTGCCAAATTTCATTCAATTATCTTCAAAATTGCGACCTGTACTTTGTGCACAAGGTTTACATGGACAGCCAGCCGTCCAGCCAGCCAACCAGCCACCCAGACGGACGGACGGACATCGTTAGATCGATTTAAAAACATCAGCACAAACGCATAATACCCCAACCACCTATGGTGGTGTAGGGTATAAAAAAACGATTTTTCCCTACGCGTCCAAAAAATTTTAATAAGTTCTTTAAGATTTGTTTATAATCTTATCGTATAAAAATGCTAATTATCAACCTCCAAAAATTAAACTTTAGAAAATTATATTTTACTATGTCTACTGATATGTATATTTTAATTCATTGCGTTTTTACTATTTTATTAACAAAAAATATCTGATGAACGAGCTAAGTACTAAAGATTTTTCCTAAAGTTAGCGGGTTAAGCTTTTCCTGTTAGATAGATCAAAATGATTCAAACATTTTGTTTAATTTCTTGTTTAAAAATTGTTCTTCAGGATAATATTTTCATAATAGGGGATCAAATTCTACATTTTAAATTTTATATTTAATGATAAATATAATATTGAAAAATGCAGAATACAGATGTTTATTCCAAAAAATTAAATTTCCATACAGGGAAAAATTTTTTATTTTTAATACATAATTTTTTAAAAAAGGATTTGTAAAGGAATTGAAAATAAGATTTTCTATTTAAATTTTAGAAAAGAACTGTTGAAATTTCTATATTTCATTAATATTATTAACGCACGTTTTGCTTCATAACTTTTTTCCGAAGCAATTTTTAAAATTATTTTATCATTGAAAATATGTTAGTTATTATTCTTGAAGACAACCTGTTGATTTGTTGTGAGTTTGACCAAAATGAGTAACGAAAATGATGTATGTGCTATAAATTATTAAAAATTTTCAAAAAAAAAAAAAAAAAACAAATTGGTCCTACAAATAATTGGTCAAAGAATTAAATGTCTGCTGTCATACTGTTTTCAATGTCATTAAACAGTATCAGGGGAATTCGACCATCGATAGGAAACATGGTTCAGAAAAAAAAGTCCACATGATATTGGATGGACAAGTAAATTGAAACCATATTGAAAAGCACTCCAAACACATCTTGCAGAAAATCACCCCATTCACTCCACTTAAGAGATGATTTTTTTTTTTAGCGTACGAAGAAAGACTAAATTTAAAAAAGTAGTTTTAAAAAAATGGAATGAAAATGGAGAGAAGCGAACTGAAAAAGAAAAGAGAAACCACTATTTTTAGTTCTTTTTTTTTTTTTTTTTGTTTTGCTTTAAAAATAATACAAAAATAGATAAATAATAAAACACTTTTCAAATAAAATTTTTCTTAAATGGAACAAATTTTATGACTGTTTTTGAAATTAATGTTACGATCATTTGACTTTTGTCAATATTATGGATGTGCGATTAATCGGTTATACAACAATTCTAATTAATAAAAATTCTGATTAATAATTTTTAATTTTGATTAATCAAATTTGAATAATATTATTCAATGTTTTCAAATTTAGTTTACAATTAAAAAAATGAAAGAAAAAATGCTAAATATATTATATATGTTATTTGGTGATTAAACGACCCACATTTTATATTTTCAAACTTTGCATGCATTTTTTTTATATATACATATATATATTATAATGAAAATTAAAAGCATAAAAAAGTCAAATAATTATTCACAATTTTAACTATTTAAATTCCTGATTAATTGATTAATCATAATTTTGAACAAATGAAATCAAAATTAATCGATTAATCATAAATATATTTAATCATATTGTTGAATAAATCAAATAATTAATTAATTTGAAATTTGATTTTTACGTCACGTTACGGTCTTTTGCATTTTAATATGTATAAATAAGTATATTTATCTACAAGCTAATTCATTACAATCATTCTTGGATGTTGAAATAAAAAGATACCAGTACCTATGCTACTGAATTACCTCTTATTAAAAAATGTGATGAATCATATCCCATCTCCTGATAACGGACAAAATCACAGCCTATGGAAGCTTTCGCTGTATATGTAATTTCCTATAGTAGCTTCTTGGCTTGAGATTAATGTTGAATTATTATTATACAAAAAAATTGCGTGAATGCGTCCATAATATAGATGAACAAATAATTCATATAATCATCAACGATTTATGATGAACACGCTAAAGTTGTTACTGACTCCGGAGAGAGAGAAATGAAATGTATTCTGTGATAATCTTGAAGACATATGTCGTTATTATTCTTCCTTTTAAAGTGAATAACAAATTACAAGACTCTTGAGATTTTGCTACACACTAAAGGCCCAACCACTCAACAAAAAATCATCGTATCACAATCAGCTGTTTCAACCAGCTTTATGCAGATGTGTGTATCAGGGCTGTCAGATGTGGCGATTTTTCGCCAAACGTGGCGATTTTTAATTGCTCTTGGCGACTGAATTTTCCGTTTTGCGACATGTCGAATATTGTTTGCTTGAACATAAAATCAAAAGTATATCTTTAAACAGATAACACACGTATGTTTATTAATTTCTCCATACTTATAAAATAAAGTTGTAAAAGTATAGAGTAAACAATTATTTGTGCATGATTTTTATTATCATTCTGGTAATTTTTGCAAATTGTAAAAAAACATTAACGAAAAGATAGCAACGACGGAAGTGAAAAGTGGCAACACCGCAAAATTTGCAATAATTTCAAATAAAATTTTAATAAAAATCTACTAAAAAACTACAATAAAGTTTTAGATATTTAAAATATTAATTAATTTAAAAAAATTTACAAATTACAATATTTTTTTTTTTTTTCTTAATAACAAAATTATATACCTTAAGGAAACTGTAAATGGAATATCTCAGGAACCAGGCAGTGTCAGGGCAAAAACTGTATAGGGAATGGAAGGGTACTATTTATAGATTCAAAAAAGCTTTCCGTGCTAAAAATCGTCGGAACAGTTTCTGAGAAAATCAAGTTCATCCAAAATGGTCAGTAAAACCTGGAAAATGGAATATCTCAGGAACAAGGCAGTGTCAGGGCAAAAACTGTATAGGGAATGAAAGAGTACTATATATAAATTCAAAAAAGCTTTCCGTGCTAAAAATCGTCGGAACAGTTTCTGAGAAACTCCAGTTCATCCAAAATGGTCAGTAAAACCTGGAAAATGGAATATCTCAGGAACAAGGCAGTGTCAGGGCAAAAACTGTATAGGGAATGAAAGAGTACTATATATAAATTCAAAAAAGCTTTCCGTGCTAAAAATCGTCGGAACAGTTTCTGAGAAAATCCAGTTCATCCAAAATGGTCAGTAGAATCTGGAAAATGGAATATCTCAGAAACTAGGCAGTGTCATGGCAAAAACTGTATAGGGAATGAAAGAGTACTATATATAAATTCAAAAAAGCTTTCCGTGCTAAAAATCGTCGGAACAGTTTCTGAGAAAATCCAGTTCATCCAATATGGTCAGTAGAATTTGGAAAACGGAATATCTCAGGAACCAGGCAGTGTCAGGGCAAAAGGTGTATAGGGAATGAAAGAGTACTATATATAAATTCAAAAAAGCTTTCCGTGCTAAAAATCGTCGGAACAGTTTCTGAGAAAATCCAGTTCATCCAAAATGGTCAGTAGAATCTGGAAAATGGAATATCTCAGGAACTAGGCAGTATCATGGCAAAAACTGTATAGGGAATGAAAGAGTACTATATATAAATTCAAAAAAGCTTTCCGTGCTAAAAATCGTCGGAACAGTTTCTGAGAAAATCCAGTTCATCCAAAATGGTCAGTAGAATCTGGAAAACGGAATATCTCAGGAACTAGGCAGTGTCAGGGCAAAAACTGTATAGGGAATGAAAGAGTACTATATATAGATTCAAAAAAGCTTTCCGTGCTAAAAATCGTCGAAACAGTTTCTGAGAAAATCCAGTTCATCCAAAATGGTCAGTAGAATCTGGAAAATGGAATATCTCAGGAACCAGGCAGTGTCAGGGCAAAAACTGTATAGGGAATGGAAGGGTACTATATATAGATTCAAAAAAGCTTTCCGTGCTAAAAATCGTCGGAACAGTTTCTGAGAAAATCCAGTTCATCCAAAATGGTCAGTAGAATCTGGAAAATAGAATATCTCAGGAACCAGGCAGTGTCAGTGCAAAAACTGTATAGGGAATGGAAGAGCACTATTTATAGATTCAAAAAAGCTTTCCGTGCTAAAAATCGTCGGAACAGTTTCTGAGAATATTTTCCGCTATTCCTTAAGAATATTGAATGGGTTTTTAACAATGTTAGGAACAAGTTGATCTATTTATTTTCAGCGATTTTGGCTAGGTATTTAATTTTATCATGAGCAAAGTTAGCAACACTTTTTGGGCGCGCGCATTTTTTTTTTTGCATTGGTGTATATTCGGCGGGTTTTTTTTTTTTTTTTTTCTTTGGCGCACTAAATAATACATAGTATAATAATAAAGTATACTCGTAAGACCAGCTGTTTTACAATTTTTTCATTGGCAAACCTCGCGGTACTGTCAAATTGTTTTTGTATTCACATGTAAAATATTTTTGGAGTTTTTTTTCTCTTGCTCTCTTTCGTTCTCTCATTTTTCCGTTCAAAGCATTCTGACATTGTGGGCAGTAGTTTTACACTAACAAAATACAAGCAATTTTTGTTTTTGTAGATATGCGAGTACTTAATTATTATACTATGCGACTAACGAAGCCCTCAGAAGGGTGAAAATATCGAAGCCCTTCCAGGGTTAAAAATCTTCCAGTGTTATAAAGCATTTTATTAACAGCTGGGTCTGATAAGATTTTTACAAAAATAAAGTTAAAATTTAGATTATTTTCCTATTAGAAAGCAAAGACGAAAAAATAATGAACGACAATGAATTGGAAAAGATCTATAGACCTTCGTCTACCTTAATAATAGTGGTAAAAAACAAAAATTATGAACAAGGCTACAATTATCAAGTAAATAACGTTGATTTTCAAATATTTAAATAAATTATATTTAAAATTTATTTACATATTCTATGCAATAGTTCTTGCTGGCTAAACGTTCTGCGGCCATAGCTTTTGCACCCGATCATTATGTTTTCCCTGGAGGAGTGTTTGATTCAAAAGCTGATGATGATATCGAATGGCTTAGATATTTTGAAACTTTTGGCATTTCCAGACAGGATCTGGATAAACTAAATTTACAACATTTACCCAATAGACCAAAGCCTTTAATGACGTGTAAAGGAAACTTATGTCGTGATATTTCATTGCGTATAACTGCTATAAGAGAAGCGTTCGAAGAGGTTGGTCTTTTATTGTGTCTGAATCGTGATGATTTGAAAAATAAACACAAAACCAGTGGTAGTTTTAAGCACAATTTCGACCGTTCCTATTGGCAGAAAAAAGTTCATGATAATGCTATGGAATTTTTAAATTTATGTAAATATATGGATGTTGTGCCGGACTTGTGGTCTTTATATGAATGGAGTATTTGGCGTAGTCCACCCACAGCTAGGAAGAAATATGATACAGCCATTTATGTGGTGACATTAGAAGATCAACCTAAATTATTACTAGAACCCACAGAAGTGGAAGAAGAATTGGTAAGAAATACATTTTTATTAAGAACGACATTAAGATAGTCTAAAGGAGGATTTAAAATAAAATTATGATTTTTATCTTAGTGGGTAACACCTCCTGCATCCCTTAGACTTTACAAAGATCGCACAATTTGGTTAGCTCCTTTGCAATTTTACGAAATCTCACGCTTATCGAATGCTTTAGACTGCTCTAAATTACAAGCTTTTATTAAAGAGCGCAATTCTATAGGTAGTACGTTAATAATGCTAGCCTATTATAGATGTACTGATTATCTAGTGGGAACACTACCAGGTAAGTTTTTTTTAAAAAAGAAGTTTTGAAACAAAATAAGATAAATGTATATTATTACCAGGTGACGATTTTTATCCAGCCAGTACTTTAGAACATACAGAAACAATTCAATTATCATCTACAGATATGGAATTTAAGGAAAAGACTAAAAATATTCATCGTATAACATATCATGATATGTATGATTTGGAAGTAACTTGCAATATAACACCTATCGATGGTCATTTAAGTCCTGTGTTGCAATTTTTGGATAATAGTAAATTGTAACGATATTTGTTTGAATAATTGTTAACTTTTTATTTAATTAGTTATAAAATTCTTAAATGATATTCCCAGTTAACACATATTTAGTTTCAGATACTTTACTATTTTTTTTATTTTATTTAAAAAACATGTTTTTATTTACATCAAGTTTTTAATAAAAATTCAATTACTATTAATAATTCTTTTAAACTTTATTAAAATATATAAAATTTTGCATATCTAGTCATTTTTTACAGCAATAATTTTTTGTTAGGAGTATCCATACAAATATTACGACATGCATGGCATAATTTCTTCAAATATGGCTTCTCCGCAGAACCTTCAACATTTTCTTTAGCTTTAGTATTTAAATCAGGACATTTATCCAAAGTACAACCACTTTCAGAGACAAGTCGAGAAAATTCTATGGCTAAAAGAGTTGTAGAATCGTGATAATCCAAAAATGAATTACAAAATGCGCAACAATTATTTTGTGTTGCTAAATTATTATCATCATTTAAATCAAGTTTCTCTAAACGTTGCATTACATCCCGATTAACAGCAATTTTATCCCCCGTTCGAAATACCGTAGAAACTGTTGCTGAAAAGTTCTGTTGCAAATTGTCCACAAAAGATTTAGTTAAATTTTGTAAACTGGCCGTTGAACCCACCTCTAGACCATAACGATGACTTTGTAAAGGTTGTAGATTTTGAGCTTTTAGATATAATTCTATTTCTGCAGTATTTAAATCTTTCAAAGGTCTTATAAGTTTAATACCATTGCCTAAACGATCGTCTACCAAGGCCACATCTAAAGCGGCACTGCCTCCTCTGCCCAAAGCTACAGCAGCCAATAGGTCAGTTGCCAAGTCTGAGCTTATATCAGACATAAATGCAAATTTACTTTTAAAATGTTTAGCTGCAGCTGCTATCAATTTGCTGCGATGATGTTTAACAAAATCCTGGCGAGATGTTAAAGATTTAATGGAATTTATTGAGTTTAGAAAGGATTGCTTTTTGTCACTATGTAACAAATGATATTGCTGTTCCTTGATATCTTTATAATTTAGCATGGTACCTATAACCTGTTGTTCTTCAACCAAAGGCACAATGTAGCTTTCAAAGTGGGTATATTGCTGTAGAAAAATTTGCATTTTCTCCAGGAAATTTAAATATTCATCTTTTTTATTATTTTGATTCAATAATTGATAATCGTCTATATACAATACGGTGGCCGTGCAGTGCAACCGTTTAAATGTGTTTTGTGTTTGAGCATGATGCAACATATCCAATAATACCAACGACTCGGCACTGCCATCAAAAACTAATACAACCTTGGCATCTTTAGGTAATACCTTCGATGAACCTAGGGCAGCTCGAAATTTGTGTCGAGCGTACAACAGAAAACAATCTTGACATTCTGGCTGTCTAAAAGGTAATTTATATACAGCTCCTGGTTTTTGGCATTTATTGCAAAGTTTTTCCTCTATTAAATCATTTTCTATGGTAGCTTTTTTATCGGGTATCATAGCATGAACTCCACCCTCATCACCAAAATCATCTTCACCTATACTGCACATTTTGCTTTATTATTTTTTCGATTTTTTTAATTTTTTACGAAATTCTCAAGTTGCACATGTGAATGTTTACAATTTTGTTTTTATTGGTTTTTGACACTTGTTTTAAAAGTTTTCTAAAAAAATAAAGAGTGGCCAGATAGCACAGATTTTAGAGGTTGATAACTTTGAGTCTACATTAAACAAATTTTTATCAAGACAAACGTCAAAATTTTATCATGATAAAGATTTGTCTAATGTAGACTGAATTTGTCAGTATTATTGCAGCGTTAAAAGAAAATTGTCAGCGCTCGAGCTCTGACAACTTTGTCTTGATAATGCTTAGTAAAAGACGCCATCTTGATTGTTGTTGGTACTTTTTGCATGGTCTATTATGACATACGTTTTCCCCTATAATTGATAGAGATAAAAAATTATCTGCAACTCAAACAAAAATTTGACGTTTGTCTTGATACAAATTTCTCTAATGTAGACTCAAAGTAAAGTGCTGCAAATATAATTTATAAGCAATATTCCGAAACAAATGACTTTTTTGTTGTAGTATGCTCCTAAAAAATGTTTGTTTAAATTTCCAGAAAAAATTTATTCACCACGCTTGGAAGGTTGTATTAAATCATTAGATAGAAAGAACAATATATTTTAAATTTTGCAAAAAATTTAATTTAAAGGTATATGTTTGGTCACACTTGTTGAGTTTTTGAAAACGCCACATTTCAGAAAATTAAATGGAAATAAATTAGTTCAATTTGCGAGATTAAGAGTGTGTGCCAAACGGTAGCAAAGTATGTAGAAAAGTAAAATTTTGAAGTATATGAGGTGAATAAAATTTCACTAGCTCATAGGGCTACATAAATTTTTGACAATAGAATAGAAAAATTTGAAAGTTGTAAAATAAAAAATAAATTTAGATAATTTGAAATCATTTGAGATTTTTAATATTTATTTTATAAAATTGTAGTTTTTATCTTTAAAACAAATAATTATTAATATATTTTTAATTTTATTTAAAGTTTTGTGAAATTTTGTTAACGATTTAGTATTTATTTTGTAGAAGAATATAAATGTTAAATTTGGTAGTAAAACTTTCGCATGGTTCCAAAAAATACAGATTTGAAAACATTTAATACCTCTTGTACAATTAAGCATAATGGTGTTTGTAACATATCGGAGAGGGTAACTACCATTTCAAATTGTCAGGTCGATATCTCAGCATCATGGAACTCTAGAATGGTCTTCTAAAGAAATAATGTTTTCTACAAGTGTTTTCTTATGTTCCCAGAAAAAATTTATGTTCCAACTAGATTTTGAACCGAATTAATAGAAATAAAATTTTCAGACTTGATAAAATTTTTGGATGATTTTTCGTTTTCGAAGAACTTTTTTTGCACTTAATCTTTTTTAATTAATCTAAAGTTCTGCCATTTAATTTAAAATAAAATTATTGAACAATAATGATCGATTTAGGTACTTATCTTTTGATGGAACCTTCGATTTTACTCATATTTTTAAAGTGCCAAATCTATAGATCCTTTCCAATATGAATAGTTCTCGGAAATGAAGATCATAGATAATTTTCATTTTTTTCAGTATTTTATTTTAAATAAATTTAAAAAAGATAAAGTTTCATTAAAATTTTTCCACAAAATTTAAAAAATTTTAAGAAAATTATTGTTGACCCTTTTTTTTGTCCACACTGAAAAAGGACTACTTGTGCTTGAGACGATGTACCGTTTTCGGGATAATGTTTACGGATGTTATTTTTGTATGGGTTTTTAACCCAATATACTCGCAATGATTTAGCATTAAAAGTTATATTGTTTTGCATAAAATTTTGTCGAAAACTCAAAAAAGTTTAAATAAATAAACTTGACCCTATTTTTTTGTCCGTAACTGTATATATATATATATATATATATATATATATATATATATATATATATATATATATATATATATGCTTTTATTTTAAAATTAATAAATTGATTAACAAATATTTTAAATTGGAAATAAAATAAAAAAAAGTATTTTTATTTTATTCACAAGTAAAAGCTATGACTAGAATAAAAAAATTTTAATTTTTTTTTATATGGCGTAACTTGTTTTCATTTTTTTTTTTTTTTTTTTTTTTTTTTTTTGTATTTTCCAAGTTCAGCATTGGCTAGGAAATTAAAACAAAATAAAAAAAAAAACATTTTTGAAGGTTTTGTAAAAAATAACTTTTTTATGCTAGGAACACAATTCCATCGTAAGAACGTACTACAACCATATTTTTATTACATTTGAGTTCGTTTTACTCACAATTGCGACGTACAAGTTCTTTTTATTTTAAATAATATTGGAAACTCTAAAAAAATTTGTAAATTTCTTTACTTATTTAGTTTAAATTTTTCTCCAAATAACAAAAATTTAAAGATATTTTCGTTGTTTTTTCTTTATTTTCCATTTTAAAATGGCAAATGCGGTCGTAGATTTCGTAAAAAATAGAAATATCTAAACCTATTCGAGCTATTGTGAACTTTTCAATAAGAATTTGGCAACGTATCGACGTAATATGTTTCTACAAGCATACGATGCAATTGAGATCCTAGCATTACTTCATAGTAAAATAATAAAGTACTCGCATATCTACAAAAACAAAAATTGCTTGTATTTTGTTAGTGTAAAACTACTGCCCACAATGTCAGAATGCTTTGAACGGAAAAATGAGAGAACGAAAGAGAGCAAGAGAAAAAAACTCAAAAAATATTTTACATGTGAATACAAAAACAATTTGACAGTACCGCGAGGTTTGCCAATGAAAAAATTGTAAAACAGCTGTTCTTACGAGTATACTTTATTATACTATGAAATAATTCGTGATTTTGGACAACGAAAGGATGGTGTAATATAAACGAATGCTTACGAATATATTTCTTATTATATACGAAATATTTATATTGTTTTACGATAAAGCTTTGTTTATAAATACAAAAGTAATTGTAACATATACAAAAAACTTTCATATTTTTAGTTTATAATTTCATATTAATAGAATTTTATTTTTATTTGTTTACCAAAGAAATTGTATTTTTTAGATTTAGAATATTAATTCATCTACATTTTTTAAGTAAAAGTAAAAATCTAAAATTCATTGCTATTAAAAATAATAACAAAGGTATACACGTTTTTGGACCTGAGCAGCTCAAAATGGTGAATAGGAATCTTAACTAATTTTTTCAAAATTAGCTTTCAAGATATCAACAAAAATAATTAATAATATAAGATCGGATAAGCAGTTTAAAGTGATAAATCGAAATTTATCTTATGTATTAGACACCAATAATATATGATTTTCGTCAAAATTTTATGTTTGCTGTTCTATCTTGTAACTTGCACCACCAAACTTTTAAGTGTAAATTCCAAAATATTGAATAAAAAAATTATGTTTAACATATATTCGATATCCAATTTTGTAATATTTATCCCTCCGTTGACGGCTTATTTTACGTAAAATATTTTTTAAAGATTCCGTCGTACATTAGTTTTTTAATATTAGATTTTTCAAATAAACCAAATTTTGGTCATTTGCCGCTTTGAAAATGCTCTTGATAAGGTAAAGTTCTATGGAATTTTTGGCATAAACTTTTCACAAAACAATATAACTCAGGTTTTCAATTTTTTTTAAACAATCTACAATTTCTTGGGAATGTTAATTTAATAAGTAATTAAATAATATGAAAATTATCTTATATCAAAATAACAGAAATATAATAAAATACTTTTTATATAATATATATTATATAAAATACTTTTATATAATATAATAAAATATTTTGTTATATAACGAAAATATTTAAATATTGCGAAAGAAACCACTACGAAAGATTTCGTGAATTTCGTAAAATGTTAAAATGCTTCATAAAATTTATTTTCGTGAAATATAAGAAATATTCTTATATTTTACGAATGAATTGGCTACGAAATATTTTTTTGTAAAATGTGTCATAGACTTTTTTCTGTGTATAAAAAACAAATTCGAATAATAAACTTTTAAATAAAATGTAAAAATGTAACCGTACTTTATTTAGTTGATGAATTAATAAGAAAATTATAACGTGTCATTTTTTATACAATATTCAAAAATACGGCATCTCTCTAAAATGTTAATATAGTAGCTTTCTCTTTCTAACTTATAGACGGGGATAGTGAAAAAAGACAAGCTATGGTATGATGAAATCAAAGATGCCATAATGTTGCCACTTAGTGACGCACAATAAAATGTGTACTTTTACAAACAATTAAAAACAAACAATAATGATTAATTAAAGCAATAACAAATTAAAGGTAAAAATGTGTTATGAAAAACATGAAAGATGTGTTATAATTCATTATAATTCCTTTATTTAAATGCTGTTTATAAACACATTTTGTTTTATAGCCATCTGGCTAAATTTTTAGTACAACTCGTTAGATTTGTTATCCATCCTTATTCGTTGAACAACACGAATTGTAAGTGTGCAGGTGTTAAATAAAGATTTTTGCTATTTAAAGTAAAAAATAATTATCAAAATTGTGAAATTTCTATAAATTTATGTTTCTGCTACAAGAAGAAATAGTTTTTTATATGAAAATTGTGTGAAAAGTGTTGAAATTGGAATATTAAGGTTGGCAAAAAAATTTCGCCAATACTGTTAATTCCGTAACGAGTAGCAAAGTCGAGAAAAATTTTCTACTCGTTAGTGGCTCATGTAACGCAACGAGTTGAGATAACAATGTAGTAAAAAAAAACTACTACTACATGACATTAGAAAGACAACACACAGTCAGTCACACGCAGAGAAATTTTTAGAAATGTACACATTAAGATTTACTATAAAATTTATTAAAAGCAAAAAAGTGAATTAAATATTTTTAATAAAACAAATTATTTTTATTACAATGAATTTACAGAAAACGTGTTTATTGAATATAGAGAATAACTGGAGAAAGTGAAGCGTTTTTTTTTATTATTTTTTATTTGTAAAAAAAATAATACCACACACTAAGAGATAGAACAAGAAAGAAGAAGCTAACAACTTAGGTCATTTAGCGCAAAAAAAAAAAAAGAAACAGAAAAAACAACAAGAACATATACTAAAGACCAACCCCTACTTTGGTAAATAAATATAAACAACAACAGCAAAAAGAACAATAAAACAGCTACAACAATCGGCAATCTCGTCTCATCACACAGAGATTTATTAAGATGCTGATAAATAATACGGAAGCTTTAAAGAGCTGGCTAGTAGAAATCCTTGAACCACTGTAAGTTTTCAAATTTTTCTTTATTAAAGGACTTATATGGAATATTTTATTGATAAACAATTCATTTCTTTTTTTTACTTTTAGATGTGATGCGGATTCCTCGGCTTTGGCTCGTTACGTTTTAGCTCTATTAAAAAAAGACAAACCAGAAAAAGAGCTTAAACGTGTTATGATCGAACAGTTGGATGTGTTTTTGGTAGAACAAACAAAACCCTTTGTGGAACGTCTATTGGAAGCCATTAGTACTGAAGAATATTTAAAAACTCCCCTGCCTACTGCCAATAATCCAAAAACAACTGTGACTGGTAATGAAGACACTGAAGTGTCGACCATTGCTAATAATGCTGCCGTCGCCATTGCTACCACCTCAGTGGCAACATCGTCATCATCCTACTCTTCATCTAACATGAATAACACCTCCTCTAATACAAATATTGGTGCTGCAGTTGCGACGGTGTCAAGTGTTACAAATGTGATAAATCAAAATGATAATAGCGATACAATCAATAGCGTAACCGCCAAAGTGATAGATAATAATACGGCTACTACAAGTAGTACATATGCGGATAAAGTTAATACACCACCCATTGATGAAGTAAGTACAAACTAATATACATATTTGAATTGTTTTGTTTTATTTTGTTATTAATACGATTACCATGTGTTTTACATACATAGATACATTTCTTCTTATGATCTCATTTTTGTTAATTATTTTTAAAAAAGAAAAAAAAGAAGCGAAGATCTTTTTAATGAAGATCATTAATGAAAAAATATAATGTTTACTCAAGGGTTGATTACAACAGTTTCAATTCTTATCATATTATATGCGTTTATATTGTTATATTGAAATTTAAAGTCAAGTCCTCTACACGATGCGAAAGCTTCATATACTTTTAATAGTTGTAAACTTCTTGTAACGTATACTAATAACATATTTGAATAGATCTACAAAACAAAAATTGTTTGATTTCTGTAGGAAGAAAATACAAAAATTTATTTAGAATGACTGCTACTCTACCAAATTCTCCATTCTATATATTTATTTGTTATTGTTTGATTTCAGTCGTTTTTTTTCAAGTTTTTCATACAATAAATTGCTTCTGTTTAAGAATAGGTCACTTAATAGATTCTTGTGTTCATATTTTTCTTTACAAAGTTATAAATGTTACATGGAAAGTCAGGTATTTACTTTCTTTTGAAGGTAAATACAGTAAAAGCTCCCATAGGCGGATAGCTCCGTTAGACAGACAATTTTTTTCATCTCCGCTAGGCGGACGCTCTCTTGGGCGGACGCGGACACCTATTTTTAAAGAAAACATCTCTCTACGAAATATTATATAATGAAATGTTTTTTTTTTTTTTTTTTTTTAATTTTTGTTTGTGTTTGCATTCATATTAATATTTACTTACATTTTTTGAAGTTTTTTACTTAACTTTTTGCTGGTTTTGAGCAAAAACTAGATTTTTAATTTAACTTTGACTTTTACACTTGATTAAAAATTCTTCATACTAGAAAAGAGAAAATGAAAACTTGATCCCCAAAAATAGATGCTGTCGCAGTTTTCTATATCCTGAACACAGTCTCGATGAGAACACAACATGGCGACAGATTCCTACAAATCTTGAAAACTTTTTTGAACAAAGAATATAGAAATTCTGCACCACAAGCAGGGCGACATTGTCATCAGTTATACAAAAAAAGTAATTAGGCGCTGCTTAAGATCAAGGCCAAGCTACTAACGTCATTTTCCTAAGTTAATCCTGTCGTTCTTAGTAACATGCCAATTACTTTGTTGTCAAACTTGTCCTGAACATGCTTTTTATTTTTAAAATTTCGTCTAAAAATCATTAGTAAAAATGCTGTTGAAAGAAATCTGATATTTTTTACGAAAAATTACTAAATTTAGAAAGTAAATTAAGGAAAATGGAATGAAAACGGAGAGAATCGAACTGTAACCATAACCACAAAATAGCCATAAAATAAATTTCATAAAATCATAATTTATTGCAAATAATGTCAAATGAAAATGCAAATATCACAATTCATAGTATTTTTTGCTTTAAAATCTAGCTATTGAGTAACATTTTTCAAATGTCACTTTAATGCAAAAACAGATAAATCATAAAACACTTTTCAAATAAAATTTGTTTATATGTAACAAATTTTACGACTGTTTCGTTCATGATGTTAATGTTACGATTTTTTTTTACTTTTGTCAATATTGATGTAATTTTTGAAGATATGAACATGAAGTTTTTTGTATAAATGTAGTTTGGGTCAGTATATTATAATCCAGTAAATAAAAGCAAAATTTGATTTTAAGTGCATACGGCTTTTTACATTTTAGTTGACGATATACTATATGTATAAATAAGAATATGTATATTTAAAAGTTAATTCATTACAATCAATCTTGAATGCTCGAATAAAAAGATATAGTACGAAATTACACCTTTGAAAAAAAAATGTGTACCATATCCCATAGACGGACATCTCCCGATAACGGACAAAATCAGCGTGACGATCGCTGTCCGCCTATGGGAGCTTTCACTGTATTATTAACTTAAAACTCTATATGTACACAATGCGGGGGTCTGGACATCGATGTATTTCTTTATATTGTGTAATTTTATTACAGATAATGTACATAAATAGCTATTATTCATAATATGTATATGATTTAATCATAGAAATAAGTTTTCAAACGTTTAAAAGGGTATAAACAGATAAATACATAGATTTACATACATTTGTTTTAACATGCGTGTGAAGATAAATATGCCTACTTTAATACATTTTCAAAAAATGTCGCATGCGATAAAAAAAGTGCAAAAAAATCGGATGCTATAAAATTTTTTTTAGATCGCATATTTGAAGAACATTTTTGATATTTTCTGAAATTTACACTTTAAAAAATAAGATATTAAATAAAATATTTCATTCTATTTCGAATCTTTTTGTTCGAGCTTTTACACTTCTTTATCTGACGCGATCTTATATAAAATAACCAGACTTTGTGGATAAATTCCGCACCATTCTTGTTATTGTGCAGACTTTCAATAGTTAAATACAGGGTAGTCGAGATTTGATGACAATTTTTTTTTTTTTTTTTTGGCGGGATATCAACGAAATACAAATTTTTAATAGGGATTGATAATTGTTGTAATTGTACATATTTTGCTTTATATCTCGTTGATGTGCCCAAAATAATCAATGTAGTAAATAGTCTCTAAGTTTGGAAAACAAGAGCGAACACTTTTCAAAAAGTCAGTTTTTTGCGAGTTACATTGACAGTTTCATATAGAATTGCATGGATTACTGCGTGAACTTATTATTATTATAATTTTTTTTTATTTTTTTTTTTACACAATAAAATCGAGGGAGCATTAAAAATAAATTTAACAAAAAAATTTTATGGACTTATTGAAAATTAGGTAAAAATGTCTTTTTTATAGCAAATTGCAATTTATAAAAATCTTTTATATTATATATAGATATAAGAACAGATAAATAAAATTAATAGAGACCATAAATTAAAATCATATCTCATTAATATTTGAAAACTGGCCATTTTTACTAGGTACATCGCATGGACAAAGGTATATCGCATGAAACTTCCACCTCATTCCCCTACTAGCTTTATTATTCTCACAAAAGAAGCGTAGAAACAGTAAAATATATGTAACAAATAGTAAAACTAGTAGTAACTTAAATTGAGAAAACATTCAAATGTGAAAAAATGTAAAGAAAAAAGTAACAAATTTCACCATCGTGCAATCCTTAACATAAAAAAGGAAGAATAAATGAAATTGAAAAAAGATTCGGCTGTGCCGAATCTTTGATACCCTTCACCATATTACCATCTTACTATCTTATCGACATCATATTACCATCTTACTATCTTATCGACATCATATTACCGACAAATAATAAAATTTTCGCCTTAACGTATGCTTTCATATTTTCACATATATAAATCTAAATTTTTTTAAAACTACGAAAATTTGAATATGAAAAAAAAAAAAAAAACAATCATAGCAGGCTTTGCTTTTAAAAAATAAACAACAACAACAATTCCATATTTATTTATTTTTTTATGTGTGTATATACAAACTGACTGCATATACAAAGAACAACAACAACACTGTTATTCATTATATGACTGCTGTTTCTAACTAAACTACTTGTCTTATAGCAGTGTTCCCCAAAACCAACGCACGCGTGCGTTTTGTCTCTTGTGTTATTCTCTTGATAAGAATAAAAAACACACATATTAATTCAGTCTAGCACTAGCGTTCAACGAAGCAGATTGTGTTATCGCTTGTTGCTTGATATACACTCATAAAAAATGTTTAATGGTAGTGGGTACATAAGAATCAAAATATGAATATATTTAATTTTTACTAAAAATTATATCATTTATTAATCAAAATTTTTGGTTAATTTGAAAGAATTATAAATTTTCATTTCCATTTTATTATAAATAATTTTACAATAAAAAGGAAGATATTTTTTTTTTTTTTGTGTATAATTTCAGAGCGGGAGAGTTATACAGAACACACATTAACAAAATGTGAATGTATAAGTGTGGGGATCACTGTCTTATAGGCAGAAACGTCACTAATAGTCATTACAATGCTTAATATACATGTTTGTGTATGTATTTATGTATATTCTTAACAGATATGTTTTAGTTTTTAAAAATAAACAACAACAATTCCATATCTATTTATTTTTGTACAGACTGCATATACAAAGAACAACAACAACACTGTTATTCATTATATTACTTCTGTTGCTAACTAAACTACTTGTCTTATAGGCAGAAACGTCACTAATAGTCATTACAATGCTTAATATACATGTTTGTGTATGTATTTATGTATATTCTTAACAGATATGTTTTAGTTTTAAAAAATAAACAACAATTCCATATCTATTTATTTTTGTACAGGCTGCATATACAAAGAACAACAACAACACTGTTATTCATTATATGACTGCTGTTTCTAACTAAACTACTTGTCTATACAAAAAACAAAAAACGTCACTAATAGTCATTACAATGCTTAATATACACATGTTTGAGTGTGTATTTATGTTCTTAACAGATTTGTTTTTGGGTCATAACTCTGTTGATTATGAACGAATTTGGTTTATTAAAAAAAACGAAATTTTATAAAAACATTTATGACTGATCTATATAAAAATGAAATTGAAAAAAGATTCGGCTGTGCCGAATCTTTGATACCCTTCACCATATTACCATATTAACATCTTACTATCTTATCGACATCATATTACCATATTACCGACTAATAATAAAATTTTCGCCTTAACGTATGCTTTCATATTTTCACATATATAAATCTAAATTTTTTTCAAACTACGAAAATTTGAATATATAAAAAAAACAATCATAGCAGGCTTTGCTTTTAAAAAATAAACAACAACAACAACAATTCCATATTTATATATTTTTTTATGTGTGTATATACAAACTGGCTGCATATACAAAGAACAACAACAACACTGTTATTCATTATATTACTTCTGTTGCTAACTAAACTACTTGTCTATACAAAAAACAAAAAACGTCACTAATAGCAAAGAATATACAACATATATGAATATTCTTTGCTAATAGTCATTACAATGCTTAATATACATGTTTGTGTATGTATTTATGTATATTCTTAACAGATATGTTTTAGTTTTTAAAAATAAACAACAACAATTCCATATCTATTTATTTTTGTACAGACTGCATATACAAAGAACAACAACAACACTGTTATTCATTATATTACTACTGTTTCTAACTAAACTACTTGTCTATACAAAAAACAAAAAACGTCACTAATAGTCATTACAATGCTTAATATACATGTTTGTGTGTGTATTTATATTCTTAACAGATTTGTTTTTGGCCCATAACTCTGTTGATTATAAACGAATTTGGTTTATTAAAAAAACGAAATTTTATAAAAACATTTATGACTGATCTATATAAAAATAATAATCTGTAGCTTGAACAAGGGCTTCAAAAATAAAAAATTCGTTTTCCCCGATATCTCAGTTATTACTGAACCGATTTATTTTATTTTTCCAGAACAAAAATTCAGAAAATAATTTCCGAGCCTCCTTTGAAAAGTCCCTGGTATATGCAGAGGCTTCAGAAACTGAAAAACCGGTTTTTAAAGCATATCTCCGCCATTTATAAACCGATAATGCTGATTCAAAAAACCGAAATTTTATAAAAATATTTGTGACCGATCTGTATAAAAATAAAAATCTATAGCTTAAACCAGGGCTTTAAAAAATAAAAAATGCGTTTTGTCCGATATCTCAGTTATTATTGAACCGATTTATTTCATTTTTTCAGAACAAAAATTCAGAAAAAAATGTCCGAGACTTCTTTGTAAAAACGAAGTCCCTAGTATATACAGAGGCTTCAGAAACTGGAAAACCGGTTCTAAAAACCGGTTTTCTTAACATATCTCCGCATTGTATAAACCGATCTTGCTGAATTCCAATAGCAAAATTCTCGAAAGCATTTTCGATCGTTTGATATATATATTATATATGTCAGTTATCGGTGGGCTTCATAAACGCCATTTCAACCGACACACGGACGGACGGACATGGTCCTATCGTCATCATTTCTTACAAGGATCCCGAAAATGTAAACTTTTTTGCTCTCCGACGAAAATTGTGGGAATTACAAACGGAATGACAAACTTATATATACCCTTTACACCTGTGGTGAAGGGTATAATAAAATCTGTAGCTTGAACAAGGGCTTCAAAAATAAAAAATTCGTTTTCCCCGATATCTCAGTTATTACTGAACCGATTTATTTCATTTATTCAGAACAAAAACTCAGAAAATAATTTCCGAGCTCCCTTTAAAAATTCGAAGTCCCTGGTATATGCAGAGGCTTCAGAAACTGGAAAACCGGTTCCAAAAACCGGTTTTTAAAGCAAATCTCCGCCATTTATAAACCGATCCTGCTGATTCAAAAAACCGAAATTTTATAAAAATATTTGTGACCGATCTGTATAAAAATAAAAATCTATAGCTTAAATCAGGGCTTCAAAAAATAAAAAATGCGTTTTGTCCGATATCTCAGTTATTATTGAACCCATTTATTTCATTTTTTCAGAACAAAAATTTAGAAAAAAATGTCCGAGACCTCTGTAAATATACAGAGGCTTCAGAAACTGGAAAACCGGTTCTAAAAACCGGTTTTCTTAACATATCTCCGCATTGTATGAACCGATCTTGCTGAATTCCAATAGCAAAATTCTCGAAAGCATTTCCGATCGTTTGATATATATATTATATATGTCAGTTATCGGTGGGCTTCATAAACGCCATTTCAACCGACACACGGACGGACGGACATGGTCCTATCGTCATCATTTCTTACAAGGATCCCGAAAATGTAAACTTTTTTGCTCTCCGACGAAAATTGTGGGAATTACAAACGGAATGACAAACTTATATATACCCTTTACACCTTTGGTGAAGGGAATTTGGGGATTTCTTGTCGATCGCGAGAATACAAAGTTTTTATATAAAGGATTTAGGTCTACAATTTTTAATGACTTTATATATAAAAAAACAGTAAATTACGATACAAAAAAGTAAGTTAATAAAATGTGGGGAAATATGTTCATGGAATCGAATATTATAAATAAAACGAACATGCGAACATTGTTTTAACATGCGTGTGAAGATAAATATGCCTACTTTAATACATTTTCAAAAAATGTCGCATGCGATAAAAAAAAGTGCAAAAAAATCGGATGCTATAAAATTTTTTTTAGATCGCATATTTGAAGAACATTTTTGATATTTACACTTTAAAAAATAAGATATTAAATAAAATATTTCATTCTATTTCGAATCTTTTTGTTCGAGCTTTTACACTTCTTTATCTGACGCGATCTTATATAAAATAACCAGACTTTGTGGATAAATTCCGCACCATTCTTGTTATTGTGCAGACTTTCAATAGTTAAATACAGGGTAGTCGAGATTTGATGACAATTTTTTTTTTTTTTTTTTTTTTGCGGGATATCAACGAAATACAAATTTTTAATAGGGATTGATAATTGTTGTAATTGTACATATTTTGCTTTATATCTCGTTGATGTGCCCAAAATAATCAATGTAGTAAATAGTCTCTAAGTTTGGAAAACAAGAGCGAACACTTTTCAAAAAGTCAGTTTTTTGCGAGTTACATTGACAGTTTCATATAGAATTGCATAGATTACTGCGTGAACTTATTATTATTATTTTTTTTTTTATTTTTTTTATACACAATAAAATCGAGGGAGCATTAAAAATAAATTTAACAAAGAAAATTTATGGACTTATGTTCATGGAATCGAATATTATAAATAAAACGAACAATATTTTTCAATGTGTTCATGGAGTCGAATATAAATCAAGAAATTAATCCTTTTCAAATAAACCGAACAGGTATCAGAAAAAACTTTCAAGCTATATAGACATCAACAAAGCCCAGGATATACGAGTTCTAAGAATTCTAATAAGAATTGGCAAAAATAGGTTTAGTTACATAGTATTTTATTTTTTCAAATGTACGAATTTGGTGATCTGAAAAGTTTTTATACCATGCGAATTTTTTTTACCCCATGCTATATCTTATCTTGACAAACATTAAACATTTCCAAAATTAAACTACGTTTTTTTATTTGTATTTAAAGCTATACATATATTTTTTTATAAATATTTCACCGTTTTTATGTTAAACTTTAATATTTAACTGAATATTTCACTCCTTGTATTTGTTAATTTATATGTATGTCAATATTTTATATATTCTTTTATTAACAGAGTAAAACCAAAGATACTACGACAGAACGTACCTCATCGTCATCATCCACAGTTCATCATCAATCATCGTCATCACAATATCATCAACAACATTCGGGCAGTAGTCATCATCACCATCACAATGCATCGAATCGCAATAATGAAACGCATTCGTATGGTAATGATCGCCATCATCATCATCCACGTAGTGCTAGCCCACCTGCTGCACGTACTAATGCTGCCGACAAAGAGAATCAACCTCGTGAAAGTCGTAGGCGACGTGCCTCCTTACGATCACGTTCGAGATCACGTTCTCGTTCACGATCAAATGAACGTTTTTCAAGACGTTCACGTTCGCGTGATCGTCGCGTCAATGAACGTGAGAAGACACAACGTCAATTTCGTAACAAGTCTCCACCCATGGGTGGTGGTGATTCGAGACATGATCGCAGACGTGGTGGTGGTGGCGGTGGTGATAGACGTCGTATGATGATGAATAACATGGGAGGTTCATCGGATGATAGATCGCCTAGATTCGGTAGTGGTGGTGATCGTCGTGGCAGCGGTGGAGTTGGTGGTGGTGCGGGTATTAGTGGCCCCGGTGGTGTTGGTAATCGTTCGACAAATCGTTCACCAATCTCGCCACGTAGTCGTTCGCCTTCGCTGGAACGAGGCGGTAGAACTGGCAAAAGATCTCCTTCCGCTGGACGCTCCCAGGCACGAGGCGGTGGTGGAAATGGTGGTAGCGGTACAGGTGCTGTGTCTTCTCCCGATAATCGTCATCATCACACTAGTGATGGCGAGAAGAGGCAAAGATGTCGTGATTTTGATGAGAAGGGCTATTGTGTGAGAGGTGAAACCTGTCCTTGGGATCATGGTGTGAACCCAGTGGTCTTTGAAGGTCTGAATAATTCGGCTTTAATAAGCATGTCGCTGCGCGAATACAATCCTGATGCTCCTGATCTATGGTCCCGTTCAGCTCCTCCTGCTGGTGCAATTGTACCCGGTGCCACTCCGGGAGCTTTAATGGCGGGAGCTGCTGCAGCTGGTATCAATCCCTTTACAGGTGCCGCACGTCCAGGTGCTGTAATGATGAATAGTCCAGCCGGTTCTGTAGGATTTCCTCAAGTGCCTGGAGCTGATAAACCTACAAATGGTGCAGGACCTTTGGCAGCTGCCGAATATGCCCGTACAGCTGCTGTTGCCGCCGCTGCTGCTGGAGCCGGATTCCGTGCAGCTGCTCCAATGATGCCGTTCCCTTTCAATCCTGCCGCCGTAACAACACCACTCCAACGTGAACTCATCCCCATACCTGTAGTTGACGCTAGTGGTGGGGCAGCCGCTGCTGCTGCTGGTGGTGACGTCACTGCTGCCTTGCAAGCGCAAAGCAAACGGCGCTTTGAACTTGAAGATTCTGTTGCCATAGCTGAGGGGCCAACAAAAAGAAAAATTCCAGCTCACAGTCGTTTAGGCCCACGTGTTCCCAGTTTACAAAATTGCTCCTTGGAATTGCGCAAAGTTCCACGGGGTCTCAATACAATCGCTCACCTCAACAATCACTTTGCCAAATTCGGTAAAATTGTCAATATACAAATTTCCTATGACGGCGATCCGGAAGCCGCAATTGTAACATTTTCAACTCATGCTGAGGCAAATGTTGCGTATCGCAGTACCGAAGCTGTGCTCAACAATCGTTTCATCAAAGTATTCTGGCATACGGCAGACCCCTCAATTGGTAGCGATAGTAACTCTTCCATGACACAGCAAACTGGAGGTCGCAAAAACAGTCAATACCATCTGAACAATGTGCCAGCGGTGCCAACACCCACCGCCGATTCAGCAAAAACCGCCAACACTAGTCAATCGCAAACATTGGGCACATCAACTGCCAGTAGTAGTTCCGTTGGTGGTACAACCACCCAAGATACTGTAACTACTACGACTGCAAACAGTGGCGCAACGACAACAGCAACGGTAGCCGCAACACATGTGCCCCCACCCTCTTTACGTCTTAAAAACAATATACCACCACGTACAGGTGGTGTTGTGCCCAGTGCTGTTTTCCGTAAAAAGCAAGAAGAACAAGTCAAGGCCGTAGCACAGCTGGCCAATGGATTGCGTAAACGCAAACAGGAACTCTTGCAGAGCTATGTGAAACAAATGAAATCAGCCTTAGAACTGGTCGAACGTTGTGAACCCACAGATCCTCAACGTGGTCAAACTTTAGCCACCATTAAGGTACTCCAGGAAACCATAGATAAGTTACGCAAAGAAATTGCTGCCGAACAAGAACAAATACAGGCTCAAATTCAGAATCAAAATCAACCACCACCTCCTAAAAAATCAAAGGAACAACAAAAGAAAGAATTGCTAGACATCGAATTGGAATTGTTTGCCCAACAGCAAGAGGGCAACGATACAACTGCCATACAAAAACGTCTCGAAGAATTACAACGCAGTTTAGGTATTGTACCTGGTACGGCAGCTTCTGTTGCTGGCGGTATCGGTTCACCGATGGGTGGAGGTAAACCAAGTCATTATATACCCGGTGGTAGAACAATAGTACGTGGTAGAGCTTCATATCCTGAGGGATCGACACGTGTAGATCGTCGTCCTAAAACCATTGTGGTAACTGGATTCTCAAGTGAGGATGCTGATTTTGTGCTGGGTCATTTTAAGGTAAGTAAACTAGTAGGAGTAAGATAATAAAATGTGTGTTTACCAAGGGGGAATGTATTTATAGGAATTATATGATAAATTATTTTATTGAAAACTAGGAATGAGCTCAATTAATTTATGTCCGTCCTTCTGTCTAGCTGTCCGTTCATGTAAAAATCTTGACGAAATTTGGCACAAGGGTGAAGCCTATTAAAATTGGTTATTATTACTAAAAATTTTAGTTTTACAAAAAAAAAAAAAAATCGATATTTCAACAAACATTTTAAAATTTTACAAAGATATCGAGATATCACTAAAAAAATCAAAATTTTACAAAAAATATAAATTTTATAAAAAAGACGAAAAATTTTAAATTTCAACAAAAATTAAAAATATCATTAACAAAAAAAAAAAAAAAAAAAAAAAAAAAAAAAAAACCTTTTATAAAAAAAAAAAAATTATTTCACAAAAAAGCGAAATTTTACATTTTTTTAAATGTCACAAAAAGTTCAAAATTTTATCAATAATTTAAAAAAAAAAAAAAAAAAAATAATTATAATTCACCAAAAATTAAAAATTTTATCAAAAATTGCAAAATTCACCAAAAATCCAAATATGCCCCAAAAATTTTAAAATTCACCAAAAATTAAAATATTCTTCAATAACCCGAAACTTTAACAAACATTAAAAAATACGATTTCTTTCCATTAACTGTTTTCTTATAAATACTTTAGCAAATAATACAACTATAAATATGCTCACACATTTTTTATCTATTGCAATAGGTACAATATATTGTAGCCTTTAAAATTTTACCAATTTATGATGGTGTAAGTAATCGATAACATCTTTCTGAAGAAAGGATAATGCTATTAGTATCAACTTATATGTTTCATAAAAAATATGCATTACGTTTTGTAAAAATATCGGACCACAATTGGCTACAGGTTCTACAAAGGTTTCCTCTCCGAATTTTGATGCATATACCCAAAGGTGTATCGTATCACTTGATCGGGCTTAGCCGATTATACCTTTCTTATTATTTTTTTGGGATATGATTAATATGTGTTCATTATTTAAGTATTAGGGATGGTTTCTACATTAATATTCATCAACATTTTACAATATATTTTTTTTTCCTTTCTTCGTTTGTCTATTTAAATTTTTTCCATTTAGCATTTTGGTGAAATTACAAAACATGATATGGATTTGGAGAAACCCCAATTAATATTATCATATGCCACACGTATCAATGCCGAACAGGCTATTTTACGTGGTAAAGCCTTTAAAGACAAACGTCTACAAATTGTCTGGGCTCCAGTGGTACAAACACCAACCGTAGCCACAACAGCAGCCGGTAATAAAACAACAACATCAAATGTTGAGAATAAAACAACGGCTACAACAGAAGTGAAATCATACCAACCACAGGATGCAAACTATAACGTACAATCGCCAACTTATCCCCCAGAAACAGATGCTAGCAATACCGATACATTGCCTGAACTTAGGCTTGAAGATGAAGAAGAAGATGAGGAATCCGAAGATCGTTCGTGGCGTCGTTGATTTTCAATATTCAACAGTACCCGCAACATTAGCAGCAGTAACAGTAACAACACAAATACATGCAGCCATACCAACTGTAACCAGAGTCTGAGATGTAGAGTCTAATCACCCTCTTCCCCTCTTTATTAAACTATTTTAAAGAAAACTAACAAGCAAAAAAAATAAATGATTAGGTGGATGAAGCCCGTAACTTTTGTGAATTAATTGAAGAAATAATGAAGTTAATAATTGTTGTTATTAAATAGCACATATTTTATAGATTAATAAGTACTTTTTTGTATACTAGAGAAAAAGGAATGTGAGAAAAACAAAAAAACAAAAAAAAAAAAAAAATCCTTAAAAATACTTTTTTTTAATCCTAAGCTAAGAGCGCTTTCTCTTATAAATTGAAAACAGATAAAGAAAATATATAAAATGATAAATTTACAATAAGGTTTGTTATTAATAAACAAACTTTTTCTACCAGAAGACAGAATTCTACTCTATATACATATATAAATATATCTATAATATAAAATCAGAAATTATACATAGAAAATTAAAATAAAATGAAATTAAAAATTTAACAAGATAAATCAAGAAGAAAGAAATTAAAAGCAAACATAAAGATTCATTATTCATAAACTTAAGATGAATTTTAAAAGAATTATGTATAAAACATTATATAAATATTTTTGTTTAATTTATCAATTATTAGCTCTATTTTCAATATTTCCTTACCACTCTAAACTTTTTAGTTTCTCTGCCCCTCTCTTTCTCTCTATACATTTTAAATTCTATCTAACCTAAAATGAGATTTTAAAAATTTGTTAAACTATATTTATTGAATTTAATACAAAAAATGTTTTTCAATATTTGTATATTTTTTAAAAACTCATTACCACCACCAAACCCTAAGTAATGTTACATACAATTTTGTAATTTTTTTACTTTATGCTAATGGTATTTTTTTTTTTTTTCTTTATTTTAAACTTCCTTTTTCATCTTTATTATTATATTATTATTATTATTTTTAATGAAATTGTTTAGTTAAGCGTTTTTATGTTGAATTATTTTACTTTTAAATATTAAATTGAATATATATTTACGATTAATAATTACATCAAAACCTAAAAAAGAAAAATAATCAATAGTTTATTGATACAAAAAATATATTACAAAAAAAAAAAAATAAAAAAGAACCTTTCACAACAACTACAAAAAAAAAATAAAATTAAAAAATAAAAAAAACTATAACAAAAAAAGAGTAAAACTAAAAAAAAGCAAAGAAAATTTAACAAACAACTAAGAAAAAAAAATAATTAAAATATTGAAAATATATCAATATTAATGAGGATCATAAAATAAATAAAAAAACTATATAGATTATTATTTGCTATTAAATTTCACATAAATCTTTACGTTGTTTTATTGTGGGTGGGAAACATTTGTCATTGGGAAAGCAGAATCAATATCGTCAAGCTAAAATTTGGTGGCCAAATATAAATCGATTAGTTCAGAAAAAAAATCACTTATATATCAATGAAGACTTGTTGAAAACTTAGATCTTAGCGGTAATTAACTTCCGAATTTTGCCTTAGGTCTTATCACTCTCTGTGGAAAAAAAAGGATAAACGCCTGTATGGCAAAAAAATCTTAGTCTATCGAAAGCGAAATACGGAGCTAGAAGGTAGAAGGTACTAACAATAGAGGAAGTGTTACGGTTTGGGTGTGTGTGGCAGACGACCAATTTATGTGTTGATATTAGGGAGATCGATTGTTCGGGTTTTTGGAAAACCGGTTTTCGAATATTCGTCATTTGAAAAAAACCGGTTACAAATTTCCTAATTTCAGAAAAACCGGTTAACCGGTTTTTGCTTAAAACTTTGGAAAAAGATGTAGCGCGGTAGATTAGTTTAATACTTCAAACAAAAATAAATTTAAAAACAAATCATGATTTTCTGTTAACATTATGGTTGCTGCAATTGATGATCAATTGTTCGAAACATCTTACACAACCATATATGTTTTAGATATTATGCATTTGTGCTTATAATTGTAACGCATAAAAAATCTTCGGATCCCCACTTCAAAGTATTCCGTTCTACTTAAAATCATTTCCTTTTCGTTTTAACGATGTCCGGAAAAAGCACAGATCTAATTTTTAAGGCCTTAATGAAATTTGGTACAAATATATATAGGACGTATTAAATTTCATGTTGTCTATGAAAAAATCTAAGTTATATTTTTAATACCTAAAAATAATGTATTTTTTATTCAAAGATATTTTCTCATTAATTAACTTAATATTTTTTTAACATACATATGCCTTATTATCCGCCAATTAATTTAGTTATGAGCAGTGTTGACCGTATAGTATTTTTAAGGCTAAATCTAGCTTTTTTATTTTGCCTTAAGCCGCACAAATTTTCGTTATAGCCTCTAGCCTTCTTTTCAGTTTTAAAATTGCCTTAAAAAGGCTAAATTTTTAGTATTTCAACAAAGAAGATAATAATTTCTTATTTGTGTTACTAATTTAGTTCTTACGGAACCATGTTTTAAACCTTTTTGAGTATTAATTCACAAAAAAAATTGGGATTATTTATATGTAGAACAAATTTTCGGCTGTGGCGCTTCATGAATATAACTTTAAAAAATTATTATAAAAGAAAAAAGTCACCAAAAATTTGAAAATTCATTTAAAAAAAAAAAAAAAATATACCCAGAAAAATCTTTGATTGCCATGTAATGAGATAAGAAGCTAATATAATGGCTCTACACTACTTTCACATTAGATGAATAACTCATTATTTTAACACGGTGATGTCATTAGAGGCAACTACTTACTCTATATTATTACAGGTAGGCATTTCAGAAGTCATTACTTAGATGTCGTTACAAGAACTAATTACTTTGTAGCTATTCAATCACTCATTAGTTTCAAAGTATTACAGAAGTCATTATTAGCAAAATGAATAGTAACTAGTTACATTATCGGTTACAAGTAAGTACTTAAGTATTAAAAATAAAAAGCTGATAATTTTTTTTTTTTTTTTAATTTATTTATTTGAAAATATGCGGAAATCAAGATTTGACAAACTATTTCATACCATAGACTTGGAGTTAATTCTTGAAATACCGGACCTTACTGACCTGCCCCCGTCTGAAAATTGTTAAGAGTTTAATACGTTTAACAAATTTGTTTTAAGATAGCCAATCAAATTTTCTTACCTTTATGTAATTGTATTTCCTAAATTGCAATCGCTTCAAATTTGTTGCCTGTTGAGTTTCAAGGTATTATAAATTTGTGCCAATGTGCCTAAGAGAAACAATACAAATTAGTGGATATTTTTTAGTAATATTCAGATACTTACCACTTTTAAACACTAATAATTTACCAATAGCCTTTTGAAATAAGAAATTGATTTTTGTAAACATTAACAAAAAAATTGAATTTTCAAAAAATTTATTTAGTACACAGACAGTAAAATTAAATGAACAATAACACTTTTTGCATATAACTAGCTTATTGAGCATTGTACGTATTTTGATGTTAATACAACATTTATAGATAATAAAATTTCCTACAAATTTCCTCTAGTACATTTTTATACCCCTTTATTGGTTTAAGAGTTATACCGTATTTTATGTTTGATGTAGTATTTTACATAAACTCAAATTATAGAGTTCATGAATAAATTCATTTACGTATAAAGTGTCCTAATGGATTTGTTAACAATAAGCAATTCTTTCTGCTTCTGTCGTGGTTTCGACTTCACCGGAGACTGGTGTGTTTACGATTAAATATTTGTTTTAGTCTTCGTGACTTTATCAAATAATTAATGTATTTTCATATTTTACCCACTTTTAAAATATATAATTTTTATAATATAAATGAAGAGATAGATAAAAAGTAACATTTCCAAAAATCTGATCTTATGTAACTGATTACATATCAAGTTAAAAGTAAGTAGTTACTAATCTACTTTCATGTAATGCAGAAAGTATGTTGTTATGATTGAAAAGTAACTACATCCGTAACTACATACTATTACCAAGTTTTTGCTGGGATATATATATATATATATATATATATATATATATATATATATATATATATATATATATATATATATATATATTAAATAATTTTTCATATGAAATATAAGCCAAAGTCATAGATTAACAACTAGATATTTATGTGAGAGAAAAAAACCTAATTCAATTGTCAAAAACCTAATTCATACAACAACAAAATACATGTAGTCACATATATTTTGTTTTTGTGTTTTCAAAAAAATTAGTCAATTTTTTGAAAGTTTAGTATAGGGTGGCTCTCACATAAACTTCTAGTTCTATTCTATGGCCAAAGTTGTCGATTTAGATTAATTAGACATAATAAGTTATAAAATAAAAAATGTTAGCATCTTTCGTGCTTTATTTTTTTGGGGCATTTAGCCCTTTTCTGGCCTTTTTGAAAGTCCAATTTAGCCTGTCTTTTTCTCACCTCCTAGCAACACTGATCATGAGGTTTCTTATATTATTTGACTATAATATTTTCCACTTTTAAGATATGAAATGTTCATTGGATAAAGTTATACATATTTTTTATTTACTGTTCATATTGTGAAACCATTATATAAGAAAAATTAATCATATTCCAATAAAGTCTTACTACATTTTTCTAATTTAAAAGCTATTTATTATGATACAATTGTAAACTTAAAAATAATAATGAAAATATACATATAAATTTTTTAGGCAAAATTTAAAAGGAAAATGAAAACCGAGCATTCGACGCAAAAAATCCGGTTTATTCGATATTCGAAAAGCTAACATTTTAAAAAAACCGAACCGAAATTTTTCAAAAAACCGGTCGAATAAAACCGGATCGATCTCCCTAGTTGATATCCAGTTGAACATCTGTGGAAGTTATAAGGTGGAATGAAAAAAAAATATATTTTCGTTGTATTTCCAAGGAATTCCCTTCCCTTAGAATTAAAATTATTTTCGTTCTCTAATAACACTTTTAAACGTAAACTAAAACAATATTTTGATCAACATTATTAACATTTTTCTTCTCTGTCATTTCTGTTATCAGCTTCTATTAGGATCTAAATACTTCCTTATATTATAAATTAATAATTGATTACTAAACTCTTGTTTAATTTTCAAATTTCGTTGCTGCGCTGCATGTTGTGATTTAAAATAAAAATTAAAAAAAAATTAATGGTCTTGATTGATTTTTTTTCTCCTTATAGCTATGCAACTTATGTTGGAGTTGAAATTATTTAATTATAATAATAATTTTGATAGATTTAGTCTTATTTTTTTACTTTATTAATAAATATTATATGTATGTATTTTTTTGTTGAGTAGAATATGAATCATATTTTGCCCATGTGGGCTTGATTCTCAATTTATGAAATAAAATAAAAAAAATATACGATGTCGAAATTGTTTGTATTGAATTTTAATATTAAAACATCGGCAATCTATACATAGTTTACATTTAAGGTAAACAATGTAATAAAACAACCAAATGTCAAATTATCAAATTTGTCATCTCTAGCTAGAGGTTATTGCAAATGTTATCGAAAATCAAGCTGTGTAAAGTGTGTCAACAAGATTTTACTAACAAAATCGCTAGAAAATATTGAATTGTACCTGTATTTGTTTTCCATTTCTCAACTTTAAATTTTTGTGTGCCGGTGTTCGACATACGCAGAAAAACTTTTATTAAGGCGTAAAAAAAATATAATAATTTCAAGTGTGCCGAAGATCTTGATGAGTGCCCTAAAAAACCCTCGTTTAAAAACAGATTTTAAGAAAAATTAAAAATGTTTTCCTAAATATAAAAAAAGATTTTTTAAATAATAAAATCATATATCACGTTTAGTTCAGGAGGTTTTTAATGCCTTATTAAATTATTACTACTTTTTATACCAATAAAGTATTTTGCTTTTTTTTAATTTTACACTAGTTTTTGTTAAATATTAAGTACATCAACTTTGAAATGCACTAATTTTTTTTACTATTTAATATTATTGGAACATAATTTTTAACTTTTATTTCATGCGCAGTCGCTGCGAATATTGGTGTTGGCATTATTTTGAGGCCAAGTAAATCTTCTACTGTCAAACGGTAGGAGTAACTTAAAAACAAAACAAAACAAATAAATATTAAGTACAAGTTACTAAATTAATTTATAGCCCCAAACAATCATTGAACCACCAACATGTGTTGGCGTAAATCAAGATCTTCGGCACAGTTGATTTTTAAACAATTTTGATAGTGATTCTATAGTACTTCTACATGTAATTATAGTGCAATAAAAAATTGTGTCCGCTCTTGCTCGGTTTACGAGTTATAGGCCTTCAAAGTTTCAATATATTTTCCTGAATATCTTTATTAATAATTGTCTTATCTTAATTATATTGATGTCATTTAAAAGCACTTATAAATACCTTTTCAATGATATATATCATTACCATATTAATAAATTACTTGGGAACATAATTGACATTTTGTATAAAAATGGCGGAATTTAAAAAAAATTTTGATATTCAAAAAAAAGCTTATTTAGCGAAGCCGGTGTTCGACATACCCAGAGGAGAAAGTCCTTGAGCCCGGCCGCAGGCCGGCTACACAGAAAAACTTTTATTAAGGCGTAAAAGAAATATAATAATTTCAAGTGTGCCGAAGATCTTGATGAGTGCCCATGTGTTATATTAAAGGATGTATTTGGTTTTCTCTACACTATACGTCGTCTATCTGTTGTTAATATTCCTCTTAATTTGCAATTAATTTTGTGTAACATCTCTGGAATTCAAAGATTTCGGGCGACCTTTCTATGGATGGATGTTGTCGCATATTTTTGCACGTTTTATTACATTTTCTATTGTTTTACGACACTAAGCATTTTACAAATGTATTTAATTATTTTACCCTCATTATGAAGGTATAAAATAATTTTTTATTGACTCACTGTATATAAGAAAATATAAATCTTGGTTGATTTTACAAAAGAAATAAAAGAACTAAAAGTTAGAAAATTTCAAATCGGTTATGATATATCCATTTTGTTTCCACACAAAAAAAAAAAAGTAGTAAAAATAAAAAAATCGCTATATTACCATCACTGGTTGCATGTTTATCCTCTATGCAAAATAACTTTTTTTTGTTTGGCGGAAATATTTTAAATTTTGTGCATATTAGCACAATAATCCAATGTAAATCTAAATGCTTAAAATACTAAAATGTTACAATTTCTATGTGCCTAAAAGATGCTTTGCTAAAAAAGAAAAAATTCTTGAAATGAAGTACCTAAATGTGGCGGAGAAAAATGACGCAGCCAAGACAATTGCCGGTCAATTGTCCAATGGAACTGCTAGAAGAGTAAGTATAAAAGGATAGTTTCAATTTAAAATAAAATCACATTAAAACAAAACACATATTTCAGCGTGAAGGTCTTTCGGTATATAATAAAATTTATGAATTTGAAGCAACTGTTATGGGTAGAAAAAGTAAAATGGTCATGACTTCAGTATCGGGTCATTTGTTGACATTCGAATTTTTGAGTTCTTATCGCAATTGGAACAATGTTGATCCTCAGAGTTTGTTTGATGCTCCCGTACGCAAAGCATGTAGTGAAAATTTTACAGCCATTAAACGTACTCTGGAACGTGAAGTACGCAGTTGTCAAGGTTTAATCGTTTGGACCGATTGTGATCGTGAAGGTGAAAATATAGGCTTTGAGATTATAGATGTGTGCCGGGCCATTAAACCAAATATTACGGTATATAGAGCAATTTTCTCAGAAATTACCGGAGCAGCGGTTAAAAGAGCCTTACAAAATCTAACACAACCAGATAAGAGGCAAAGTGATGCTGTTGATGTGCGATCAGAATTGGATTTAAGGACTGGTGCTGCTATAACACGATTTCAAACAATGCGTTTGCAAAGATTGTTTCCTGAGAAAATTGCAAATAAATTGATTTCCTATGGGAGTTGTCAAATACCCACATTGGGCTTTGTAGCTGAGCGTTATAAAGAAATTGAAGCATTCGTTTCAGAACCTTTTTGGAAGATTAAAGGTGAGATAATAATTTTTTGAATGTAAAAATAATGAAAAAATAAATATTAATTTATATATAATTTTCATTACTTTATAGTTACCCATATTATAGAAGATTTAACGGTAGAATTTCTTTGGGCCCGCAATCGCCTCTTTGACAAACAAGCCTGTGAAGACTATTATCTACTCGTTATTGCAAATCCCACGGCCACTGTTGACAGTGTTACGGTAAAGCCTAAAAGTAAATGGCGTCCCACACCTTTAGATACGGTCGAATTGGAAAAATTAGGTTCACGAAAATTAAAATTATCAGCCAAGGAAGTTATGACTTGTGCAGAAAAACTCTATACAAAGGGTATAATCAGTTATCCACGTACGGAGACGAATATGTTTTCAAAAGATATAGATTTGAAGTAAGTGGACAAATTATAATTACTAAAAGATTTTGATAAGTAAAAAACTTTTCTAGATCTCTTGTTGAACAGCAAACAGGACATGGTGTTTGGGGTTCATTTGCTCAGCGTGTTGCTGAGTGGGGACCAAATCCTAGGAATGGCAATAAATCTGATCAAGCGCATCCACCGATACATCCCACCAAAATGGTGCCAAGTAAGTACAAATAAAAAATAATGACATAAGAATTTTTAAGCAAACAGAAATTTAAATAAAATAAGAATTAGTTATTTTATATGCATAACAATTATTTATTTTACCTTTAGATATGGATGGCAACGAGGGTCGTGTATACGAATTAATTTGCCGTCATTTCTTAGCTTGTGTTAGTAAAGATGCAGTTGGTTCCGAAACCATTGTGACAATAACAATCGGAGGAGAAAAATTTACTGCAACTGGTTTAGTTATTTATGAACGCAATTATCTCGATGTTTATATTTATGATAAATGGAATGCCAAACAAATTCATAAATATGAACAGGGTCAACAATTTGAACCTACAGAAATAACAATGCCCGAAGGTCACACAACAGCACCACCTCTCCTAACCGAAGCCGATTTAATAGCTTTAATGGAAAAACATGGTATTGGTACCGACGCTACACATGCCGAACATATAAACACCATCAAAGAAAGAGGCTATATAGGTGTTGTGGACAAAGGTTGCCTAGTGCCAGGTGTTATAGGTATGGGTCTATATGAGGGTTATGATGCTATGGAATTAGCTTTAGCTAAACCCATGTTAAGAGCGGAATTTGAGCAAGATTTGAAAAAAATCTGTTTGGGTGAAAAGGATCCCAAAACGGTGTTACGTGAACAAATTGTTAAATACAAAGAAGCGTATAAACAAATTATGGATAAAATTACCGCAATGGATGAAAAAATGGCACAACGTATTTTAGAAACTCCGGCCCAAAATAATAGCAACAACTCAGCCAATAGCAATAACTCAACTGAAAGGCCGGGAGGTGTTGAAAATCAAAATCGTGTACAAGAAATATTTAAATGTCCCAAATGTTCCATAGCCCCCATGGCTTTAAAGCCCAAAAAGAATCAAACTGGTTTCTTTATTGGTTGTCTTAATTATCCTGATTGTAAAAATTGTATTTGGTGGCCCGATGAATGTAAAGATCCTAATGTATTAGATGAAACCTGTAAAAATTGTGGTTCAGAAATTAAATTAATAAAATTTAAATTTTCAAATTCCTATCACAAAGCCATGTTTAATGCACCCTCTGGTTGGTATAAAACCTGTTTACGTTGTGATGAACAATTTCGTAATATATTTAATGTTAATTTGGAAAATGTTAAACGTTTGGGACCTATTGTTGGTGACATTTCTTCTATGCCTATAAATTATGGTATAGCTCAGCCGCCACCACCAGCAGGCTCTAACACCGGCAATGCGGCTAAGAAACCAAAAAGCACTGCAACGAAAACAAAGAAATCAGATGATCCTGGTACAGAGACAGAAACCAAAGCAAAGAAAACAAGAAAACCCACTACAAAATCAGCGTCTACGATCACAAATCAAAATAAAAAAACAGTAAATTCAAATATACGTTCGTATTTTACTGCAGGTAAGTTCAATAGGTCATTAAGTTTTTAATAAAACCTTCAAAGGTGTATTTAATTGGGATGGGTCAGGAAAGAATATAGGGGCAGCTTTAGGGAAAGTTTCAATAAGTATGAGTGGGGCATAATGATAGCGGATACTGTGCGTCCATCGATTCCCTAAATGAGCGGTCTAGATTCAGGTAAGTACTTTCCAAGGACGTTGTTGCAACATCTACAGTTACATATATCTAATCGGGTTTTTCTGCCTGAAGGTCAAGGCCAAGAAATTGTGCCACTTCTTCGGGATGAGTCCACAAATCCATTGGGCTGAGTGAAGTGGGGTTGGCCGGACAGCTAAATATGTGATGGGTGTCATGGGGACCCTGTCCACATGCAGGGCATATATTAGGGACGGCACGGTCTATGCGAGACCAGTAGGCTTTGAGCCTGTTGCTCCATCCCGACCTTAGTTGTGCCAGAACAAGGACGTTAGTGTATCTGCATATATTCAGAATGCGGCCAACTCATGAATGGAGTCTAGCTAAGAGTCCATGAGTTTACTTATAGAAACCCACTTTCCATGTTGTATTGTTTGTTGAAGTCTCTAGTGTCTTGATCTTTATCTAAGGAATTATAAGAATTTATATGAATTGTTCATAAGGAAAGTAACGACTAGGGGAACACCAAAAGGAGGTGTAATCTTCGCCATGTCTAAGACAATTCGATATAAGAGGACGAAATATCTGCCTATGTGGATGACGTTTTAGACCAACGGTTCTCAAATGGGGGTCCGCGACCCACAAGGGGTCCGTAAGGACATTCGTGGGGGGTCGCGAAGAATTCCTGAAAAATATTCTTAAACAGATAATTTTTTAATATAAATATTATTTAGAACTTGAAAATTCCAATAAAAGCATGAAACTATAAAAATGGAAATACATCTTTTTACAAAATATATCCAAATTAAATACAAGCGTAAAGTTTTTTTTTCTAAAATGAGTTCTTTTTAGAAACTACTAATGAAGGAACTTTTGATTGAAAATATTATGTTTTATAAAGACAACAATGATCAAACGAAGAAAGTAATGCTGTCCATTAGAGTGTCCCGAGGAAAGCCTTTTTCGAGATTTCGATATAGGAAGACCCTCAAACGATGCGTAAAAATTTGTTTGGGTTATAGGTCCCATACATTTTGATCAAAAAAGTTTAGTTTAGATTTAATCGAAATGGGTACCAAAAAATTCGTAATTTTATGCAGGTTATGGAAAAAATAGTTTAAAAATTTTTTCCGTGGGATTTTGTTCCGCTAGAAGACTTTTTAATAAAATCATATATTATCAACAGTACTTATTACAACAATGCATTTTTTAATATTTTAGTCATAAAGGAACAAAATAAAATTAAAAAAAAAAAAAAATTTTTTTTTATTTATTTTTACGAAAATTTTTTAAAATATTTTTTTTAATTGGCTAAAATTACAAATTGATACAAATTGTTTTCATTTCAAGACACAACTCAATACTATTTTTTGGACGAAATGTTCTAAACCCGTGACTTTCATTCGCTGGTAGAGAAATGAAGATCAATTTTAAAAATGTTTTTAATATTTTTCCCATATTAAGCTAATTTTTACGCATCGTTTGAGGGGTTTTTCTACAAAATTTTTGTCTACGGGACACTACTGTCCAATGACACAGTATAAAGAAAACTTTACGATATGGTAGGGTAAACAATTAATTAAAAAGATCAATTTGTACTTCACTTAAATTTGATGAAACTATAGTTTTTTCACATGAAATTCTACTTTTATTTTATAAAAATATAAATAAAAATATATTATGCCAAGAACTTTTTATAAAATCGTTTTCAGTACACAAAACTTTTATTTCATCGATAAGTTTCCCGGATATATAAAGAAAATTTGCTTAAGCAACTTTGTAATTTAAAAACAGAAATGTATGTATTAAGAAAGTTCCAGGTTAATTTCAAAAAGAGTTGAAATTCGTTGAATTTAATTTTGAATCAACAGATTTAAAAGCATTTTAAATAGTTAAAATAAAGCAAAGTTTATCTGCTTGTTGGCTCCTAAGCCCTAAAAATATTAAAAATTTTTTTTCAACATACATTTTTATATAAAAATATCTTTTTCCACTCTTTTGTCCCTCAAAACAGAGATTCGATATTTTGTGGACAAAGAGAATAATATTAGATTGATTATACGAAAAAACCTCTTAATATTCAAGGAAAAAAATGTCGAAATGATTAATATTATTTTTTTAAGTTACTTTATCTTTACATTTTTTTTGATTTTTAAATTAGTCAAAGTTGTAGTGGGTCGCGTTTCCATTGCAATGTCAAAAGGGGGTCGCGAAGCTAGGTCTTGTGAGAACCCCTGTTTTAGACTGATCACAAGAAAGTTTTTACCCACAATCAGTTAAGTCATGCAGTCAGAGCTTAGCGAAAACGGTCCTTAGAGGGTTTGAGGGTTAACCCGGATAAAACAGATTTAGTTTAGTTCACTAAAAGGTATAAAATAGAGCTGTTTATGCTACCATTACTAGGGCGTACTACTCGGAGTGTTTCGTAAAGGCATGGTGATTATAATCTAAGCTCCACGGGGGCATCAGATTACATTGCCCTGAACTGGACTTTGGGGTAAATCCTGTTGTGGTCATAACTGATTGAGATATATGGTCCGACACTGAGATGCTGTATGAAGGATGTGCTGTATTTACTGATGGATCAAAGATAGATATCGGTACTGGTGAAGGTGTCTATATTATGGGCGCGGATGTGGCTCATATAGACTTTCTGATGAATGTAGCGTTTTTCAGTCAGAGATTCTTGGCATCTTAAAGGCCGCGAATTAAGGCAGATTGAACGTTGCGACACGTTCTGAGGTTACTCTCTATACAGACAGCCAGGCGACTCTGAAGGCCATGGATACGCAGTTGGTAAAATCCAGGCTAGCGGCCACCTGTAAGAGGTCACTAAGGCAGCTATTGGAACATTACGTGTTGAGACTCTGCTGGGTACTAGGCCATTGTAATATATCTGGCAATGAAATGGCCGACGAATTGGCAAGGCTCAGCGATGCATATTTCGGAGAGTGAAACCCACACTGGGTTGTTTCTTTAGGAAGATCAAAAAATAGATCTCGGCTAGAACCAATCAGGCTTGGGGGAGTAGAGTGGTCTGTAAGGTATCGAGGGCGTTATGGCCGACGCTCAACTGGGCAGACACATGTACTCCTCAGAGTTGGAGTAGGAAAAGTTTAAAGACCATAACGAGACACTGCATGATAGGGAAGATGAGGTCTAAATGGGACGCTAGCAAATCCGATTTTTGTAGAATGTGTGAGGACGTTGATGAGACCGAGTCCATTGAACACATTGTGTGTTACTTTCCACGATTAAAGCATCACAGGGTGAAAAGGTTATGCAGTCATTTCTCGACGGATTATGTGATGTTCTGAATAGGAAGCTTGTTGACGTCATATGCTTCGTTATGAGAATTGGTTGGCTCAGTGGGCGTTAGTTTTTTCCTCATCACTATTTTTCTAAATTAATCTCTTTCTTCTGTCTCTTACTATTGAAAGGATTCACAATGGACTGACATTGGTCTCTGGGTGGAGATGTGAAACATCCATCTATCTATCTATCTATCTATCTATCTATCTATCTATCTATCTATCTATCTATCTATCTATCTATCTATCTATCTATCTATCTATCTATCTATCTATCTATCTATCTATCTATCTATCTATCTATCTATCTATCTATCTATCTATCTATCTATCTATCTAACTATCTATCTAACTATCTATCTATCTATCTATCTATCTATCTATCTATCTATCTATCTATCTATCTATCTATCTATCTATCTATCTATCTATCTATCTATCTATCTATCTATCTATCTATCTATCTAAACTGGATACCCGTCTATAATAAGATAATATCTTCATATTCTTAACAATGCAATGTTTCGATATGCCGAATGTCAAATATCTCTGAAGTGGCGATTTCGGAGAGGTAAGGATAAACATACCTTTAAGATACTAAAAGATTAATTTAAAATGGACAACTTTAACTTCATGGAATGGCCTTCTTATCCATTAGATTTAAATCACATTGATAAACTTTGGAGAATTGACCAAGATGTTATTTTACCTCTAAAAGCCAAAAACGAAGATGAATTATGGACAAGCTTGGTATTCGATTTTATTAGAAACTTGTAATGCATTAGTTAACTGCACGACTCATATGTTCTTGGGAGCTATAAAAGTAAAGCGTTTTTAACTGGTGCAGACTTCAATTTTTTAGAAAGGCGTTAAAACTTTCATTGCAACTTTGGAGCTTCTTCATGAAGGCATAATTAAAGAAATTACACTATTTTCACTGTTTGAGATCAGATATCCAATAGACGTTGTAAAGTAGGGCATAGTAGAATGGGATTTTGAAATTTGTTATTGTTTATAAATATATGTTGAAAATGGCACGGTCTATGCGGAATCAGACTTATTTCTCCGCCATAGAGGATAAGGCATCCTGTAAAATAATGTGTATAAGTTTTCTTTTATTAGTCGCGATTAATTTTTTTTTTTTGTCAATTTCTTATTTATTTAGAACAAAACTTAAACTTTAATATCTTCAAAAACTTGTTAGTAAACTATAAAATCAATTGAGTTATAACTCTTTTTCAGCTCCCCAACAAACTGCAGATGATATAGCTGCTTCCGAATTACAAGATATGCCAGTTGATGCATTCTTCGATAGTAATGACGGATTCGATGATTTAGTATTATCAGCTGAAGCTAATATACAATCCACTAAAGCGGTTACCTCAACTACTACGGCTACAACAACAATGACAACAAGAAATGTACGACAAGAAAGCGTATTAAGCGATGATTTAGCCGCAGCATTTAATGATGACGATGATGATTTTTTTGCTGATGTCCAATGGGGTTCTGGAAATCAAAAAACTAAAGTACAAAATACTCGCCCATTAAAGAGTACTGCAACTTCATCAGCGACAGCTTTAACTAGAGATCGAACTGATATGGATGAAAGTTTTGGTGCATGGCTGCAAGATGACAATGAGCTTAATGATGATGACTATGTTTGGGGTAGTGCCGCCAAAAAAGCTAGACTTTCAGAAATCGGATCAATAGCTAAAAAATCAAAATTACAAAACTCAGAAACAAAACAAAATATACGTGCAACAACTTCATCAACATCAACTTCAAATAGAGATCAAATAGATATAGATGATAGTTTTGGCGAATGGTTGCATGATAACAATGACCTTAATGATGATTATGTTTGGGGTAGTGCAGCCAAAATTGCTAGATTCTCGGAAATTGGATCAACAGCTAAAGTGCCGAAATTACAAAACTCAGGAACAAAAGACGAAGAAAAATTCTCCCGGGGTTCCCCAAGTCGTATCAGTGCTGAAGAAACTAATATTAATGTTAAATGTACGGGATGCCATCAGCCAGCTAAAGAGTAAATTACAAACAATTTTTAAGTTGTTTAAAATATTTTTATGAATATATTTTCTAGATTATCGGTTAAAAAAGATGGTCCAAATAAGGGTAGAATGTTTTTTGTATGCTCTAAAAGTAATCCTTGTAAGTTTTTCCAGTGGGCAGATGAAATTCAGCAATCTTCGTCAACACATAGTAGAGCTGAAACTTCTACAAATGCTACTGCTAGCAGTAGTAATTGGGGTTCTAGTAGTAGATCTAACGTGGCTAGTACTAGTACCACTTGGGGTTCTAGAGATGCTGATATACCTGATAATAAGGAAAAAATTAATTGTAATTGCCATAAACCTGCCAGTAGTTTAACCGTACGTAAAGAAGGTCCTAATAAGGGTAGAGATTTTTATGCTTGTGCAAATCGTGACAAATCTTGTGGATTCTTTCAATGGGCCGATGAATCGGAAAATGTTGAACAATCAAATTCAAATAAACAAGCTCGGGCTGATAGTGGTAGCAGTAACAATTGGGGTGCAAGTACCAGTAATTGGGGTTCAAGAGATATTGCTTTACCCGATAATGCTGAACAAGTTAATTGTAATTGTAATAAACCTGCCAATAGTCTGACCGTACGAAAAGATGGTCCCAATAAGGGTAGAGGTTTTTATGCCTGTGCTAATCGTGAACAATCTTGTGGTTTCTTTCAATGGGCTGATCAAACTGAAGGTAGTAATTTAAGATTAATTCAATTTGTTGCTATATATTTTATGTAAAAATTATTTTAGAAGACAGCCAAAGTTCTTGGGGTAGTGGTTCTTCATCTGCTCCAAAAAGCAGTAATTTTAAAGCCTTACCAAGTGAGTTTTGTTTATTTGCCCTTAACTAATACTTAGTATTATTTATATGCATATTTATTTTAAGATAAAAAAGGTTCCTCTAATACAACTGCCGCTTCCAAACCCCGCAAATGTGGTTTATGCCGCCAGGAAGGTCATTCCCGCGCAAAATGTCCCCGTAAAGGGGAATTTGAATTCTAAATATAGTTTATTTACTTTATTATTAAACATATCTTTTGAATTATGTTCTGTTCTGTAAAAAAAAAAAAAGTAAAAAAACTAAATAAATATAAGTTTTGTTATATAAAAATTGCTACATGTTTTACTAAAGGGATGGGAAAAAGAACAAATAAAACTTTTTTTTAATTATTTTTACAAATTTATATATTTGTTATGTTTTTTTTTTACATTCTTTTGTTGATTTGTTTTCATCTTAACTTAGCAAATAGAGACGACTTAGGATTTAAGTGTATTACAAACTAAAACAAAAAGCCAATCTCAATTTTTTTCTTTTTAGCTTTTAAGTTTAAATATTGAAAAATTTCTTCTTTTCTTTTTTTTATATAAGAAACAGCTTGAAGATAGCAAGAAAATGGGGGGAAAAGGAAATATTAGAATGTTTAGTTAAAATTATATTAAATAATTAAATTAAAATAACTAAAGTTAAACAACTTATTACAGTAATTAGTTTACTTAAAAATAAATTGGTATAAAATAATTTAAAAAAAGAGTTTTAAATAAAAACAACTCAAAATATCAATTAAAAAACAAATAAATAAAATAAATCAAATTTTCTTTTGTTTAACTATAAAAGAAGATAAAGTTAAAACGAGCTTTAAAGAAAAGTACATATAAAATATAAAAATTTTATATTAAATTGCATTTGGATTGATTTACTTAAGTTTTTGGTTACATAGAATACCGAAAAAGTGTGTATGTGGTTTTTAAATGTTTGTATAGTATTTGTTGGCGGGTTGTACGATAAATGAAATAACGAAATCAATCAATTTTTACAGCACTATAGATTTTACGTATAAAACTATAGGCAGCAAAGAAACCAATTGTTCCTGTTAGAAGCCAAAATGTTAAAACCATAAGACCTAAAGGAAATAAAATATCAAAAATACATCATTAAATGATCAAAAAAAGTGTTCATTAGATAAAACTTACTTGTATAACCGAAATACAATAATGTTGGTATAAATTCGGTAATTTCAAGTTTAGTAAAGAAATAAAATATACTATAGAATAGCACATAAACAGCTGAACCTCCTGAAACAATAAAACTACGCCACCACCAACGATAATCCTGTGGATGAAAAGAAAAATATATATTTTACAAATTCTAAAGGACAACAAGAAGTTTGTTTAAATAATTACCTCTCCACACAATTGAAAGTATGTCATAACTATGGAAATTTGGGCACAGCTTACTACCAGTATACAAAATACCAAAAATAGAAAACCAAAAAGATAGTAAAATTGATTTTGCCAAATGGCAGTGAAAACGAAAAATAATTCTATAAATACAGCACCAAATGGTAAAATACCAGCCATTAGAGTACTAAAAAAGAGAAGACAAAACAGTTATAAAACAAGTAAGAAATATAAGTCGATCAAGCCTGGCCATAATTAACCCTACACCATTATCTTATGTGGGATTCATAGGAAATCATTTGTGACAAATTTGTTTCTATAGAAAATCATTTGGGACAATTTTTTTCTATAGTATATCATTTGTGACAATTTTTTTCTATAGAAAATCATTTGTTACAATTTTTTTCTATAGAAAATTAAATCAACGCAAAAAGTTATTCTAAGTGGGACTTAGACCAATATTTTTGGGTGCACAAACGCATATACTCTCCCCACCTATGATAGTGTAGGGTATAATGAATGAAAATTTAATTTAAAACTTCATCTAAAAAATTATTTTCTACTTACCTTAAAATTGCATTCATATACCAATGTTGTGTTGGTACTTGTCTTGGTATCATGTTTGTGCGCACTGGATGCTGGTAGGGTTGTTTGCGATAGCCAAAATAGTAACCCAAATAAACGAGGGGCACTGAAATGCCAAACCATAATAAGAGTAATGAGATCATGGTTTTAAAAGGCACAGCACCACTCGATTCTTTGTCCCATATGAAAAAGTTTAAGAAGAAGCCAGTGCTAAGAAAATAACAATGTGATTATTATTCCAATTATTCTGAATATTTCTTAAATTAAATCCAAACTCACCCAAATACAATGCTGGGATATAAGGTGGCTGTTAAAAAGGCAGATTTCTTCCATTCACGTCCCTTCATTGTTTTGTAGAGACGAGCGGCAAAGTAACCAGCAATAATACCCATAAAAACATACATAAAAATACCAGAAGTCATGAGAGCTCCACGTGATGAGGGTGACAACATGCCCAACATAGCAAAGACTAAAATAAAATTAACTTATAAAGATTAAAGTTCCAATTTAATTTAAAAATATAAGCTGTTACAAAATTAATCAAAATAACAGGTTTTGTTCAGAAAAGCTACAAAATATGTACTAAAAAAATCCAGAATATGAAAACAATGCCTGATTAAAACCTTTAAATCTCACTACAACTGGAATAGAGCTATAGTAAACATTTTCACCTAACAGCACATTTGGCATTTTAAATCCATTAATTCCTATTATTATTCATTTAATTTTACTTACATATTGTTATTAAAGCCATAAAAAAGATTTGTATGCCACTGCCAATAACAGCTGAAAATAATCGTGTATTTTTCGGTGGACGGAATACATCACCATGAACCAATTTCCAACCAGTCTCCTCCAAAGTATCTTCGATATTATCATCTGTATTATAACGAGCAATATCACGTCTAAGGGTACGTATCATAATCATGGTTAAAATGCCTAAAAATTCCAAACAAAATTAAAATAACAAAATCGAAAATTATAAAATAATATTGGAAACCTACCCGATAAGAAGAAAACTACTACCAATGAATTAATAATACTAAACCAATGTATTTGTACATCTTTCATGCCCAAATAGATATCCCAACGTGAGGCCCAACTAACTTTGGACTCTTTCCATTCAACGGAGTACGTAAAGTATAATTGAGTATTAGAAGAGGGATTAACAAGTTGAGGCCGGGCATTATCGGGAAAATTGCAATTGTCTCCTTCGAATTTAATATCTTTATAATTAACAGAAGCTGTTTCAACTTCAAAGCCCACAACGCGGTATTTATCTCTAAAAAAATACAATAAACATAAATATTTTAAACAAGAAAAACCCACAGTTATTATACTCAACTCACTTTGTGTGCATGTGATATGATAAAATGAATTTCAAATGATTATTTATATAAACATTATCACCATCAACTTGACCCAGACGATAACCATGTTCATAGGTCACTTCATTGGGATTGTTGAGATTAACAATGCGTGTTGCTACTGGTAAATTATCTACCAATAAGTGAACAAAATATTCATGTTTTATACGTTCCGCCACCATGGCCGATTGTGGTTGTTCCCAATTTAGTGGTGTATTGTCTTTTTTGTTGCACAGCAATTTACAATTAATATTAACTGCCATTTGTACTTCGTAGGGGGTATTGACAATACGATCACCTCTCAAGACCTCACCAAGATTCTCAGATTTATAGATTAATGTACCGTTTTTGGGTAAACAAAATTGCAGCGAATAATATTGATAAGGTAATTGAGTACGACTACTAGTCATTTTTACCGCTTTAACATCTATTTTTTGTCCTTTGACAAATTCTACCGGTGCCACTCCGGGTACATAAAAGCAATGAGTCCCACACACTGAAAACACATATTTAAACATTTACTTGAATTCTTCATTCGGCCAGGAGGCACATTTAACTTACCCAACGCCAGCAGGATGGCAATCGCCAGCGTGTAGTACTGTAAATATAAAAGGAAACATGTTTCAATTACTATTAGTCATCTTTTAAACATTGGGTTTTGCGTATATTAAGTAAATCAGCTTGCGTGGCGGAGTGTTCCTTCAACGACACTCAGACTTTGGTATTTTAAGGATTTTTATAGAATTTATATTTCGTTTGTTAAACATACCTGCATTGTAACTGCTACTAAGTTTAACTCTTAATTAGATTATATTTAAATAGTTTATTTATCAAAAAAATATATTAAAAACTATTAGAAGAAAATAAGTAGTTTCTTTTTATCACCGTCAGAGACCTGCACCAGAGACCCGCGCCGAACGATTTTAACGGCGGCGGCGGCTTTGCTAAAAATCTTAGACGGCGGAAAATTTAATAGCAACGGTTCCCAAATGGGAGTTCACGACCCTTTACGCATAAGGGATCGTACAATATAAAATAGTATAAAAGTATTTCTTAAGAGATAAAATATTTTGAAGTTGTTTATATGCTTAGTATAGTGTGAACATAGTATTAAGTTGAGTCACACTGACAATGCAGTAGAAAGGCAAAAATCGTTACTGCAGAAAATTGTTTGATATCACAAAATAGAATAAAATAATAAAAAAAAAAACATTTAAAACTTTTTTGTTTCTAATTAATTTTATTACAAAAATAAAATTTTGATTAATGAATACATAGGAAATTCGTCAATCAAATGTGCAGAAGGGCTAATCGATATTACCTTTTTACTGTATTTGTCTTAAAGCTTTTTGCTCTTTTATACTATTTTCAAAATTAATAATACCCCGTTAAAAATCGTAATATATCCTGAAAAAGCCCAATGCCCCAATTCTCAATGTCGATTTTTGTCGTTTTTCGATTAAATTCGATTGAGTGTCTTTTTTCATATTCCCTATGTCACTATACGACTGTTTGGGTTCTTGTATTTGCTAATGACAATTTATTTATTATTATAGGAATTTTTTACAGACAATTTATTACGTTATTTTCCATAGTATAATTATAAAGTATACTCGTAAGAACAGCTGTTTTACAATTTTTTCATTGGCAAACCTCGCGGTACTGTAAAATTGTTTTTGTATTCATATGTAAATTTTTTTTGAGTTTTTTACTCTTGCTCTCCTTCATTCTCTCATTTTTCCGTTCAAAGCATTTTGACATTGTGGGCAGTAGTTTTAAGGCCCAACCACTCAATAAAAAATCATCGTATCGCAATCAGCTGTTTCAACCAGCTTTATGCAGATGTGTGTATGTAGCTATTGACACAAAGATTCTAGGTAGCGCATCGCAGAAATCTACAGAAAATAGATTTTTACGTAGCTGCGTGAGTTTTTAACAACCCTGTAATTAATTTTGCTCACAAAATAACCGAAAAACAGGGTTGTTTACACAATGAATGTTGAAAAACATATGTTACGTTTACTTTTGTTGACTGGTTGAACAAAATGTTTCACGCTACTTTTCTTCATTCTACGTTGCGATGGAAAGTTGACTGGTTGGGGCTTTACACTCAAGGTAGATTAAGAAGGTAACGAAACTCTACAACAATTACAAAATTTTGTTTTTGCATTGACATTTCTTATGTCAACTTTAATTTTGTCATTTCTCATGTTTATTTACAAAAAACAAAAACAATTTATGTAGTAAAAAGAGAGGAGGAAGACGCAATAAGACAAAAGTAAGCAAAAAATGTAAACATAAACAAAAATTTGACACCTCAAATTACAAAAAACAGGCAGCAATATTGATTTCAAAAAGAAAAAAAATTCTCAGCTGTTTTAATGTCGTTACCTTCTTAATCTACCTTGTTTTACACTAGCAAAATACAAGCATTTGTAGTTTTTGTAGATTATTATTATACTTTGGTTATTTTCCTTAAAATTTTGAATTCTGTTTATCGATAGTAGTCGATTGAAATGTCAAAACAGTCACTTGTTACACTGGGTCTCCACGTACACATATTTCCAGTGGATCAAATTCAAATTGAAAATCGCTAAAGTTATTGGTTTGTATTTCAGCGATTTGTATACAAAACGAAATTTGTGCTTTTATGACAAAAATTTTGAGATTTAAATTAAATATTCGACTCTACGTCTTATTTCAATTATTTCAAAAATTTTTTAGTGAAGAAAACAGCAAAAATAATTGTCCAATTTATAAACCTATTACAGCGATTTTTTACGCAGATTTTGTATATTGAAATAAAAAGCTGTCAACACTGTTGTTAAAGCTGTCACGTAAAAACGTAGAGCGACCTAATTTGATTAGGTTGCTACGTAACATTTACGTTTTTTAGTACACATACACACATAACTCTCATAAGCAAAACGTGTCAGCTGATTCGCTACATTTACATTTACGGTAGAGTAATGGAGACTTTAGACAAATCTTTATCTTGATAAAATTTTAACGTTTGTCTTGATAAAAATTTGTCTAATGTAGACTCAAAGTAAGAAATATTATGAGACTGTTGTGATAAGATTTTTCTACACAACTATTTTATAAGATTTTCAGAACATTCAGAAATATATTTTCATTAAATATGTGCTAAAAAATTTCGAATTTCTTAAATAAAAATTACATGTTTACTCTGTGACTGAATGAAAATAATGAAATATTATGAGATTTATTAAAATACATTTACCCCTTGTATAAGATTTAACATAATATTAACAAAATGTTTACTCTCTTCTGCCGGCGTTATCTTACATATTATATCAATGTGGAGACAGTACGTTATTTTCTTACCGTTTTGATATAAAAGTTTAACAAAAATTTATATTTTTTATGATTTACGTATGTTTTTGTTAAAAAATTCTAAACTTTTGTGGAGATGTTCTTGTTTTTCTGTTCCAAATGGACATTGTGTAGAAGCTAAATTTCTATTAGATTTTGTAAAATTATATTGTTTTCATACATAAAAAGAAGTTCTATGTAATTTCTTAACAGTGTTGCCAGAAAATGTTATCAATTACATCTAAAGTGCTAAAATGTCCAAAAAAATTATGCTAAATTGTTCTACAGCAGCAAATGATAATGCTAAATTGTTTTGTAAAGAAAAATTAATATTTTTGTCGCCCTTGTTTCTTGTAAAATATAGTTCAAATGACAACTATTAAAAATAGTTTCTTCAGAGTCAATGGTAATATGGGGAACTAAAGTAAAAATAGGAATTATATTTTGAAACTGACAATTAATAACGTAAAATTTACTAAGAAATTCTTTCAAAACATCAAAAAGTATTTAATTAAAAATTGCTGTAAAAAGTGCTAAAAAGCATTTATCATATTTTTATAAATTGTTAGTGCATTTTAACCTCTTCAAATGCTAAATCTAGCACTGGAAGTGCTAAAATGGCAACACTGTTTCTTAACTATATATAGTAGATTTCATAGTATAATAATAAAGTATACTCGTAAGACCAGCTGTTTTACAATTTTTTCATTGGCAAACCTCGCGGTACTGTCAAATTGTTTTTGTATTCACATGTAAAATATTTTTTGAGTTTTTTTCTCTTGCTCTCTTTCGTTCTCCCATTTTTCCGTTCAAAGCATTCTGACATTGTGGGCAGTAGTTTTACACTAACAAAATACAAGCAATTTTTGTTTTTGTAGATGTGCGAGTACTTTATTATTTTACTATGAGTAGATTTATGGAAAGTTACGTACCGTCTATACTAGCCTTTTTCTTGTTCGCACAAGAACAAAACGTCGGCAGAGCAACACATACAATGTTGTTCATTTTGTTTTCAGTGGGCAGAACATTTGTCGAACAAATCATAATTTTTTGTTTGCCGTCAGTGTCGCTTCGATACTTTTACGTACCGTCTATACTAGCCTTTTTCTTGTTCGCACAAGAACAAAGCGTCGGCAGAGCAACACACACAATTTTTCCCCTTTTTTTTCAGTGGGCAGAACATTTGTCGAACAAATCACAATTTTTTGTTTGCCGTCAGTGTCGCTTCGATACTTTTACATGCAGCGCCTCTTCTTCCGCATAAAAAATGACGTTTGATGGCAGACATGGTTGCTCGAACAATTGTGCGAACAACGGTGTGCGAACAAGAACAAAACATGAACAACTTGAGTCCACACTATCCAAATGCATGTGCGCACAACATTTTGTGCATGAAAAAGGCTCTTGTGGACGGCAAATTAAGGCCGGGTTAGTTGGCAGTTTGATGTGACTTTGAGTCTACATTAGACAAATTTTTATCAAGACAAACGTCAAAATTTTATCAAGATAAAGATTTGTCTAATGTAGACTGAATTTGTCAGTGTTATTGCAGCGTTAAAAGAAATTTGTCAGCGCTCGAGCTCTGACAACGTTGTCTTGATAATGCTTAGTAAAGGACGCCATCTTGATTGTTGTTGGTGCTTTTTGCATTGTTTATTATGACATACGTTTTCTCCTATAATTGACAGCGATAAAAGATTATCTGCAAATCAAACAAAAATTTGACGTTTGCCTTGATACAAATTTCTCTAATATAGACTCAACGTGATGTTGATGTAGAGAAAACGAATTCAAGAAGATGCATCAATACACAACAAAACACTTGATTGTTTTTATTTCGCACAAGCAAAATACGTACAAAAAATATATATACATTTTCAAGTTGCACAACCTCTTCTAATTTATATTGATTGTGAGAGTAAAAGTGAGAGACGCTTTCTCTTTCAGAGAGCGATTGTTTAAATTTTGTGTTGTGGTTATGGCGGCGTGAAATTCTGTTTGAATTTGATCGAGACGGTACATCGCCCCCAAGGCTTATTTACTATTAGGTTAGAGCAATTCTACAACAAATACAACAATAAAAAAAAGTTCTCTCATTTGTTTTCGTAAAATGTCAAATTTTATACATTGAAACAATAACAAAAATGTTATAAAAAATGTAAACAAAACACACATAGAAACAAACACCATATAAAAAAAAGATTTGACAGTCATCACATATAAAGAAAAAAAAAGTCAGCTGTGTTTTTAACTCTACCTAATAGTTAATATACCTTGATCGCCCCAGCACAAAATTTTTAAAATTGTTCTCTGAAAGAGAGAGAGTCTCTCACTTTTACACTCACAGCCAATATAAATTCAAAGAGGTTGTGCAACTTAAGCAGCTATATATATTTTTTTTTTGTACGAAATAAAAACAATCGAGTGTTTTGTTGTGTATTGTTGCACCTTTTTGAATTCGTTTTCTCTACATCAACATCACATCAAACAGTCAACTAATCCGGCCTTTACATGCAGTTGCTCGAACAATTGTGCGAACAACGGTGTGCGAACAAGAACAAAACATGAACAACTTGAGTCCACACTATCCAAATGCATATGCGCACAACATTTTGTTCAATGTGCAAACAAGAAAAAGGCTAGTGTGGACCGCAAATTATGTAATGCGTTTTGACACTGAAAATAGTAACTACACATTAGTTATGCCCGTCAATGAAATATTGAGGGCAAATCTTGAAATACATGTAATGAATGAATTCCCACTTAATTGTAACCAGAAATAACATATTCAAAAAAATTAAAATTAATAAAATTCGACTGAAAATTTTACCAATTTGTATTGTTTTTTATGTTTGCAAGATCCTATTTGAGAGCAACGTATATTATAGATCAAAACCACGTAACTCAAACGAAAAAATTATATCGATTTAGATAATACAACTTCTGACTTTTTTCCGTCTACAGACGGAACGTAAAATCGAGATAGAGAACACGGGCATAAATCTAACATCGCACATTGAGGCTAAACGGAAAAATTTTGGTAATAAATCTGTATTTCCTAAACTACTGGTGGGATCAAATTGAAATGTATGGTTGTAGAGGAGGATCTAATATTTCAAAAAACTCATCTTGTAGTCACCCTGAGATAAAACAAAATAAGCTACAGAGTGTCAGAGTTGACTATCTCGAATATGTAAGTTTAAAAAAATCGTAACTTCTTTAATTTTTCTATCTTATTTGAAGAAAAGAATACAGTGGCTTCATCTGTTATTCAAATCTTACTTATATATAATAAATTTATTAGAATTAAGGATAACAGAACGAATAAAAATGAATTAATTATTAATAAATGATGAAATCCTCACTTCATTATAAGTGTTCTTTTCATTTTCTGAACAATATATACACAGAGTACTTTTTGTAACTTCAAAACTCGTTGAGGTGATGAAAACGCTTTGAATTGAAATAATATTATAGTTTTTCGAAATTGAGTTTTTTATTTATTTAAGTCTTTAGATACAATATTATCCTTACATATTAGCATTAAAATATATTATTATTGATACTGATTGATACTAATATGACAAAAATAAAAAAGATGTTAAAAGATAAAACTAAGTTTGATTATATTTTATCAGAACTTTCTCAATTTGTAAAAGCCATATACTTTTTAACGGATTTTTTTTTAATTATAAAAACGTTTTTCGATATATTGTAAATATCGCTTAGTTAAACATTAGCATCTAAAATATTTTTTTCCAAAAACGCTAGACTTTATGATAAAAAAGCTGCATTATCTCCACTGTTGATGTCCAACGGATTAATTGCGGTCTACACGAGCCTTTTTATTGTTCGCATATTGAACAAAATGTTGTGCGCTCATGTATTTGGTTTGTGTGGACCCATAGTTTAATTAAGTAAGAACAACTGTTTTACAATTTTTTCATTGACATACCTCGCGGAACTGTCAAATTGTTTTGTATTCATATGCCAAATTTTTTCGTTTTTTTTTTTACTCTTTCTCTACTTCATTCTCTCATTTTTCATTCAAAGCATTTTTACATTATCTGCAGTAGGTCTACACTAACAAAATACAAGCAATTGTTGCTTTTGTAGATGTGCGAGCACTTTCTAATTACGCTATGGTGTGGACTCAACTTTTTCATGTTTTGTTGTTGTTCGCACACCGTTGTTCGCGCAATTGTTCGAAAAACCATGTCTGCCATCAAATGTCATTTTGTATAATAATTTTGTACTGGTGACATTTATATACCCTACGCCACCTTATGTTGTTGGGGTATTATGCGTTGTTGCTGATGTTTTTTATGCACAAATCTATTGTCTTAGACCCACATCATAGTAAAATAATAAAGTACTCGCACATCTACAAAAACAAAAATTGCTTGTATTTTGTTATTGTAAAACTACTGCCCACAATGTCAGAATGCTTTGAACGGAAAAATGAGAGAACGATAGAGAGCAAGAGAAAAAAACTCAAAAAATATTTTACATGTGAATACAAAAACAATTTGACAGTACCGCGAGGTTTGCCAATGAAAAAATTGTAAAACAGCTGGTCTTACGAGTATACTTTATTATTATACTATGGACCCACATATAAGTATAATAATAAAGTACTCGCATATCTGCAAAAACAAAAATTGCTTGTATTTTGTTAGTGTAAAACTACTGCCCACAATGTCAAAATGCTTTGAACGAAAAAATGAGAGAACGAAAGAGAGCAAGAGAAAAAAACTCAAAACAATTGTACATGTGAACAGAGTTGTCAGATTTTTTTGAGCCTCTGTCGCCAAATTGTTAATCAGAAATCGCCAAAAATCGCCAAAATTAAATTTTATATATTTTTTTTTATGGAAAAACTCAAAACAACTAAAATATTTAGTGCTTCAAATTTTATATAATTTTAAAATGTAAATTCAGCTTCAACAAAGTCAATGATAATTTCAGTAGCTAATAATAATTGAATAACAAAAATATTAATTTCAATAAACTTTTCTGACATACATAACTCAATTTTAGGTCAACAATTTTAAAAATTGATTTAAATTTATTATATTTTTTAACAGAATAATTCTAAAATTATATAATGAACATTTGTCCTATTAAACTTATAAATTGTTTCGAAGAATTAATTCTTTCATGAACGTTTTCTTTTTACTATGGCCCATAAAATATTAATATTCATATTTGAAAGATGATGGAAAACAAATGATCAAACATTTATTGAAGATATTTATAAATTAAAGATCTTGATTTTGTTAGTCGGGGTTCATTAACAGCTATTTTTCTTGCTGCAATTTTGAGTTCGTAGACGAGAGAAGTGAAGTGAATGTAAATTGCAGCAGGAAAAATTGCTGTGTGTGATCCCCAACTTAGATCAGGGGTTTTTACAAACTCTTGCTTCGTGCCTTTAACTTTAATAATTTAAAGGTATTTCTGAAAATACGTTGAATTTCAAGTTTGAATAAAAATATTCATTTGAAAAAAAAGTGATACTTTGTCAATTTCATATCAAATTTTATTCCTAAATAATTCTTAATCCAAAAATAATTTAATACTTAAAGATACAAATTAATGGCATATTTTCAATTTGATACCAAATACTTTTGTTAAATCAGACTATATTTAAGATTGTAAACATTTAATCTTAATTGTAAACATTTGACTTCAATTAATTATAAATTTAAGATAAAACATTTGTATTTAAAAATGGATTTTAAAATTGCTAATAAACGTCTTATGCCAAGGACAAAATATCATTAATGGTTTTTTACAATTACCAGAATGATAATAATAATCATGCACAAACACAAACAAATTTTTACTCTATATTTTTTACAACTTTGAAGAGCTTCGAAAGAATTAATTATATCCTAGCTTAATTCCCTTAAATCTTAATTCTGAATTAAGAAATAATAGTTTTTCATTCAATAATACCATTCCCAAAAACATAATTCAATAGCTTAATTCAAAGGCTTTTGTTTAAATAGAATTATTTCTTTATTGAATTAATTCATAAAAAATTCATTAAATTTTTGTTAATTCAAATCATTTCCAAATTGAATGAAAATATTTTTCTTTTATTCAATTTGTAATATTTTGTGTTTTATTCTTTTATAAAATGAATTAAAAAATATTTTCTAAAGCTAATTTGTAATAGATTTGAAGTGAAGAAAATTTTTATAATTAAATATACTTTGTTGAGAACCGCGGACCTCCATTTGAGAACCGCCGTTTTGGATAAAAAATACTAAAAATAGACGTTAGCTAGTAAGAAAACATAATAGCTTTAATATGCTAATATCTATTTAAAAAAGTTTTAAAAATTAGCCAAATAAATCGCCAGCTTGTTAAAAATCGCCATGTCGCAAAACGGAAAATTCAGTCGCCAAGAGCAATTAAAAATCGCCACGTTTGGCGAAAAATCGCCACATCTGACAGCTCTGCATGTGAATACAAAAACAATTTGACAGTACCGCGAGGTTTGCCAATGAAAAAAGTGTAAAACAGCTGGGTTTACGAGTATACTTTATTATTATACTATGATATAAGTATACCAATGGATTTAGAATCACTTTCTGAGTCGATTTAAATTTAATTTTTTTTTTATTCACGGTGCCAAATTTTATGTGAAGCGGCCAATAATAGACCATATCTACCCTCACAGAAAATCTCTTTTATTCCAAAACATGTAACGGATAGATATATGTATGTGGAGACGGCTCTAAACCGTCTTACAGTCAAATTTAAGCCGCCGACAAAATTTTTAGAGTCAGCCGACTACCAATTTGCTTGACGCAGTTCTATGCAACGGAATGAAGTAAAGAAAACAATTTTGTGAGCCGTACAAGAAAAACTGATTAATTATTTATATTTTTTAATTGGATTACAAAAAAAAAAAATTAAATCTGTTTTATAAACAAAAACTAAGAAAATAAAATACATTTTGTGTGTTTAACATTTTAAATCTAGAATGTAAAAGCATAAAGTGAACAAAACATTTGCCAAAAGGAAATCTCATAATGAATAGAGAAATTTTAATGAATTGAAAAAATCAAGAAGAAAAAAAAAAACAAAATTTTCACCTTATTTGTTTTATATATTTTTTTTTTTGCAAACAGCCAAAAACCGAAGCAACTTTCGTATAATAATTGGTATTACACTTTTGGAGTCATAATTTTGTGTTTATTTTATATATTTTTTTATTTGTTTCCATTTTTGTGCATTGACAATAAAAAAAATTATTGTATATAATAATTGAAAGTTGTGGGTTGGAATTTGATGTATCAGTGTGTGTTTGTGCAGTTCTTCATCATTTGCGACATTTGTTAGTGTTTGTGTACAAGAGTGTGAAATGGAAGCAACAAATGCCAATTTAAGAAATTAACAAAAAGAAAAGAATTTAAGACACACAAAAGAAGGGAAGTCAGTCAATCGTCATTATTTTTATATACACTACAACAACAAAAGTAGAATAAAATAAAACAAAAAGAAACAAACAGGTGAGTAGTATGGAATAAATTTACGAGGGTTGTTTCATGATTTTTTTTAATTAGATGTTATCTTTTAACATTTTTTTTAATTCTCTTTGAATGTGTATTCATTTATAATTAATATGTGTGTGAAGATAAATTTTAAAATTTATAACCCTAGACGCAAACCATGTTAATTAACAGAGCTCTGTTAACTCATTAACATTGCTCTGTTAAGCAAGGAAAATCCGAAATATCCATTACAAATGGAATCAGGAACAGTTCTTTGAACCAAAGGGGTCAGAAAAATCAGGAATACTAGAAAATAGCTTCACGCGTCGTAAATTCAAGCAACCTGATAAAAATTGCTCTAAAAATATGATATTTAAGATGATTCAAAATTGGGGATTCTGTGCGGGATGAATCCAGATTCCAGGGAAAGGAGGCAACGTGGGCGGAAAAATTTTATTGGAGATGGTAGACAAGGTATTTCTTTATAATAATCCAGTTTCAGAATATTTAACAGTGCGAGTTGGAAGGAATTATAACGATTTTTCCAAAATTTACAATTTGGGATTCTGTGTGGGATGAATCCAGATTCCAGGGAAACGAGGCAACGTGGGCGAAAAAATTTTATTGGAGATGGTAGACAGGATATTTCTCTATAATAATCCACTTTTAGAATCTTTAACAGTGTGAGTTGGAAGGAATTATAACGATTTTTCCAAAATTTACAATTTGGGATTCTGTGTGGGATGAATCCAGATTCCAGGGAAAGGAGGCAACGTGGGCGGAAAAATTTTATTGAAGATGGTAGACAAGGTATTTCTTTATAATAATCCAGTTTCAGAATATTTAACAGTGTGAGTTGGAAGGAATTATAAAGATTTTTCCAAAATTTTAAATCTGGGATCCTGTGTGGGATGAATCCAGATTCCAGGGAAGCGAGGCAACGTGGGCGGAAAAATTTTATTGAAGATGGTAGACAAGGTATTTCTTTATAATAATCCAGTTTCAGAATATTTAACAGTGTGAGTTAATGAGTGTTAATGAGTATTTTCACTAATTTGTGAATAAAATCAAAACTGCATTGATTTTAATGAAATATGTCTTGTTTATTTACTCCAAATTTATATTTATGATTAAAGAATAAAATTTAAAATTTTTGACATCTTAAAATGTGTGATTTTTCGAAAAAATTTTTTTTTTCTTAAAATTTTATATATAATTTCATTTTTTTTCTCAGAAGATGCGATTAATATTTCCATAACTGTTAATCGCATTAAAAAGTAATGTAAGACCGATTTGAAAATAATTTTTATTATAATTTTTTGATATTTTTTTGCACAATTTAGATAAGCCGTTTTTGTGACATGCTTCAATATATAGTGCAACCGCTTTTTTTTTCTTTATCGGGAGAACTAGAGTCAATTTAAAAAAAGTAGTTTATAGGCTTAGTTCATATTGATAACGGGTTCCGAATGTACTTAGAAACCCCGTGCAGCAGAATTTTAAATTTTTTTACTTTTTTTTTTTTTTTTTTTTGTAAATTTGTATATTAAAAATTTTTCAGCGGTATTATAATGAAAACAATTTAATCTTTTTAAAAATTATATACACATTTTTATTCACAGTATGTAAAATATTACGGATACAAACTCCGATTTTTTTTTAATATTAATAAATTTTTGACCCACATTATATAACAAAATATAGTCACTTATATTTACACTTTTTAGAAGTATGCAATGCCCAAAAAAAGTTATACTTTTTGTTATTTTTAACATTTTATATTTAAATATTTTTTAATTTATTTGTTTTTTTATTATAAATTTTAGAACAAAAATTGTTAAATTATCAAATAATTTGATAGTTTGTTGTTAAGACTACATAAATGTGATAATATTAGTAACAAATTTTGTTTTTAAAAAAATCAAAATTTAATAAAATGATTTTTTGTTAACATAAAAAATTAAGTGTTTTTATTTACAACCTATTACTTGTTCCAAAACGATATGTTAAAGATTCCCAAATTTTAAATTTTGGAAAAATCTTTATAATTCTTTCCAACTCACTCTGTTAAAGATTCTGAAAGTGGATTATTGTAGAGAAATACCCAGTCTACCATCTCCAATAAAATTTTTCCGCCCACGTTGCCTCGTTTCCCTGGAATCTGGATTCATCCCACACAGAATCCCAAATTGTAAATTTTGGAAAAATCGTTATAATTCCTTCCAACTCACACTGTTAAAGATTCTAAAAGTGGATTCTTATAGAGATTCTTATAGAGAAATACCCTACCATCTCCAATAAAATTTTTCCGCCCACGTTGCCTCCTTTCCCTGGAATCTGGATTCATCCCACACAGAATCCAAAATTGTAAATTTTGGAAAAATCGTTATAATTCCTTCCAACTCACACTGTTAAATATTCTGAAACTGGATTATTATAAAGAAATACCTTGTCTACCATCTCCAATAAAATTTTTCCGCCCACGTTGCCTCCTTTCCCTGGAATCTGGATTCATCCCACACAGAATCCCAAATTGTAAATTTTGGAAAAATCGTTATAATTCCTTCCAACTCACACTGTTAAAGATTCTAAAAGTGGATTATTATAGAGAAATACCCTGTCTACCATCTCCAATAAAATTTTTCCGCCCACGTTGCCTCGTTTCCCTGGAATCTGGATTCATCCCACACAGGATCCCAGATTTCAAATTTTGGAAAAATCTTTATATTTCTTTCCAACTCACACTGTTAAAGATTCCGAAAGTGGATTATTATAAAGAAATACCCTGTCTACCATCTCCAATAAAATTTTTGTTGCCTCGTTTCCCTGGAATCTGGATTCATCCCGCACAGAATCCCCAATTTTGGATCATCTTAAATATCATATTTTAAGAGCAATTTTTATCAGGTTGCTTGAATTTACGACGCGTGAAGCTATTTTCTAGTATTCCTGATTTTCAAAAAACTGTTCCTGATTCCATTTTTAATGGATATTTCTGATTTTCCTTGCTTAACAGAGCAATGTTAATGAGTTAACAGAGCTCTGTTAATTAACATGGTTTGCGTCTAGGGTTATAAATTTTAAAATTTATCTTCACACAAATAAACTTACTTGGTAAGCCAACATATTACATTGTTAAAAAGCGGTAACTACATATAATTCGGGTGAAAAACTCATTACCTTGATATGGCGATGTCACCATTATTAAAGTACTTATTTTAAACAATCAAATAAGTAGTTAATCAAATACTACAATACTACAAATGCTACAAAACTACAAAATTGATAAAAAAAAAATAAAAACAACATGTTGGCTCAACTGAGATTTGAACCTATGCAAAAACTTTCCTTCATGTTTCGTAGACTACTGTCTTACTCACTTCGCCATGTATACGTTAAAATTGTAGAAACAAAATACTTTGTTTATAAATATACTTATTAAATTTATTTTATTTTATATAAGCTTTGGAAATTTTGTTTTTTGTAAATAAAAAAATTGTATATAATTTTTCAATTGTTTAATAAAATATCAAACTGAAACATCAATTACAATAGGTTATGGGCCATTGTTGTTTCACAAGATAATTTAAAGATACATATTGTATATTAAGGATAACAATCAATAAAGAAATAACATTCAAGAATAAGTGATAAATACATACTTCAAGATGAGTGAAAATCGTTTTTATGGGATCGAAAAACTAAATCAAGACAATTATTACAATTGGAAATTCAAGATGCGAATGTATTTAATTAAGGAAGACCTTTGGTCAGTATTTCAAGATCCAGTTCAAGATTCTGATGCTTGGAGAAAGAAAAATTTGGAAGCGTTTGCTGTTGTAAGTTTATGTGTTGAAGATTCACAACTTATCCATATACGCAATGAAACCTTAGCTAAAGATGCTTGGAATAAGCTGCAAAAACAACATGTCACATTAAGTTCAAAAGTGCACCTAATGCGAAAAATATGCAGTATGCGGTTAGGCGAAGGTGAGAATATGGAGGCGCACATAAATTCGATGATGGAATTATTTGACAAACTGCGGGCTGTTGGAAATCAAGATTTTTCTGAAGATTGGCAAGTTTCCATGATCTTAAGCAGTTTACCATCAAGCTATGATAGTTTAATTACTGCTCTTGAGGTAAGACCAGATAAAGATTTGACATTAGAAACAGAGAAAAGCAAATTGCTCGAAGAATATTTCAAAAAATTATCTCGTGACGATTCGTTGAACGTTTCTGCGTTGAAATCGAAAGCAGTAAAGAAATTTGATGCCAAATCCTGCTTCTTTTGTAAGAAAACTGGTCACCTCAAGAAAGATTGCCATAAATATCAGAAATGGTGTAAAAATAACAAAAAATCTGTTAATATAATTGAAGAAATTAGTACTGAAGATGATGATGCTGAATTTGTGTTGATGACTAATTTTTCGGAAGGAAATCAAGCTGCATGGATTATAGATTCGGGCGCAAGTTGCCATATTGCCCATGAAAAAGAATTGTTTACGGAACTCAACTATAGCGATAATGGACAGTCAATTTGTGTAGCAAATGGAAACACTTCTCAAGCTAAAGGCAAAGGTGTGTGCAAAATCAAGGTAGGAGATGAGTCTTTATTAGTGAATGACGTCTACTATGTTCCGGATTTTAATTCTAATTTATTATCAGTTAGAAAAATTACAGAAAAAGGTTACACTGTAAATTTTGTTAAAAACGTATGTATTTTACAGAAAAATTCTAAATTTATTTGTAAGGCATTTCTTAAGAATAGTTTATATACACTTAATGCAACTTCTGAAAATGTTTTCACGGTTAATAATTGTAATAAAGGTTGTATACACTACTGGCATCGAGTTCTTGGTCATCATAATGAAGAAGGTATTAAAAAATTATTTAAAGATGATTTAGCAACAGGCATAAGAATTAATGAATGTAAAAATCATAAAGAAAAATGTGAAATCTGCTTGCAAGGAAAATTTTCAAGAAATCCCTTTCCTAAAGAAAGTTTTTCAAGATCAAAGAATTGTTTTGATCTTATTCATTCAGACGTTTGTGGTCCTATATCTCCTTCAACGTGTAGTGGCTATAAATATTTCGTGTCGTTCATTGATGATCATAGCAGATATTGTGTTATTTATCTACTAAAGGCTAAATCTGAAGTTTATAGTAAACTAGTAGAATATTGGAATTTAGTGAAAAATCAAGTTGGTCATTACCCAAAAACATTAAGATCTGACAGAGGAGGAGAATACATAAGTTTTAATGTAAAACACTTTTTATTAGAATGTGGAACTGAAATTCAGTATTGTGTTCCATACAGTCCACAACAGAACGGGGTCGCAGAACGAAAGAACCGTACTTTGATAGAAATGGTAAAGTGTATGTTAATCGATTCAGGTTTAAATAAGAACATGTGGGGTGAAGCATTAATGACTGCAAACTACATTCAGAATCGGTTACCTTCAAGAAGTATATCAAAAACACCATATGAACTAAGATATGAAAAGAAACCATCGTTAAAAGATTTTCATACATTTGGATCTTTATGTTATGTTCATGTTCCAAAAGAAAAAAGGAAGAAGTTGGATATAAAGGCACTTCGAAAAGTATTTATTGGCTATGATTTTAATTCTAAAGGTTTTAGAGTTTTTGATCCAAAAACAAATAAGGTTCAGATTTCACGTGATGTTGTTGTCATAGATACTAAAGATACAGACAATAAAACTTTGCAGAAAAACAGAAACATAGTATATTTTCCAACAAGTAACCGCAAAGATGATGAAATACCTTCAGGAAGTGGAAATGAAATTGGAAGTGAAAGAGGAACTAATGATAATAGCAATCTTGAGGAAAATGATATTTCAGAAAGTACTATAGTAAGCATAGACAGTATGACATCTGATAGACAAGTTTCGGATTCAGAATGGTCAGGCGCTGGAGAAACTTTTGTAGATGCAATACAAAGTCCTATTCCAGTTCGTCGAGTGTCTAATAGAGTTAACAAGGGGATGCATCCAGGCCGATATGAAATAAATTCTGCGATTTTAACACCAGATCCAAGTAATTTCAATGAAGCTATTTCAATTAAGGAGGAGAAATCACAATGGATTGATGCGATGCAACAGGAGTTAAAATCTACCCAGGAAAATAACACATGGGTTCTTGTTGATCTCTCCCCAGGCCGTAAAGCAATTGGCTGCAAATGGGTGTTCAAGAAAAAGTTAAATGAAAAAGGAGAAATAGAACGTTATAAAGCAAGACTCGTGGCTCAAGGATATAATCAAAAATTTGGTGTTGATTATGATGCAGTATTCGCTCCAGTTGTTAAACAAACAACAACTAGAATTTTATTTTCAATTGCTGGTAAACAGAAAATGCATTTATATCACTTTGATGTTAAGACGGCTTTCTTGAATGGTGATTTACAAGAGACGATTTACATGAAGCAACCTCCTGGTTTTATATCGAATGAAAATCAAAATAAAGTTTGTTTACTTAGAAAAAGTTTATATGGATTGAAACAAGCCGCTCGTTCCTGGAATCAATGTATTCATAAAGCATTAATTGAATTTAAATTTAAGCAAAGTCTAATGGATCCTTGTTTATATATCAGAAAAACAAAAGAAGGATTAGATTACCTTTTGATATACGTTGATGATATGATTGTTGTAAGTAAAAATGTAAACTTTATAGAAGAAATTTTTAAAATGTTAAATTCTAAATTCGTCATGTCGAATTTGGGACCCATCAAACATTATCTCGGAATGGAAATTAAGCAAGATAAAGATGGAAATTATTTGTTGAGTCAAGAGCAATACATTAAGAAAATTGTAAACGAGTTTGGACTTCAAGAATCAAAAGATTCAGATATTCCGTTAATTCCATCTTATAACAAGACATTAGAATCAGAAAAATTAATAGATAATAAAATCTATCAAAAAGCTATTGGATCTCTTTTATATTTGTCTTTAAATACAAGACCAGATATTACTGCAAGTGTTGCAATATTAGCTCAAAAAACTCAAGCACCATCAAAAGAGGATTGGAATGAAGTTAAACGAGTTATAAAATATCTTAAAGGGTCATCTAAATTGTCATTAAAATTAAGTAGTTCGACAGAAAATAATACTTTATACGGGTATGTGGATGCGGATTGGGCTGAAAACAAAATTGATAGAAAATCTCATAGTGGTTACGTGTTTTATTTAAATGGTGGTGTTATTAACTGGTCATGTAAAAAACAAAGTTGTGTATCTCTATCTACAGCTGAAGCAGAATTCATAGCATTATCAGAAGCTTGTAAAGAGGCTAAATGGATACATGAACTGCTAAAAGAAATGTGCTACATTGTGAATATACCAATTACAATTATGGAAGACAATCAGAGTTGTATTAAGATGGTTTTAAACGAAAATTTTAATGCCAGGTCTAAACACATTGATATTAAGTACCATTTTGTGAAAGATTATTGTATTAACAATTTTGTAAATCTAAAATACTGTCCTACGGACAAAATGATAGCAGATATTTTAACAAAACCACTTTCAAAAACACGATTGTTATTATTAAGAACACTTTTAGGACTTATATAAATTGTAAACAAAGAGGAGGAGTGTAGAAACAAAATACTTTGTTTATAAATATACTTATTAAATTTATTTTATTTTATATAAGCTTTGGAAATTTTGTTTTTTGTAAATGAAAAAATTGTATATAATTTTTCAATTGTTTAATAAAATATCAAACTGAAACATCAATTACAATAAAAATTTGTGTGCGTTGTTAATAGGGTTTTTAATTTCCCGACCTTTTTCAACTCCCGGGAATCGGGATTTTATTTTTGGCATTCCCGGGTATTCGGGGAAAAATACAATTTTGTTGAAAATATAATTTATGATATGAATCTTTTTCTCAATTAAAAATATATGTTTGAAGACCACTTTTTTTTATTAAAATATTGTACTAGAAGAGTTTATAATGAATATAAAAAATAGTTTTCAATAAATTCTTCTGTTGGATAATTAATAAATTTAGTATTTTCAAACAAATATATTTCGAGTACTCCGATTTGTAATCGATTTTGTGTACATTATTTCTTGTTGCTTAGGATTTGTTTTGTATGGAAAAATATTGATTTGGATTGACTACTTTTCTGAGACAAGGAACAAGAAATATGTAAAATTATATGCGATACATTTGTTGATTTGTGTAATTTATCTTTTTGTATACATTCTTGCAAATTAACAAAATTATGTATAGAAATATTTTCAAAGCGAGATGAAATGACGATTTTAAACAACTAATGCATTAACTACATTATCTGACTATATTATAATAGAAATACACTTTCGCATTCGACACATTTTGGGCTTTAAGTCAATAATTCATTGGCGAAGTTTTCTAAGATAAAGAATTCCATGCTGTCAAACAAATTCGGATTTTTCAAATATTTAGGAATTGCATAGTATTTATATACATCGAACTGAATGCAATATTATATATGCTTAATTATGATAAATCAAAGATTTTTATAGAATTTTTGATGTTTAAAAATGGTAAAATTGCACATTTTTAGTAGTTTTTAATTCCCGGGATTCCCGGCAAAAAATCTGGGGAATCGGGAAATTAAAAATTGCTAAAATTCCCGGAAATTTCGTCCTGGGAATTCTCGGGATAAAAACCCTAGTTGTTAATAGTTTTAACATACCAATAGAAATTAAAATAATTTCATAAAAAATATATGAGTTTAGTTTGGGTTTGAACCGTCAAACTTCTGAGTGCTACTCAGTCGCTCTAGTGAACTGAGCCATTGCAGAACTAAATGAACTTGTTGTTTACTGGTAACTAGTTATTTCACTACCCCAAGAAATGAGAAAAATAATGACAACTCATTACCAGGTAATGAGACTAATTAGTAGTAGTCATTACCAAAAGCCAAAAAATTATTGTTTGATTTTTATTTTTGATTTTTATTTAAAAAACTCAAAAGTAAATTTTTATTTTTGTATGGAGTCATTCCACACGAAAAATTCCAATTTTTGACTTTTCCTCTCCGAATTTACTGATATTTGGTACAATCATTATTATTGTCAAAACTAAGACTAATTCAAAATTTCAGATAATTTCATCAAGTAGTTCGCGAAATATCGCGATTTGAAAGTGCAAAATAGCTCAAAATATGTACAAAGTTGCATACACAAAATTACAAATATCTTTCGAAGTATTTATTATATAAGATTTATTGAGATGTCACACAGTGGGGTCAAATGCAAATTTTTTGGTAATAAATCTGTATCTCCAAAACTACTGCTCGGATTAAATTGAAATGTATGGGAGAATTGCAGAGGAGGACTTAAGCTTTCAGAAAAATCAAATTGTAGTCACCCTGTGCTAACATGAGATAAGCTACAGGGTGTCAAATTTGACTACCTCGAGTATGCAAAAGTTTCAAAAAATCGTAACTTCTACATATTTATGTAAAGTGCTTGGCAAGATAAGGAAAAAATACGCTTACTCACCTAAGCTATCTCTTACAGTTAAAAAGATATTTACTTTTGAGATGTCACACAGTGGGGTCAAATGCAAATTTTTTGGTAATAAATCTGTATCTCCAAAACTACTGCTCGGATTAAATTGAAATGTATGGGAGAATTGCAGAGGAGGACTTAAGCTTTCAGAAAAATCAAATTGTAGTCACCCTGTGCTAACATGAGATAAGCTACAGGGTGTCAAATTTGAGTATGCAAAAGTTTCAAAAAATCGTAACTTCTACATATTTATGTAAAGTGCTTGGCAAGATAAGGAAAAAATACGCTTACTCACCTAAGCTATCTCTTACAGTTAAAAAGATATTTACTTTTGAATTTTTAATTTTTGATTTTTTGTCTCGACTTTCTTTCGTTTTTCAGGAATAAGTCCGTAGATATATGAGGTAAAAATTTTTAAAAATATTTCGTAATTTGCTATATATTTTAAAATAATATGCTGAAAGAATATTTGGATTATCTCAATTCGTCTAGACGTGAAAAATATTCAAAGTCAGTAAAAATATTGACTTTTTGCATGAAATCGTTTTTGGCCGGGAGGGAAGCAGTTAAGTGTTAAATCGTTCTTAATCTATTTCTTGATAAAATATCGTCAATATATTTTAAAAAGGTCGCGTGTTTTTTTTTTTTTTATTAATTGATAAATATTTAAACTTTTTCCAAAATTTACCATTTTCGACCAATGACCGATGTAAGGTGCAAACATAAATTAATTCAAAATTTCGTTATTAAACATTTTTGAAGCTTTATCTTTTGAAATATATAAAGAAAGAATTTTTTCGTTAACGCAACTTTGAGAAAAAAGTGAAAGAATTGTACTATATTTTTGTAAAAAATAGCAGTTTTTCATACTAATTTCAGAGTGCTGACTTTGAATATTTTTCACGTCTAGACGAATTGAGATAATCCAAATATTCTTTCAGCATATTATTTTGAAATATATAGCAAATTACGAAATATTTTTAAAAAATGTTTACCTCATATGTCTCCGGAATTATTCCTGAAAAACGAAAGAAAGTCGAGGCAAAAAATCAAAAATTCAAAATTCAAAAGTAAATATCTTTTTAACTGTAAGAGATAACTTAGGCGAGTAAGCGTATTTTTTCTTTATCTTTACATAAATATAAAAATCTTTAAAATCAGAAGTTAGGTAGAAGTTACGATTTTTTTTAAACTTTTGCATACTCCTGGTATCATGTTATCACAGGGTGACTACAATATGATTTTTCTGAAAGCTTAGGTCCTCCTCTGCAATTTTCCCATACATTTCAATTTAATCCGAGCAGTAGTTTTGGAGATACAGATTTATTACCAAAAAATTTGCGTTTGACCCCACTGCGTGTCATATTAAAAGTATCAAAATTACCTTTAATATGACGTATAACATGACTTTTTTCTCAACATCTACATATATATTTTTCACGAATTTAAAAATACCATTTTTAAAAATACGCTACCGCGAAATTTAATTCGCGAATTTTCCACCAATAAAATTCAACATAAAAACATGTTTCAGGTATCATTTTAAAGGTAATTTTATTACCTTTAAATATTTTCCTTAATAAACATTGTGACGTAAATACTTTGGAAGATATTTTGAGATATTAAAAATCGAGAACTATCGCGGTAGTCAAACTTAAACTCGGCATTTGCGTTACCAGCGTCAATATTAATATTCTTGCCAAATTTTATTACATTCAGATGATTTTTGGAAGAAATTGTCGATTTTTCTTTTTTATTACAAACAAAATTGCAATAAATATTTCGTATTTATTATGACATTTGTTGTAATTACTCCTAAAATATTGCAAGTCCCAGAATGTCACTTTCCACGGTTATAGAAAACATTTTCATCATTAACATATATTGTTTTTAATTTTTAAAAATACCACTTTTTACCTGCGAACGAAAAATTGCGAGATATGGACCATTTTGATGTTGAGAAATGATGTTATACGTCATATTAAAGGTAATTTTGATACCTTTAATATGACATCTCAATAAATCTTATATAATAAATACTTCGAAAGATATTTGTAATTTTGTGTGTGCAACTTTGTACATATTTTGAGCTATTTAGCACTTTAGATCTAATTAAGCATACAAAATTTATTCATTTATATATTTCTTTTTGTAATCGAAAGTAATTAATAAAGAATATCAGGTAATATAGTAAGGAATATCAGGAAGTCTGCCAAGAATTGAAATATCAATCTCAGACTGAAAGATAGTGCGCTAACTTTTTTTGAAAATCATTAAGATTTTTGAAAATCGTTAACAAACAGTAATTTTCTTCAAAATGTAAATTTACCTAGAAGAATTATTTCAATTTACCTAGAATATTAAACTTTTTATTAGAGTCCGACCGAACGCACTTTTTCAAACCGAACCCGTATCCGAACCCGAACTTCGGTAAATTTTGCAAAGTTCGATCGAACCGAACCCGTACTTTTTGTTATAGCACCTAAAAAGTGCAAAAAAATAATTATTATTAACAAAAATACCAGGTGGTATTTTCTAGACGCTACACAGTGTGCGATTCAAAAAATGAAATGGAAATAATTATGGAACTCCGGAACGGCTGCACCGATTTCCATGAAATTTCCCATGGTGATAGTAGAGGTGTAGGCGAGTTTAAGTTCTGAGCTTAAAGGGGGCGAGTCCACAGGGTCCAAAAGTTGGACACCTCGTGTATAAAATTTATTAAAAACGATCCTGATTCCTTATATCCGAACCGATTTCAAAGATTTTTATATGAGAGGATTCTACTACTCGATATCTACAAAAAACATCGTCGCATATGTTTTTTTGCAAAAAGTCTTTAACAAATTTTCGTATTGCTAAACTTTTTATAAATATTTGCAAAGAAGACAAAATTTCCTAAACATTGATGTATTAGAAGTTTTGCAATACGAAAATTAGTTAAAAACTTTTTGCAAAAAACACTGAGAAAGGATGGATTTGTGATTTTTTGCATATTTTTCATTTTTAATTATGCAATAAAATTCTTGTTAGTGAATATTTTTGAATGAAATTTCACACATAAGTAAATTTTTTGATGTTTATTTCAAAGCACTATTCACTCTTTTAAACTTGTCTAAAAAAATCCCGTAATTCCCAAAAAACTTTAAAAAATTTACAAAAATGGGATTTTTTGTTATATCTTTTCAACCGATAACGGGGCGGCAAAAATTTCTATTGCGAAAAAAATTAAAACACTTTATACTAAATAAAAAGTATAACTTTTTTTTTGATTTCAGCTTTGCGATTTGAGAAATTAAGGCGAAAATTCGATATTAGTTGGAAAAATAGGTCAAATTTGGGAAATCCTGGTTCTCACAAAAATCGATTTTTAAAAGCTTTTCCCTTTAAAGTATTTTGTTTAGTTATCTTTCAGAAAAATATAAATACTATATATGTTACTTAAGAAAATTTTTATATAACAGAAAAAGAATGTTACTACTTTTTTTTTTTTGGCAAAAAACGGGAAAAAAATCAACTTTTTTGAAAGTTTAAATTTAAATGCTTGTAACTTGTGACTCCGTAAATATTTTTTCAAAATTCAAATATTTGTTTTTAATAAAATAAGAAAAATTTTAAAACTGGGTTAAAATTGGACCTGCTGCTTTACCATGATAGGCTTAAAAGTAAAAAGTTTAATTTTTTAAGCTTATAGCCTGTTTCTCTATGTCGAACGAAAATCTAAACGAACGAAAGCGAGTCGAACGAATTCGAATCATTTTGGGTTTCTCTATTTCTTACGCTTTCGTTCGCATGGAGTTACGTCTTTTCACATTGTTTTTGTATTATTTTTTATTCAGAGTCATTTTTTGTCGTAAAAATATTAAAAATACTACTAAATTGTTTAAACATAAATGCAACCAAGTATATAAACAAAAATAAATAAAAAAGGAAAAAAATAATAAAAACAAAATTTTTAGAAATTTTTAATTTTTAAATTGAATTTGCTAGCAAAATCCTAATTTTTGAATACGGTGGATTTCCAAATTAACAATAAACAAGATTGAGTAACATTTGCAGTGTCCAGGTGGGTAATTTTCTTATTTTTCATTCAATAATTCAGCCAGTCGAAAGCAAAATAGCAAGTGACCGATTTTGACATTTTTGTTCTTATCGTTCGACATACAGAAACCCAATTTTGTATGAAAACACTTACGTTTTCGTCCGACTTGTCGTTCGACTCATTGTTCGCATAGAAGTGAGTTAGAGAAACCCAAATCAGTTTTCGTTCGTTTAGAATGCGAAAGAAAGCTTTCGTTCGACATAGAGAAACAGGCTATTAATATCTCTTAAACAAAAAGAGATAATATAGGCATGCGACGATGTTTTTTGTAGATATCGACTAGCAGAATCCTCCCATAAAAAAATCTTTGAAATCGGTTCAGATATAAGGAATCAGGATCGTTTTTAATAAATTTTATACCCGAGGTGTCCAACTTTGGGACCCTGTGGACTCGCCCCCTGTAGGTTTATATGGTCCAAGCTCAAAACTTAAACTTGCCTCTACTATCACCATGAGAAATTTCATGGAAATCGGAGCAGCCGTTCCGAAGTTCTATAATTATTTCCATTTCATTTTTTTAATCGCACACTGTGCGCTGTTTAAATGCATATAAATGAAATAGAATTTGAAAATGAATAGATATTTGTATTTTGAGAAGTTAAAGTTGTAGTGAAACAAATTTAATTTTCTTTATTAAACTCATTTTCATCCATTTCTTTGTATATTTATTTGTTTTATTTATTTCAATGTATCAGTAACCTAGCCTATTGGCCATAATCGATTAGAAATTTCGTACTTTTGATTTTTATAATTGCATTTGTACTGTTTTTAGGCTTTTGGTGATACAAATACATGTTAAAATCAGATTTAATAAAAAGTTCGGTGTTCGTTAAAGTTCGGCCAAAAAAATTGCCGAACCTCGAACACCCACCGAACATTACCTTTTAACGAACACCGTAGACGAACCCGAACGTTCGGTCGGACACTACTTTTTATATATTTTTAACAGGGCATTTTTAAACTTCTTTTTATTCTTATTTGAAGGCGTTTTATTTATACACATATTCATGAGTGCAAATGAAAACATATTAAATATGTTTATTTGTCCTTGGAATTTTGGGTCTGCAAATAGGTATTCCCAAGACATACATATGTTCAAATGTAAATGGGAACGCATAGTCTGAAATCTAAATTTAATTATACACATTTGTTTATAATTTCTGCTAGGCAAATGTATCCCTTTTTAAAATTTAAGTACCTACTTAAATAGAAATACATATATATTTCAGTTTTGTTCAAAGACCGGAAACATTTTTTATTTTGTTTTTTACAAAAAAATATTTTCATTGAAGTTAAAAATTATTTTATAACATACTAAAACAAAAAATATAAAAAAAAGTTTAAAAAAAAAAAAAATGTTTTTCTTCAAGTACAAAATAATAAAGTTCTCAAAAAAAATTTTTCCAAAGAAAACAAAACACAAAAAACTTTTCTTTTTGTACAATAATTTTTCATTTCAAAGTCAAATATTTATGAAATTTAAAATAAAATATTGATAATAAATGCAAATTTTTAAGACAAATAATGAACAAATTAAATGATTTTGTTCATATTTATCAACAGTTTTCATCACAAACTAAGATAAATTCATATGAATGTTTGTATGGAGTATTTTATCTGATAACGATGTTCTCATCTCAAATGAAAATTTATTTCATTCTAAGGTACCGCGTCTCAAAAGTTTGGTTCCTATATCTGCCGAAGGAGCAATATGAAAATTTGGTATCGTAAGAATGGACTTTGGGGCTGGTATTTAATGACGTAACAAAAATTTGTTTAAACAAAACTTTTGTTTAAACAAAAAACAATCGATTTTTCTGTGTGCTTTGAAATGAATCAACAGTTGATATTAGAACATTCAAAGCATAGGACGTGTGTATTTCTTATAAATTTAAAAAGTGTATACAAAATAATAAATAATGAAAGAAATAATGATTATCGTCGAACGTTGTCCTGGCTTTTTGTGTAGAAAAGACGATTCCACTTTTTACTATAAGAATCATAAGCCAGACTAAAAAGTGTTTTGAAAATAAAATTTGTGTTTAATAAAAATTACTTTTATGGTGAGTTATAAATAAACTGATGCAAAATTTTTACATTATTAAGAATCTTTTTAAAATATTTGTATGTAAATATGTATGTAGTTCACAATGTGTTCACTAAATATGGATGTTAATGCTATATTTTTTTTTTCAATTTGTATCCCAAATTTCAATTGAAATACAAAAATTATATTTTGGCGATACCATTGGACTGAAAATACATAAACATTTATTTTTATAAAAAGTCTTAATTCTAAAGTGATATTAAAAACTACTTAGTACTTTTTTTTAAATCGCAATATTATAACATCTAATCATTCTTAAGAAATAACTGATCTTCAAAGCAGATTACTTCAACAAATATTGTTTTGTCAGAAAATCATACATTTTCACACCCAAATAATAAATATCTTATTAGATATAGTACACATTTGCCTTTTTTCATTTTATACCTGAAAAATATGTTAAGTAATTACTTTGTAACAAAAAATACAAATTATGGGATTTACCTAAAATCCAAAAAATTCCAATAAAATTTACTTAAAAAATCCAGCATTATGCGAATTTTACACATGGAAATATTTTTTATGAATGGAATATTCCATTTAATAACTTTATTGGTTGTCCAATACTATTTTGGATTATAAAAAAATTTTAATTTTACTAAAATTTTAACCAAAATAAGAAAATAAATTTATTATAAATAGGGATTATTATTGTATTTTTTGTCCTAATTTAGTTGAGAAAAAATATTAAACAAAAAGGTAAAAGTTCTGAAAATTATTTCTAAAATGTTGGCTATTTTAAACGCATTCAACTTCTTTCTGTTAAAAAAGGAGTTTTAAAAACAGCTCACAATCTCACTCGTTATGATTTTCTAAACGTTTGGGTATAATAATTTTTCTCTTACCCATTCCAAGAAATGTTAAAAAATTGCAAACAATAAACGTGTATCGTTATCGAAATCTTTCAAGTATAGTTAATTCTATGTCAGCTATGTATATTTCCAAAGCCATTAATCGTAGAAATACCACGATAGGTACAAATTACGCTTTTAATATTTTTTAATGAAGTTAAAACGATTTTGTTATTTTTTTTTAAACTACATAACAAAGTAACAGACTAGAATTAAAAATAAAATTTGGTATCATTAGAAAGATGAAGATTTCTTGTTTAAAGTAGAACCATTATTTATTGTTAAAATTTACCTTTAACTAACTTAAAAATATGAAAACAACAGCTTTATTTATTTTATGCAGCCACTTATCCCATAAAAAAGTTCAAAATTACGACCGATTATTACAGTATTTATTATCTGGAATGGTAGTCTTAATTGTATGTAACAGATTTGAGGCGGTTTGTTACCGGTGCGTACAGTTTTTGTGTAACATTAAGCGAAATATGTTCCTACTGAATTAATTTTATATTGTAAATTTCAAATATGGTTTGCCGACTGTTTAGGGACTTTAGGGAGAATATAATAATATACCCTGATTCTCCGCACTCTACAAAAAAATTATCCTTTAGTATCTAAAGTTATCATAAATTGTCTTTTAATGCAATAAATTCCAATATTACGCCACCATTAACCGACATATAGGCCCAAACCATGAAACTGCCACCAACATGCTTCACTGTTACTTTACATTCCAAAGAGAAGTGGCTGCATTAAATAAGCTGTAAGCTGAAAAATTGAGTATATTTTTATTTTTTACTTTTAAGTGCAAATTTTTGCAATAAATGAAATAGTGTTTTTTTTTTCTTTAAAATGATACACTTTGAAACAACAAAGTTCCTATCTGCTGCATAGCTATGGAACATTAAACATAAAAATATGTTCTACACAAAATAAGCTGTGAGCCACTGTATATAAACCAATTTTATTTATTTTTAAATAAATAATTTAACAAAAATAGCTTAATTGCCAAAAATATTAAATTACACTATGCAACAAATTGATGATCATAGCGTGGGGGCGGAATCATTTGGATTGTAATTGATAGCTCTTGATATGTGTAATAAACCTTTCAAAGGATTTTTCGCTGGTAGGCAAAATTTTTGTTTTATGACCACTTAAACTTTTCTACTTTTGCACCAAAGTAGTTTCAGATAAACAGAAAAAAATAATATAAATAAAGTTTGAAGCTCAAAAATATATTTATATAAATGTTTAGAGCATTTAAAAGGCGATAATTCATTAGAACTTTCTATTCATTTATCTCTAATAATAAGGGGTCATTTCTAGTCCATTTAAACAAAATTAAGCAAAAGTCCATTAAAACTTGAGTTTAATAGGCTAAAATATTCTACAGAAATTTTCTACGTCGAATTTCACTAGGGGTCACCGAAGGTCAAAAGTTCATACTGTGAAGCGTTTATCCAAAGAAATGAAATTGATGAAATTATTATTAATTTTGTTTACGATTTGTACAAACCTTTTAATTTTATGTTATATTTCATTGCCTAGTTTAAGGAATTTATATAAGAAATGTGGGAAATTTTCATAATTTTCTTTTTTAACAACATATGATAAGTCAGATGATTTTTGTTCAAACTAAGTTGAACACTCAAATTATTAATAATAATTCAACTTTATTATTTATAATTTCAAAACCAGTGATAAGTAAATTGAATGGCAATACTGCGAATAATTAGCAAGGTCACTAATTTTAATATTGATCTTAATAATGGAAAAACGGAGTGGTAATATTAAGGAAAAAATATAAAACGGAGTTGTTTTATTTGACAAGTTTATCAAATTGACAAACAGAATTATATCAAATATATGTCAAAGAAGCATACAAAAACAATTGCATGCAAAAAAAAGTCTTAAATTAAGATTTTTTTATTGTTGTTGTTCAAAACAATAAATAAAACAAATTTAATTAAGACTTAATTGTGAATCAAATACAAAGCAATTCAATATTCACTATTCAAGATATATATGTATAATACTTATCTTATAGAAATTAACCAGAAAAACAATTATTGGTAGTGTTTAATAATAATAAAGTTTTACAGAATCGCAACACAAGAATTTTCACAACCGAACTTTACGAGGTTACCAGACTATTATGCATTAACTTTTAACTTTTATCCAAACTTCGTTTTCATTTAAAACCGAAGTTTGTTAAAATTGAATTCTAATAAAAGTTAACACTTGCTATTAAACATTTAATCACTACAACCGTACCTTATTTTTACTTACCTTGAATTATTGTGAAACATAACCTGAAAAGAAAGAAGCAAGAATAAAACTTATATTGAAACTTACCTTTATATTCAATACTTACCGACATCAATTTTTCCTCAAACATCTTAAATAGGTAAGAAACACAATCCCACAATCCCTAAATTAAAGAAAGTTTAATAACCCTATTTCTTTCTTTTCTTTCATTTTACCCAATGATTATAATTATTTGAGAATAATTATAATCAACATCTCAATTATAGATTGGCTCAATTAATCTAATTCGTCCCCTACCCCGCAGCCAAAATATAAAGGAGATTTAGTAATAAAGCATCAAATTATTACAATTTTTTTTTATCTTTGGAGACCCCTAGTAAAATTTGAATTTAAAGGTCTAATGAAATATTTCCCGTTAAATTCTCTAAACATTTATCTAAAATTATTTTAGCTTCGAACTATATTGATATTATTTTTTTCGATTTATCTGTAACTACCTTAGTTCAAAATAGAAAAGTTTAAGTGGTCATAAAACAAAAATTTTGCCTACCAGCGAAAAATCCTTTAGAGGGTTTATTACACATATCAAGAGCTATCAATTGCAATCGAAATGATTCCGCCCCCAAAATACTGTTGCATAGTGTTATTCAAAAAAAAAAAAAAAAAAAAAAAAAACACCATTTTTAAAAAAAAAGTTAAGCAAGTTCAATTTAAAACGAGATCTTAAATTTTTTTTATTATATTTCTTCTGTCGTAATCCATTACAAAAAAGTAATAATAAAAAAATAAAAAAACAGCAAATTTAAAAAACTAATTTTCTTCCACACACCTTGTAATGGAAATCTCATTAACATTATGGCTATAACGTTCTATATGCAACTCTTAAACTACAAACGAATGCTGCACTCAATCAGGTACCGAGACGGTAAATGGTTTCAGTCACAATCATCAATTCTATAGTCGATTTGATTGTGTATTTTAAAAAATGTTCAACAGTTGATTTTCCTTCTTCAAGAGGAAAAGACGTGTTGTGTACTCTCTCTTAAAAAAATATTTAAATAATAAAAGTGTAAAAATTTTAGAATCATATAATAATGGGGGAAAAAAATATATTGCATAAACTTTTTAAATGTTCTTATTGCTTTTGGTTTGAAGAGTACAAAGCAATTTCTTTGTATAAGCCTAGCAAACCAGACTGAATATAAAAAGTGTGTGAATATTAAAAAATGGAATAATTTTATGGTGAGTGAAGATCATATAAATGTTTTGGAAATTATCAGCCTTATTCGAAATGAAGAAAAAAACAATCGCATGTTTGCTAAGAAATAGAATTTGTTTTTTATTTAAACTTTTATAAGTAATTATTAAACCACTTTTTAGCTAACATAATTTTTGTGTTTTGAATTAAGGATCCTAAAATGCTTAATACTTGTAAATATGGAATTTCTTAAACATTTTACAATTTATTTATTTTCAAATTCATTCGAATAATTAAAAAAAGTTTTATTAGATTTTAATGCAAAATGAAAATAATTACAATTGAAAATATTAACAATAAATGCCTTAAAATGGAATTTTTCCAAGGAAAAAAAAAAAAAAAGAAATAATTTTTAGTAATTTTTATAAATTTTCTGTAATTCTGCTGCACATGTATAATTTTAGTAAAATGCGCTTCTGAACAAACTTTTTCTGTGTATGTTATGATTACACTGGTCGACAAAAAAATCCTCCCCCAAAGACGAATAGTTGAACTTGATGCATTTTGATTAGTGTTTATAACCGGTTAACCGAAAAATTGGTTTATTCTCCTAATTTCGGTTTTTTCCAAACCGGTTATTTTAAATTGTTCAATTTCGGTTAACCGGTTTATCCGGGTTTTTTCAGTCTTCAGGTTTTAAAAATTGAATAAAAATATTACTAAATTTCTTCTTTTAGTTAAATTTATCCGAAACTAAAATAAGAGAAAATGTTTTGGAAGAATTAAAAACATTTTCTGTTTGAGTTAATTAGTAATCAGGTGATATAGTTACTTGTTTTGAGTTCAAAATATTTTAAAAATGTATCTAAAATATCAATAATAATATTTTATTTTATCAGATAAGTAATCAAACACTCTATTTACTAAAACTTTGCTTGAGAAATTTTCTAATAGAAAAAAAAGATAATAAATAAATTTACATAATTATGAATGAACATTTATGAAAATCTTCTAAAAAGAAGTAAATATAAACGTTTTTTTAGAAGGAACATTTTTAATTAATTTTCTCAATTTAACCTATTAAAAAATATGTATTTTTATAAAAATTATAATAAAATTTCTTTAAGAGAAAAACCTTAAAAGTGGTGAAAAAGTAAATTCTTTCAACTCTGAAGCTACTTTTATGTTGATCTGTTATATAGTTTCTATAATTTTATTATATTTTTTATTAAAAAAAAAAAAAAAAATATTTTTTAAAAAATGTTACGATAAAAAATTTTAGTTAGCTATAAAGTTTTAGAATTATGTTAAAAATTATTTTTATAAATAATGTTCAAAATAACTAGTAAAGGCTAAAAAAGTATAGTAAACTTTCGATTTAGATGTCATTTATAAAGAACGATTTTCATTAAGTTGTGCTTGGTTTAGCGTTTAAGTCGAAGGTGCATTTTTTTTAACCAAAACTTTTTTCGTTAAGCTTATAATTACATTATTTATTTGAATGTCGGTTAACCGGTTTAACCGGTTTTTTAGTAGACGGTTAACCGAAAACCGGTTTTTTAATTTTAACCCATTTTCGGTTAACCGTCAAACCGGTTTTTTGAAAAGTCGGTTTTTTATAAACACTAATTTTGATGTGCTAAACACGAATCTGCATTCAGTTTTTCCAACTGGTTTGGATTTTTTTATGGGCGTGTCTAATATTTCGCCCGTAGTAAGGGCATTACTCTAGTATACTTCGTCATAACTCATGAACCGTGTGTTTATTATAACTTAATAGGACAAACCATTCTCGAGTTATACAACTGTGACTACCCAAAGGCGGGTCATGCCCATAAAAAAGAAAAAGTAAAATATGATTCTTATTTAGCACATTAAATTCCATCAAATCCACCTATTTTTTTTTTTTTTTTATTCAAGACGAAAAAATTTGTTTGCCCACTAGTGTATTTCCGCTTAATTGTAGGTATACATGGGTATCCTAACTTAACTCTGAATACAATCAAGATTTGTGCATCAATTTATATGATACGTGGCTTTATTTACTCTTAGTTCTATCTTCATTTAGATAAAGATGATAAACTGAAACATTTTTGATGTTTTCACTTTTAAAAAGAAGTTTTAGTAAAAAAAAAAAATAAATCTTGAATTTAGCATGAAAAAACTTTTTTTCGGACACTTATTTCGAAATATCTGCTAAAGTATTGAGCGGATAAAAATTTTATCGCAGAACGACTTAAAGCTAATATTAATCTACATATTTTGGTGTATTATTTATATAAATCGTGCATACCGTTTTCGAGTTGTAGTGGAATATACTTCCTAATCGACTTAATTAGGACGCAATATTAGACACGCTCATAAAAAAATTTCGACCTGATGGAAAAAAACTGAAAACAGATTCGAGTTCAGCATGCAGAATTTCATCTAGTCCACATATTTTTTTGAAGGAGCTCGACAAAAAATTTTTCGTCGACCAGTGTTATTAAAATAATTCGTTATTTATACCCAGCAAACATTTTTTGAAGTAGTTCAAAAGGATGCATTATTTTCATGATTCATTTAGAACTTTTGCATTCGAATGCATAGATAATCGAGTTAAAGTCAAATTATTATTTGACTTTAACTCGTTTGTAAATTTTTAAGATTATGCATTTTTTATACTAAAATTAAATAAACTTTAAAAATAAGTGCTATTTATTTGTTTGTAAATATTTTGATCAAATCTGCAGCTTAATTTACATCCGAAATTGGTTTTAAGAATTCTTTAATGACTAGCTATTTCTCTAAAGTGAACCCATGCACTCCAATGACACGCCAATGCATGTTTCACCTAAAAATGAACCAATGCAACATCACGTTAATTCATGCATTTACTACTTCTTTTGCATGTCTTTTTTGCTGGGTATATTTATATTTCTATAGAAATATATTAATTGCTGTACTTTTAAAATATAATGCAATCCTTTGTTTTCTTAAAAAATTTGGGTAAGGGATTTTTTTCTTATTATAACATTTTACTTTAATGGAGTTTTAAAAACATGGGATACACATATGGAGACTTCAGGCTGTAAATGTATATGAAACATATGTAATCCTTATCTTAAGGTCAATTTATTGAAACACTTCAACAGATTTACAATCATATTACGAGGATCACTAGTTGTCTCTTGTTGTTCAAAGAAATCAAATAACTTTTCAAGTGTTAATGCACTGTATTTTATTATCTTTATTATTATTTTTTGTTTCTTATTTCATGTTCGAACAAAAAAACTAAATACCACTTAAGTTCAGTTTAAAAAGATCAATTTTCAAAAAAAAAAAAAAATTATTGCTTCTTTGTACTACATATGCTTAGGGAATGTTTTTAAACATACAAATAAGTTCGATTTGAATGTGTCTTTTCGAATACTTCAACAGTTGATGTTTTACCCTTAAAGACAATAGGCGTGTGTTTTGTGTCTTAAAAATATCTTAATAAAGTGCATATGCAATTTTAAGAATAATATAAAAATGAAGAAAACATATCAAATTCATAAACTTATTGAATGTTTTTATTACCCTTCATGTGAACAAAACAAATTAAATTCATACTATAAGAATTGCAAACCAGACTGAATACAAAAATGTTTTTGAATAAAAAACAAAATGGTGAGTAAAGATGAGGCAAATTAAAAAAAAAAACTAATTTAATTGAAATAAAATCGAGATAAGGCTTTTCTATATTAAGATGTTGATATGCATAAGTATATCTGTGTATTGTATTTTATTAGTAAACACACTTTAATAAAAAAATTTTTCTGCAAAATTATGTATCTCGAAGAAAGACAAATATTTTAATATTTAAAATTCTTATTTTAAATCGTTTAAATATGTATATTATTTGGCGAATATAATTGTTTCGATACTAATTTATTTATTTTTCTTTTAATTTTAGCTATCACAACAAAAACCCTACCTACCCTAACAATTCGCTTTGTGTTTTTTGTCATAAAGAATTGTCTGTTGCTTCCTATTACTTAATATGGACAACAATGCTGCACAAAGCATTAATACAACAACAGCAGTGGCAGACGATAGTGATAATGATGAAGTAACGGATTTCTTAAACTCCAATTCTTCCCCAAATACTATTATACCTTCAACTACAGCTAATTTAATTTCTACTACTTCTATATCTACTACTATTACAACATCTACAACTGAGACTAATACTCTTAAAACCAATAATCTTGTGGAAAACTCTAAATCAAATCTTAATAATATAACACGTTACAATACGGTTGAAAGTCAAAATTATTGTATACCAGTAATTAATACACCACCCAATAATAATCAACATTCCTCAAGACAAAACCTGTCATCGTCCAATTCTTCAAACAATAACAATAATAATCATAATACTTTAAATTCTCATTCACAATTGACGCCAGCAAGAAACGACAATAACATGATTCCCATAATTAATGTTACACCTCATAGTCCTGCCAATGTCTCGAAATATAATAACATTTTCGAAGACACTCTCAGTCAATTGCAAAATATACGAGAAAGTGTGGTGCAAATGAAAAATTCTTCATCACATATGAACGATGGTCTATCAAATTATGGTCTTGTTAATGCAGCTATTTTAAGTGCATCTTTACCCGATCTTTCAGCTACAGGTAATGGTGCAGTAGGTTCGTCAGGTGCTGGTCCTTATGGACCTTTGGCGGCTCATTTTGTTATGTGGTCACCGCAGCAGCAACAACAGTATTTATTAAATGCTGATCGTCGTAAATCATGGACTGGTATTGATGATTTAACTGCTGGAGGAGATTGTACAAATAAAAGTGTTAGTCTATCTAGTTTGGATAGTGAAGAGCAAGAAACGATAAGGGTTACAGAGCAAAGAAGACGTTCGGCTAGGAATAGCACTGGTGGTAAGTTATATTTAAAATATTTTATTACGTTTGTATGCACTTACTATGTTTAATTTGAATAAAATAGGTTTTTATTTTTTAAATATATACTAATTTTATTAAAAATTTTTATTTGATGTGTTAGAAATAAAAAGAAGATAAATCTATGCATTTCTAGATTTTCTTTAATTTAATTTTAATTTCCTTTATCATTTAAAAAATCACAATTCTATTTTATGTCATACATACATGGTTTTGTATTAGGATACCTAGTTCATCATTAAATAATTTCAAAATTTCAGTTCATCACAAAACGAGAATTTGGTAAAAGTGAGAATAGGAATAGCCATGAATATTTTCAATTGAACTATTCCGAATTTGAAAATGATAGTCCGGGTTCACACACAGCAATTTTTCTTGCCGCAATTCTGACTTCGTAGGCGAGAGAAGCAAAGAGAATGTAAAAGTTTACTCTTCCCTTCTCCTCTCTCTTCTATAAACTCAGAATTGCGGCAAGAAAAATTGCTGTGTGTGAACCAGAACATGAAATTTATTTATAACTAAATAAATTAGTCAAAATCAAAGTATTCTAAAAATTAAATTCAAATTTTTGTCGGGGTTTACATACATCAATTTTTCCTTCGATATGGAAAACTGCTCGCGTGGTTCCAATCCCGAAGTCAAGAGCTATCCATGGGTTTTAAGGATTTAAGGCAAATATATATTCTTCCGTCTTTATCGAAGGTCCTTGAACATTTAATGAAAGATCAGATGCTTACTTTTGTTCAGAATCGTATCTCTTCTTCCCAGTATGCTTGGTCATTGTACCTCTTCATTATTGCTTAATTTAACTGATGATGTTCGCCATAGTTTGAATAATGGAAATCTTGCTGTAATGGTTTCGAAGTCGTTTAATTCTGTAGATTTCTCCATATTAATTGTCAAACTAAGGAACTTTTTTTAATTTTCTAAATCTGCATGTAGACATATTTTCTCTTACTTATGTGATAGGTTTCAATTTGTGTATATTGGTGTTATATATATATTCCAATATTCTACCTCTTAAGTTGGGTGTCCCTCAGGGTTGGGTATTAGGTCCACTTCGTTTATTTTATACATTAATGATCTTCCGAATATTGTTGATACGAATGTGTGTAAATCCTATCTGTTTGCAGATGATGTTATACTTTTATTTCGAACAGCTTTTGATAATGGTGATGTAATGCAATCTAATATTGAATATTTTATAACTCGTTTCTTACAATGGTCTTTTGGGAATCATTTGACAGTTAATAGTTCTAAAACGAAGGTAATGTTGATTTGAACTTGAGAATTATTATTAATGGCTCTTCTGTTAATTTTGTGGATAGATTGGAATGTTTAGGTGTTTACCTAATTTGGTATTTTGCGTAGACTTTGTTCTCTCGCTGTTTATTTACCTTGCGGGCGAGGTATTTAGTTGCCCATACACTTTTGTTGTAAGGTCTCGAAGTGGTATCTGGTACTACCTCTTATAACATTACCAGGCTAAACCGTATTACGAATATGATTGCTCGTTATGTATCAATGTTTCTCTTCGAACGCATATCTCAGAATATTTGAAACAATTTTTGGGTTATTCTTTTAGGAATTTTATTTCATACCGTAATATGTTAATGTTTTTTAAAGTTATTAAATCTGGGTGTCCAGTACAGCTTTGGTCAAAGTTCACCTTTTCACATTATCATTCTAAGATTTGGAGCCTCTGTTTTTGAGCGATCATTTCTTGTTAGAATTGGCCTAAGAAGGCTTTTTATATTACTGTAAATTGAAATAAATAAATAAATAAATAAATAAATAAATTCTTACTTCGTAGGCGAGTGTAAAAGTTTAGTATTCCCTTCTCCTCTCTCTCCAATAAACTCAGAATTGCAGCAATTAAAATTGCTGTGTGTGAACCCCGACATACATAGAAAAATCTAAAATCCAAAAATCGAATTAAAATTCAACCTATGAAAAAAATGACCACTTATTTACATTTAATTAAATTATTGATACAATAACAAAAATAATCGAAAGCCTATAAATTGTTTTATTTTTAGTAAAAAATATCATACAATTTGAATTTTTATAATTTATTAATTAAATCAATTTAATAAATTAAATAATTGGTATAATTAAAAAAGTAATAGTTTTTTCTTTGGGAAATCGTTTAATAGATAAGAATTTTTCTGTATATTAAAAAATCGTAATTAATATTGCGAAAATATAAATTCAAATTCAGAAATCCAAATTAATATTTAGATATAATCAAATGAAAATCAGAAAATAAAAATAATATAACATTTAGAAATGTGATAATTCAGCAACAGTCCATTTATTATTTTTCTATCGAAAATACAAATCAGAATAAATAAGAATTACTTTATATATTTATCTCTAAGAAATTTTATATTTATTAGTGTGAGTAGAATCATTTGAAAACTATTTATAACCGTAGTTGAAGTTATATGTAGAGGATATTTAGAATTCGATATTTGAAAATAGTTCTGGAACTTTTTTATCATACTTTTAGGTACTTTGTTTTTAATTCTTAAAATGTCCAAACTATTCTTATATAAAGAACATTTTTAATAACTCATTTTCAATTTGATTTTTATACCCACCATCAAAAAGATGGGGGTATATTGATTTTGTCATTCCGTGTGTAACATGTCGAAGGAATCATTTAAGACATATTCTCTGGGCCCTGGTTAGATTCTGAGTCGCTCTAGCGACTGTTATTGTCCCTTTATTTTCTGAAAAGCGTCCTGCTCTGTTGAAAGCAGGACGGGACAATATAGTTCGAACGGGACAACTTTTGGCGACGAAATTTGGCTTAAATATTTATCTTAAGGTTTGTTTGGTATTGAAAATGTGCAAAATCGGTTAATAAAAAAATTTAAAGATTAAAAACTATGTAGAAACACAGGGTGTCCGTTGTAGCTTATTTGCATACTTTTCTGCTGATATCTTTTAAACAAATACATCTACGACAACGAAATTTTGCATAAATAGTTTAAGGGTCGATATAAACTTGGAAACCAAAAAATGGCGGTGCTCCGCCCACCCCTCATATAATGTGAAACTTCAACGAAGTTGTGTTCAAATTTAGCACAAATAAGTTTTATATGAGAACAAATACAAATTTCATGAATATCGGTCCATAATAAATCCTTCTCCCGAAAATCTCTTTAACGTGCATAATCCGACAGAAGTGTTAGTACTATGTTAATATATAACACAAGTAAGGCTTATATAAATAAAAACAAAATTATTTGGATTGGAATGATGTAGGGTATCATATGGTCGGTCTTGACCGACTTTACTTTTCTCGTTTTTTATTCCATTTGCAATTCACCTTTTCTTCCCAGTCCAATTGTTTAATGAATTTGACTATTTATTTGCAATAAATTTTTGAACGAATTTTAATTTTGCCTATATTCGCTTAAAAGTTATTTATTTAAACATATCTTTAAAACATAATTTGTTGATACGTATGAGCCATTATCAAAAATTTTTAACCTGGCTGAAACTCACTTAAATCCTTAATAATTTTGTGGTAATGATATTTTAAACAAATTGGTTACAAATTGGGAGAACTCACAAGACATGAAACTAATAGAGTGCAAAATTTTAGCACATAGGTTTCTTCTTATTATCATAATTGTTGTTCAAAGTTCAAGAACATAGAAAAATGGCTAAACCAATTTAAGTTTTTCTTATTCTTCTACAATTTTTGTTCACTCGTTTATACTTTTTGATCTCATTGTATCATAAGTAAACTAAACGGACTTTAAAGATAAATTCTCCACCATCTTTGTTGTTGTGCAGTCTTTCAGCAGTTAAATACAGGGTTTTGATGACAAAATTTTTTAGTTTTTTTTTTTTTTTTTTTTTTTTTTAATTTTGCAGTTTTTTGAGCAGGGTTTGTGCGCTCCTCAACCGAATACAAAATTTGAGATAGGGATTGATGATGATTACAATGTCGTTGATAGTTGAAAACAGGGCACTTTTGTCAAAACACATTTCGCTAAGGCGCATCGTGTGTACGGCATTAAATTAACTACAATTGGCATAATTAGTATGTTTTTATTTTCTTTTAATAAAAATTTGGAGGCGCATCAAAAAATTTTGAAAGATAAAAATTGCAGTGTTTCGAATGGCTGCTTAAAGCAGTCGTAATTTTCTAAACAGTTGCTTTTTTTACAGCATCTTGCTGAAACAAGTTTACTTGATTTAGTTATCCACCACATACTAACTAAACACATTTTGCTGCTCACACACAAAACTGATTTAAGCAGCATCCAGTTTTTATTTTGTTCAGCAGTCAAATTAAATAAGCAGCGCACACACTCAGTTTTTTACTCAGCCAGTTTATTTTACGTCTTAGTCGTGTGCGCTCAGCACAACGTAGAAACCTTTTTCAGCAACGTAAGAACAACTGGATAGTAAGACTGTACAGTTCTGCGCAGTTAATATACAAAGTTGTTTGGTGATGGTTTTTACATTTAAGAAGGAAAATGAAGTGGTATAGTTTTTAAATGAAAACAAATAGAAAACGGTACAATAAAATACTATGAATTGTATTAAAGATATTTATATGTAGATTTATTAATTTTAATTAAAAAAACAAAAATTTTTTGTATAATATATTTATTTGCAATTTATTTAAAATTTTTGTAGAACTTTTATAAAAATATTAAATAATATTTAATATTAGTAGATTAAAAAATATTAAATATTGTTTAAATTAAAGAAAAAAATTAAAAAAAAATGTTTGTTCTTTTGAATAAAGAACAAACATTTTGAATAACGTTTGATTGAATTAAAACGTTAAATTGTAATACGAAACTCTTTTTATTTTTTATATTTTTTTTTTTTTTTTTTTTTGTGGTTCAAAGAGGTTTCTGTCATTTTTAAAATGCAATAACTGAGAAACTAATAAATATATTTTCATAACCTGATATAAGTTCTAATAATATGTATATATATACAATATTATACTGGTCAGAATCGTATATTATAACGAAATAATAAAAGAAAAAAAAATTTGGACACTTTCGGTAAAAATTATGGCTTAGTTGAAGATGGAGGCGTACATTTGGAAGAAAAATTATATATTTTAAATTTGCAATACATATGACTATTAAATGGAAAAAAGTAGTTCTAACAATTGTATATTTGACTCATTGATTATACAAGTATGTAAAATTTATGTTGAATTTTCTGTATTTTTCATCGATATTGTTAGTAAGTTAGAATTTGCGAAATAATAATCACTAGATCATTAATACAAATAAGAGTGAAATCTCAAAAATTGTTTATATTTGTAAATAAATTGTCGCCTTTTTTAAATATTGAACAAAATTAATAAAAAAATTACAAAGTACTATAAAACCTGGAGGGTTATTTTGTAACTAAATTCGAAAGGAAATTCTTTCTAATTTGTATACTTTATACATTGAAATTCGAAAGTGTTTTCTTTCGAATCGAATTACACAATAACCCCCCTGGTGGACAGAAATTATTCTGAGCATAATGGCCCAAGTTTTTTTTATTATTTAGGGAATTTCAAGTCTCAAAATATATATTATTAAATATTAATAATCACAGAATTGAAAATATCTTAACTTTTGTTAAATTGATTAAGGATCATATTTAGTAGAAAAAATAAAAATTTTAATTTTAGAGTAGATCCGTGTGAGTGAAAAAAAAAACTATATGAAATTTGAAAATTGTTCCTAACATATGGACCTACTATTCCGAAAGATATAACATGGAATGTAGCACCCCAACAAAAAAGGAACCAATAAAGAGCTGAAGGAAGTACTTAGTGGTGAAAAAGTGCTGCAGAAGTTCTTTTTCTAACCCACGATTGTTATTGGTAAGATGTTCTTCTTCTATATTTCTAGTTCATTTCTTTTGCAGTTCATTTCTTTTGCAGTACTATTTTTTCTTTTTTCCCGTTAGAAATTCATTAATTTTAATTTTTTTGGAAGTAATTATTATTAAATTTTAAAAAAGTTGAAACAAAGTAGTTGTAACAAAAAAGTATATAAACACTTTGTTCTACTTTTGAAGAGATGAAAATGTTCTTTTTTTGGAAGCTCTTGATCGGTTTTTTTTTTTTTTTGCTGGGACTTTTTAAATAAAACGTAAATCTTAAATATTATATAAATGTTACTTACAGTGCTATTCTCTAATTCATGACAATTATCATTAATTAATAATTACTTATTATATGCTTTTATGAGTGTGACAACTATCACCAAAAATATACAAACAATATTTTTTTTTCAAAGCCAGAATAAAAGCCAAAATAATAAAAATGTTTTTTTACTATCACAATAATTTTTTTTTTGTCACTCGGTCGAGAATTGCACTGTTATTATAATTATTTTTGTATAATCAAATGTCTTATTGTTCGGCTGAGGTATCAATAAAAGTAAAAAATTAATTAAGACATTAAAGCCGATCAATAAGAAAATAATAAATTAATAACCAAAAAATCTTCAACAGTCTAAATTAATAACCAAAAAGTCTTCAACATACAAGTTAATAACTTTTATTTTTAGATACATAAATAAATAAATAAAAATCACAACAAATCTTTATTATTTCGGTAACATAATATATACATACATATAAATATAATGTCTTTTTTTATTTATCTTTACAAAATTTCTATATTTGTTAAATGAAAAACTTTTTTTATTTAAAGTTAATAAAATAATGATATATGTATGTAATATCTTCAATAAAATTCATATTATTTTATTGGACCGTTTTCTATTTGTTTTCATTTAAAATATTCAACTTCATTTTCCTTCTAAAATTTAAAAACAAAAACCAAACAACTTTGTGTAATAGACCAAAACAAAGAAAGTTATACAAAATAACAAAATTTTCTTCTTATTGCAAATAACAAAAATGTTTTTAATTTTTTATTTAATTTAAACAACATTTAATATTTAGTTAATATTTTTTCATCTACTAGTATTAAATATTATCTAATATTTTTATAAAAGTTCTATTATCTTAAATAAATTGTAAATAAATATATTATATGCATAAAAAATGTTTGTTTTTTTTTTTAATTAAAATTAATAAATCTTCATATAAATATCTTTAATACAATTCGTAGTATTTTATTGCACCGTTTTCTATTTGTTTTCATTTAAAATAATCAACTTCATTTTCCTTCTTAAATGTATAAACAAAAAACAAACAACTTTGTAAATCAACTGTACAGAACTATACAGTCTTACTATCCAGTTGTTCTTACGTTGCTGAAAAAGGTTTCTACGTTGTGCTGAGCGCACACGACTAAGACGTAAAATCAACTTGGCTGAGCAAAAAACTGAGTGTGTGCGCTGCTTATTTAATTTGACTGCTGCACAAAATAAAAACTGGTTGCTGCTTATTTCAGTTTTGTGTTTGAGCAGCAAATTTTGTTAAGTAAGCATGTGATCGAAAATGAAAACTTAAACCGTTTTCAGCGCAGTCGCCAGTTGAAAAAAAATTATTGTGTGCTCAAAATTAAACGCTGAAAAATTGTATAGACTAAAAAATATTTACTTTTGTTAAAAAAGAATCACAATATGTATTAAAAAACATTTCTTTGTAATAAACTCTAACAAAATATATTTTCAATCAATATATAGATTTGATCCAAAATTTTTTTTGAAAATAAACTTTTTTAAATTTTACTAGAAAACCATAATACGATCAAAAATTGAAAATATCATAAATTTTATTTGAATAACTCAGAAGGTTTAGATATTACATGTATTTTTGACCAGAATTATACATAAACTAGTTTGTAAAATTTTTTTCTATGTTCAACTTAAAACCGCCATAACTTTCGCGCGTCTCACATGAAATGATTAACGCCATCAAAAAAATTAATATTTTTTTGAAGGGCTAAAATCAAAAATTTTTGATAATGGCCCATATACATATGTATTTTGTATAATAAACTCTTATTCAAATATAATTCTTCTCAATATATTTTCTTAAATTTTCTTGTAATATTTACTTTTTATATACCTTTTACATTATTATCAAACAAAAAAGATTATAAAATATTTCAAGCACCTTAACCCTCAAGATAAAATTTAAAATTAAAAAAAAAAGTTGAGTTAGTCATTATGAAAATAAATACTCAATGTTTTTCCCTTACACACAAACAAAATATTCACTATCAGCCAGCCGGTTCACCAAGAGTATTTATACTTCTAATCAATGCCTTAAAAATTTATCAATAACAAATAATTTAGTGAGAAGTTTGTTTTAAATATTACTTTTTTTGTTTTGTTTATTTTCATAAATTTTTTATTTTATTTGCAGGTATTTCAACGCACTCTTTAAATGAGGCAGAATTGGCAAGAGATTTTGAACGTATTGCAGCTAAAAGAAGTTTGGCCACAGAGATTATTAGTCGTATACCATTACAGAAAAGTATTTCAACTTCTTCTATAGTAGCTAAGGAAGATATTAAAGCTATAGCTCGTCATCTAACAGACAGCGAAGATGAAAATCAAAGTTTACTAAGAGCACATGCTAAAATTGAAGTGTACGATAACGTGGAAAAAAGACGTAAACGTGGTTCTTTGTTTTTCCGTAAGAAAAAAGATAAAACAAAAATGAAATCCATAGGTGGACAAGTGGCCAATTGTGATGTTTGTGGTGTTAGTCTGTCATTGGGCACACTCAAGGATCATCAGTTAGAATGCAAAGGTAGTGGTGGTGGTAAGAAAGGTAGTACAGCTAGTATTGTGGGAGGCTTAAATAAAAAATCCGATAAAAATGATATGGGTCAAGACTTTTATGATGGCCCCGAACAAAATTCAAACTATAATGACGATAATACACCTTTAATAAGATCTGAATTTTTAAATGATGCTCCCATAGAAGCCCACGATTTAAAAGCTGATCCTAGCTTGGGTATATGCTTGAAAGAACATGATTCTTGGTCCCCCGGCATACCAAAGGATATTTTAAAAACTCTTAAAGACACACAAATCAAAAGACAAGAACATATTTATGAATTTATAATGACCGAAAAGCATCACTGTCAAACTTTGTTGGTTATGCAAAAGGTGTTTGTTGAAAGTATGGAACGTTATTTCCCAGCCCTTAATTGTAATAAAATGTTTCCTAGACTGCAAGAACTAACGGAATTACACTGTGGTTTTCTTAAAAAGTTAAGGCTTAAGCAAAAGGAACATTTTGTAGTTGATTCTATAGCCGACATCTTATTGGATTTTTTCTCTTTAGAGAAGGCACAACATTTGCGTTTGGCCTACGGGGAATTTTGTGCTAATCATCGTTCTGCTTTAGAACAATTTAAAGCCTGTATGACCAGTAGAGATCCTACATTCTCAGAATGGTACAAACACTGTCTGACTAATCCCCTACTGAAAAAGAAGGGCATACCTGAGTGTATATTATTTGTAACACAACGCTTAACAAAATATCCACTTTTAATAGAACCTCTGCTGAAAAGTGCTCGAGAAGATAAATTGGAGTGTGATAAACTGCAGCATGCCCTGGCTTTGGTTAAGGAGCTTTTGGTCGATGTTGATGCCTGTGTGGCTGAAAAAGAACTCAGAGAACGTCAGATAGATATCTATAATCGTATAGATAATAAATCGTTTGCTATATATAAAAATAAACCTTTCCGCAAATCAGATGTGGGTGTGGAATCAAAGCGACGTCTTAAGTTTGAGGGCTTGGCCACCCTAATGCAAGGTAGATCCAAAATGCAATTAGTATTGGTGGTTGTCTTAACGGATTGTTTATGTTTTCTTAATGAAAATTCTGCCCATAACAAATACATGTTCTTTACACCAGAACACAAAGCTGGCGTTGTACCTCTACAAAAACTACTAATAAGAGAAAAGGCAGGCACAGAATCAAGAGGTATTTATATCATATCATCGAATCCCTTGTTTCCGGAAATGTACGAGCTAAAAGTACAAACACCCAAAGATAAAAATGTTTGGATACAATCTATAAGACAAGCGGTACTTGATTGTCCCTCGTCCGATGTCATTGAATCGGAAGATTTAACACATGAGGAAAAATTGCGCATAGGCGTTAACAAGCGGGAAATTATTGAGAAAATAAGACAAAAAGATATAGAACAGGCAATATTACTAGAAGAAAAGATCCTGTTGCAGTTGAATCTTATACAAAAAGATCAAAAACCCTTTTCTGAACAGCAGCAAGATCAACAGCAACAAGTTGCAAATGCTAGTAACATGAGTGCTGCCCAATTTCTAAGTACTTTTGGATCTTACAAAGACCTGTCTGTGGGTGCAGATTGTGATACCGCCGAATTGTGGAAAAAGGTTTTAAATACCGTACAAGACATAACACAATTAGCATCGACTGTTTATACGGCCGCCACTGGACAACCAGTCTCGAGATCTGTTAGTTCGGTAGGTGAAAAACACAGTGATACCTATAACTCCCCCACGCTACCAAAGAGAGCTGAAACGTTTGCAGGTTTCGATGAGAAACGTGCAAAAAACAATTTTCCTTGTCGAGCCGATAAAATGGGAACCTTACAAGTATTAACGCCGCGTCTTCAAGAATTGGAAGAAACTAAAAAAGAAACCAAAAACTCTTCAATAATGTCCTCACTACTGGCAACAGCCGGCGGTGAAACCGACTCTCAATTATGTGATCAATTGCCTGGTGTTAGTAATACCAGCGGTGGCTTAGCTGTAACCAAAGATAATAATTTAGCTTTACTACAAGTTACTCATAATCTACACACTCTCCTTTGCATTATATCGCAACAAATGACAACCATACATTCCCTACAACTGCAATTAGCTTTGTACCGGGAAAGTCCCCGAGCCTCGTATACACACAACGACCAGTTGGAGGAATTGAGAAATTTACAAGATAAACTGCAAGAGGAAAAGACCGCTTGGATGCGACAAAAAGAACAACAGGAGCTGGAATTGAAAGAGAAAAAGGAAGCCTTAGATAAAATGCAAGAACAAATTAACAATCAACAAGAAGATATAAAGCAGCAGCGTGAACAATTGTATAGAAAAATGGAAGTTCTATCAAGTCAAGGTTTACTAATTTCTCCCAATACCCCCCTTAATATTTCTACACAATTATTACAAACAACAGCAGCAGCGGCAGCCAACAATGCCAATGAAGCAGACAATGATGTTCATGACTCTAATAGTGTGGCAAATATTTTAGATTTATCAAATGTGGCAAATAGTAGTACGAATGTTGCTAATACGACTGCAACACCTACAACAGCTGCTGTGGCTAGTACAGTCGATAGACGTAAGGATAAATGGCGTACGGCTTCAACAATATCTAAAACTCCTCCTGTTAATCTTTTAAGTGCGACTAATGCCCAAAAAATACAACAAAATGTGTTGAAACAAAAAATACCCATGAAACTGTCATCGCTTTCATCGACAACGTCTTCTTCCTCATCATCTTCCTCTTCCGCAGCGATCAATAATGCTGCCTCAAAGATTGACAAATCCAATAGTTTTACAACCAATAACCATTACAATTCCTCTTCGTCTGCCGGTATAACGCAAATGTTTCCTTTAAAATTAGCCGACAAACGTTCCACAACAAATACCAACTCTCCAACCCCCTTAGCCTCACAGCTAATACCACAGCATTCACGTACTGGTAGTTCTCCGGCCATTATACAACATCCTCAAACAGCAGGAAATAATGCTGCTAATTTAACCTCACCACCACCTCCTTCATCGGCTGGTGTTACACGCACCGATTCATCTGCAACATTTACTTATGGCCAACGTTATTCTATTGGTTCAGCAACAACTACTCCTACATCTAGCCGCATAGTTTCACATACTACAGCGGGTCAAACAAAAATACCTCATATGTCTTCATTAACATCATCAGCATCATCATTAACAAATCCAGCATCTTCCACGTCTGCAGCCTCAGCGCCAACAATATCATCAAATCGTCCAAACGTTCAAACTAAACCCGAGGAAGAGGAAATTTATTTTTGACGTAAGTTTTCTAAAGAAGTGGAAATATAAAATTAATAACAATTTATCATATTATCATAATACTAAGAAGGGTTTAATTGAAATGTTTAAATAAGTAAATATCATAATTTATATACTTTACATAAATATTAGTGTATTATGCAGACTTTCAAATAGATTTTTTTTTTTTGTTTTTTTTTTTTTTTTTTTGATGAATTTAAAAATTTTAAAATTTCTTGAAATATTAGCTCTCAAAAGACCAGTTTGATCATTCAGATAGTGAAGTAAAAAACTCGTACAATACAATAATATAACTCAAAATTTTATGTATTTAAATTAGAAATATTTCAAATTAAATACCATAGATTATTACATAGATATGAAGCTTAAAAAAACTCAATTGAAAAAAATTACTCAAAAAAGGCACACGTACTACAATTGTTTTTGTTTTCAATACAATTTTTTACTAATACATTCTTAGACTTAGGTTTTTTTGACAACCGACTTAGGTTTCTGACAACGGATCTTCATATCTATGTTATAATCTATGTTAAATACATTTACATTGATTATAACATAGATATGAAGCTCAAAAAAAAACTCAATTGAAAAAAATTACTCAAAAAGGCACACATACTACAATTATTTTTATTTTCAATGAAAAATTTTACTAACACATTCTTCAAGTTTTACTAACATATTTTCAATGAAAATTTTCTCTCGTCAAAATGTATGAAAAACAACAAATAAATTTCAAATTTGTCTTATAAAAACAGGGGATTAGACTTAGGTTTTTTTGACAACCGACTTAGGTTTTTGAAAACTGAACTACATATTTATGTTATAATCTATGTACATTTATACATTTCAAATATAATTTGATATTTTTCTTGTAAATTTTAAGCCACAATTTGAAGTATTTAATAATAAAATAATTGATTAATTTGTTAGCATTCCTACCCATTTTATAACAACCCTTTTTCCATTTTTTTATTATTGTACAAAATAAAACAATTAAAACAGTTCTTCTGTCGTTGAATGTTTGTAAGACATTCATGAATGCTCGTGAAGCACTAAAAATTTATTTAAAATGAAATGCTTAATAGCTAAAAACTAAAATCTAAAATTAAAATAGTGCAATCTTTTTTTTTTTTTAAATATTAAAAGCATATTAACTTTATTTTGTCAAAATAATTGAACAAAATAAAGTTTTGTTTGCTGCATTATTTTTTTATTATCTGTTACACGCCATCTATTACAATGGATATTTTTATCTTCAAATTACAAAAATGATATCATTTAAAAATTTATTAGTACGCTACGTCAATTAAGGCATGGTTAGATTACATTCCCATACATTTTTTTAGTATTTTTATTGATGGAACAGTCCAAACATACTGCAATAAAAAAGTAGAGTTTTTTCGATCCGACAAAAGACTGTAGATGTTCTCACTAATTTTTGATGACCTATTTCCTCGAAATTTTGTATAGGGTCTTAACTTTTTGGACGTTGTTATGCGTCAATTACTTGAGGGACAAAAAAAAAATAACAATGTTTGTTATAATTTCGAAGTTAAGATAAGAAAGATGATGTATTTAAACAAACGCTGAGTTAAGGGGCAAATAGGGTATTATCGACTAGCTCTCTAAGTGGTATTAGACTCCTAACCAGGTTTACGCGCATAACATATCTATACTCTTTGCCCGAAAATACCTAAGAGTATATTTATCAAAAAAAAAGAATGAAAAGGAAGATATTTAAAATATGATTAGACAACCTATTGTTGGCAAGATGTTGTGCCAACTGGGGTACATTTCTCCCACCCTACTGACTATCCCACTGTCAGACGCCTTGACAGAACGCGTACCCTATATCTATAACATTCTGTCCCTAAGACAACCATTCATCCCTACAACTTACCCATACCAGCAATCATCCTAACATCCATTTAAAAAAAAATTAATAGAATTTTGAATTCATAATTATATCTACACAAAAAAAAATTTATTAAAAAAAATAACTTAGCCTAATAATTATTGTTTGTATTGAGGTTGTATATATAATTTATTTTTTTATTTTATGCGTTATTTTTTTTTTCTTGTGACCGATCACCACCACGCCAGAATACTTAATGCCGCGAATCTCGAAAAGCATGCGTGTTTTTCTTATTTCTTTTCTTCCTTTTTGTTTTCCTTGCATTCAACCACTTGTTAACTGGCACGTGTCAGTTTCTGATTGGTTGAATGCATTAACGGTAAATCCTGAATAATAGCAAATGCATAAAAAAAGTGGAATAGCTACATTCCATTGTACAGGGACGTTAATGTTGCATGGGTTGCCAACTTTCTCCTGTTTTAATGAGAATATAATCTAGGAACGTCAAAATAAAAACAGTAATGCAACTGTAGTGGAAAAGTTATTGAATAAATTATATTCCTGTGGAATGTGATTTATAAATAATGCACAAAGGAAAAAAAAAATCCGTAACAACGTCCTTTTCATTTTTTAACTTCCGATATTTTATATGTTCGGATGCGACATGTGGACTTGACTTATAACATTTTTGTCCCACAATTAACCAGACACACTGAATTTAACATACAAAAATTGAACTTGAAATCACGGAAATTTTTCATGTAGACTGCAGTTAAGGGACCTCTTAATTCCCCTGCATCTAATGGAAATATGCCCCTAATGTTCAGTGTAAAAATAACACTGGTCAACAAAAAAATCCTCCCCCCAAGACAAATAGTTAAACTTGATGCATTTTGATGTGCTAAATATGAATTTGCTATCAGTTTTTTTTTTCCATCAGCTCTGGATTTTTTTTTTATGGGCATGTCTAATATTTCGGCAATAGTAAGACCATTACTCTAGTATATTTCCTCATAACTCAAGAACGATGTGTACGATTGAAATAGGTGATACACCAAAATATACGGAATAAAAATATCTTAAAATTACTCAAACTTTATTTTTTATGTGCTCAATAGTTTCGTGGTTATTTTGAAATAAAAGTCCCAAAAAAAAAAACTTTTTTATGTAAAATTTTTGATTTATTATTACTAAAATTTTGTATAATTTGGACTGTAACTCAAGAACCGATTACACGATTTTGAGTTATGAATTAAAATTTTCGCGATAAAGTTGTGGATCTATTTTTATCCAGCTTAGTACGATAGAGGAGTCTGAATAATAAAATTTCCTACACTCTACCATCTTCAAACTATCACTGACTGCTTTCATTAACTCTGTCAGCAATAGATGCAGCTAAATGACTGTAAACGGCTCCATTGCCGTCAATTGATCTTACATATACAACTGCGCCATACGCTTTCATGGATGCATCGCAGAACCCATGAAGTTCTACCTGTGCTGGGTTCACACAAATAATGTGTCTTTTAACGTTGATATTATTTAGGTATTTAAAATTTTCCTTAAATTTGAGCCAATTTTCGGCAATTTCTTCAGGAATTTTATCGTACCAATCCAAATTTAACTTCCATAAGTCCTGAAGTAACATTTTTGTCATTACAGTAACAGGACCAATTAAACCTAATGGGTCAAATAATCTAGAAACTTCACTTAAAATTGTTCGTTTCGATATTTTATTAGCCATTTTCCAATTACATCTCAAACTAAATTTGTCATCCTTTGGGTTCCAAATCACCCCCAAAGTTTTTACAGACTTCAATTTATCTGAATCTATACTCAAATCACTTTCTATGTGACTTGGATCTATACCTTGGAGTAAGGACTTTCCATTAGCACACCATTTTCGCAATAGCATACCAAACTCTAGTAATATTTTATCTATATTTTGTCTTAATTTTTTCACTGACTCTAGATAATCTCCACCTGTCATTAAGTCATCCATATAAAAATCATTCATAATTGATACAGATTCTAGTGGAAATGAAGACACTTTACCGCTAAATATGGAGCTGATGCTGTACCATATGTAACAGTTTTAAGTGGTACGTCTTTAGATCTTCATTTGGATTCCAGCGCCAATATATCAGCTGATATTTTCTATCGGATTCACACATCCAAATTTGTCTATACATTTTCTCTATGTCTGCAGAAAATACATATCGATGTTTTCTAAATCTTAACAAAATATTAAAAAGATCTTCTTGTATACGTGGACCTGTATGTAACACTTCATTTAATGAAATGTTGTTAGTAGTTTTGCATGATGCATCAAATACTACTCTTAACTTTGTTGTTGTACTTTCTGGCCTTAAAACGCAGTGATGTGGTAAATAGTACCCACTGTTTTTAAACAAATTATCTTTAATGAGAACCATATGTCCCATTTCTAAATATTTTTTAAGGAATTCATTATATTCTATCCTCAGCTCTTCATTATTCTCTAATTTTCTTTCAAGAGCAAAAAATCTCCTCTTGGCTATTACTTTTGAATCTCCTAATTTATTTGGATCGTCTTTAAATGGAAATCTAACTTCAAATTTACCATCTAAGTTTCTTTTGAAATTTTCTTCGAAATGTTTTTCACACTGTTTTTCCGCAATTGTAAGTTTATTTATCTGGGGAATTTCTTCCACTTCCCAGAATTTTTGCAACAAGTCTTGATCACGTTTTGTACTTGGTCACTTTTGACCTTAGATTTATTCCCACTTTTTCATCTATTGAAGATTTTTTTCTTCCCAAACCTTCTACCTCTTTGGTTATTTGGCACCCTTTTATATTTAACTTTTTTCTAAATTCCTTTGAAATAATGTTGACTTGTGCCCCACCGTCTAACAAAACGCGACAATTTGTCCATTGCCCATTTCCATCTTTGACCTCCACTACTGCTGTTGAAAGAACTGCTTCGTCATCTTCATCACCATTTACTGTAACTGTCTTCGCAGGAACCTTTTTCCTGTGAAGAAGCGTATGATGATCACCCTGGCAAATTTTACATATAAAATTATTTGGACATGTTTTCAGAATATGTCCAAACCCTAGACATCTGGAACTCACTTTATGTTTCCGCACCTTATCCCATTTTTCATTTATTGAAAGATTTCTAAATTTATAACACTTGTATAATACATGACCGACTGCACAATTTAATGGGCATTTTATTTTAAAATAATTTGTAGAAGGATTTGTCCTTTGACTTGCTCCTTGCGTTTGCATATTTTGTCTTTGAGGATTTACCACATTTTGGCCTGCCTCCCAAGACCTTTTGTATACTCCTAGAGGATTTACCATTCTATTTTCACCCTTTGTGAAATCTTGGCTTGCCTCTAAGGAATACTGAATTTGCTTCAGAAAATCTATAAGACTATCTACTTTTGGAAGATCTTTAGATTTACCTAAATTCTGCTCAAATTGGATTCTTAAATAATCATCCATTTTACGTTGAAGCACGAAACAAAGAAACGCCTTTTGCATTTCTTCTGGATTAAGTTTCATGGCTTCTAATGCTTGCAAACTTTCATTAACTACATTTAAAAAATTATTAACGCTCTTTGCGTTATATGTCACTAACGGGCCATCAACTATACTTTTAAAGTATATTGATGTTATTGCCCTTTTGTCGGAGTAATATTCATTAAGAATATTCCAAGCTGTTTCAAAATGTTCATCCTTTGATGGCAACTTTGAAATTCTCTTTGCCGCTTCTCCTGACAATTTTGCCTTTAATATGTAAATTTTTTGGGTGTTTGACACAGGCTGATCGATTATCAGCTGCTCAAACAACTCCCTAAATGTATCACATTCCGTAGCATTACCACTAAATGTTGATATGTCAATACTGGGTAGCTGAAATGGAAGCGTTTTTGTATTACTTTCTATACCAGGGATATTAAGGTACTCGTCCCTAAGATTATAAAAGATTTCCGTCAATTCGTCGTCCGGAAATTCACCCATATATTGTAAAAACATATTTTCTGCAGTATCATATTTTCTTTTAACTATGTCTACTGCAATTTCCTTGCAGCCGTATTTATTCCATTTAGACTCTAAATCGTCCAGTACATATTAAAATTGACGTACTAAGCCAGAATTTTGTTCTTCTCAAACTCTGAATTAAAGGTTTTAAAGGATTCTTTTATCCCTCTAACCTTTTCGGACAGTTCTTGCCTGTCACCGTCGCTCTGAACTATCGAGCTCAGAGAATTGTAACATGAGGCAATTTTATTTCCTAACATCTCCTGTTCCTTAATAATTTGAATTGGCTCCATTTCAAGAAAATTCAAACAAAACAATTCAATTGATTAGAAAATTAATTATAACAATAAAAAAAAAAACAAATTTCAATATAAAGTCAATAAAAAAAAATATATATTTAAACAGGACGCACTTCACGAAAAAACTTTTTCAATCAATCCCCGATTTCAATTTGTAATTCTTTTTAAAAAAACAACCTTCAATTTTAATTGATATTTAATGGGCTACAAAAAATATCATTTAAAAAAGATTTTTCCAAATTTTTATTAATCGGTCGTGTAATTTGTTATATAAAACAAATCGACTGAATGATATTGAAAAGTTTATTATTCTTTTTTTATCGAGATTTTAAAAAATAATAATATAAAAATTTAAACTTACCCTTGGTTTTGTTTTTGTTGTTTTATAATATAATTTATATCGCGTCGCGAACCGAAATTATTATTATTAATTTATTGTATATTTTTTTATATAAAAAAAAAAAAAACACTTCACTGTATTATATATTCTCTTTTATATATATTTCACTTTTTTTTAATATTTTAATTTTTCTTTACTTATATACATATATGTATTTTTTATCTTTTATTCTACGTATTCAAAAACTTGGGGTCACCAAAACGTTAAGTGAGAAAAGAAAAACGCCCGATCTCTTTTAGGTTTAATTACGAACTCACTTTATTTTTACAGATCTTAGCAAAATTAACAATATACAAATATCTTATTATCTAAAAATAACCTTAAACAAAAACATGCAGATCTATCTATGTTATCAAATTCTTAGATCTTTTATCAATTCTTAGATCTTTTATCAATTTTTTATCACACACACCGTACACAAACATTTTATTATCATAGAGACAATATTGTAAATAAACTATACAATACTTAAGATGTAAAATATACCTGCGTGTGTATATACAACAATATAACAGAAGGTTTTTCAGTTATTCTTAAATAATTTTTCTTAAAATAAAAAATATAAGTACAATTTATACAAAAATAAACAGTTATAGACACCTTCACAATCTTCTACTAAAGATGCAACAAACTTGTATACATTTGAAACTTATCTAAATCATTATTATAATTGCATTTTATAATATAACTATAAGCACATGTAATATGCTTTTGAACGAATTTTGTCTTTTTACTCATATTTTTCTTTATTTCTTCTCAAATGTATTCAAAGTCTGTATACACAGCAAACGGTGCATCAATTTGACGTTGATAGCTTTTAAATTTTAGAATAGCATGGTTGGATTAAAATTTTTCCATACTTTTTTTATGGTTACTATTAATCTCATCACTATGTGTATACTGTAGACAAGAATTGCAGAACAAAAGTTTTCTACTATTTGTTGTTATTTGGTGATTTAAAAGTCTATAAGGATCTTGACATTTTTTTTTATTAATATGTAATGATAACCATTTGTATTATCCAACAGCATCAAATTTATGTGATGTATTTTCTCATTCTCATAGCAAATTTTTCGGGGGTACTTATCTGATGAGAAAATTATTAAATAATTTACTAAATAATATTTTTTACTGTGCGAATGGTTGTAAATCACTCTATGAATGCTCATTAAGCACTGAATGCTCGATTGGCACTAAAATTATTCAAATTTTTAAATCCTTACGTACTAACAATGAATATCTTAAACTAAACTAGAACACATACGTACGTGAGTATTTTCTTTAAGAAATATAAAACACTTGATAAGAATGTGCTCTCTTATCTCTAACACATGTGTGAATGACAAGGGTTGTTTCTTCATAAATTGATTGTCAATTAGTTCATCTATGTTGATTGAATGGTTAAGCAAATCTATTTAGACTCCTTTCCTCACCAACAATTTTCATGTATTCAGCAACTATAATTATGCTGAATTTTATAATAATATTATACCTTAACGTATTGTTTAATATATAATAGTCATTTTGCTCGTCAGTTTTTTACAACGCTGCTCATTTTCTGTTTTCTCGTTTAATCCAGATATTACGGTCCACTTAAAACGATAAATAACGTCATTTTAAATATTTATGCATGCTTTTCTGCTATCCAATTTTTCGGGTGTACTTATCTATTAAGATCCCTTTGCTAAAGAGGATTTATTTATATTAATTTCCACGCATGTCTATTATTTCATCTATAGTGATTGAATGGGTAAGCAAATCTATTTTAGACCAATGGGTAATTATTGCGAACTCCATTTCCTCACCAATAATTTTCGTGTACTCAGTAAATATAATTATGCTAAATTTTATAATGTCATGTCTTTTTAGACTATTCTCTTCTTTATAATTCCAATTTCATTAGTTACAAAGTCATCAAATAGTACATTATCTTTGCCGTTTGGAGTACCATAAGTTATAATATTATGCCTAAATGTATTATTTATTATATAATAGTAATTTTGCTAGTCAGTTTTTTCACACAAATACATTTGGGTAATCGGTACGTTCCAATTCTACTGTTGAAAATAAATTCATATTCGGAGAATTGTGATCAGATTCCGGATCAACAATTGTAAAGCTTGTGTAAAAATTATTAAATAATTTAATAAATAATAATTTTTACTCTGCGAGTAACTGTAAGACACTCTTAGATGAATGCTTGTAAGGCACTGGTTAAGTCTCCTCGCTGAAGTTTGTGATTTTATTTATCACCTCTCTTGATTTTAATTCGTAAAATCTGTCGATTTCTTTAAATTTATCATCGACTTCGTATTTCATTAAGTAGTTAATGGATAGCTCCAAATAAAATTGCCTTAGCTCATCTATCTGCTTTTTCCACGATGTAATTTTCTTCTCTAAAGAATATCTGCTTTCTATTACGTTGTCTTCTTCTTTAAGAGTTTTGTTCAGTTTGAATATTTTCCTTCTAAACTGATGAAGTAACGCACCAGTTCTATCCAACGCTTTACACTAATTTTTTCTTTTGTGTTTACATATATATTTTGTATATAAAATTTATTTTTATACCTCTGTTATAGCATTACTATTAACAGGGTTATTATTAATATAGTCCTTAAAATGTTTATTGATTCTATGTATAGTGAATACAATAATTCCAACTATTATTATTAATTTTATATCAATTTCCTGTTTATTTTCTAACTGGCTGTTATTGTTTACTATGTTCTCTTCTACTACTACCTCTTTACTTTGTGGTCTTCCCATTGCTTATTTCTTTTTTAATTTATCAATTTCCGCCCAGATTTCTTGAGTTCTCTCCCATGGAATTGGGTTTTGCTCGTCTTTTACTATCCTTAGATTTTCGGCTAATTTCCTTCTTAGTCTCACTAGACGTACACCTCTTTTCTTCTTTATTTTGATGTCTACTTTTGGGATTGCTGTCAATTTATCGTCCAGCAATCTTCTTTGCCTCCTATTGTAGTCCTCTATGGTTAGTTTTTTGGGACCTAATTTCGCGGGCACGTATTTCGGGATATCTTCCTTCGTTCCGGTCGGTACATATTCTTCCATCTAAGGAATACATGGTTTAGGATGCCAGGATCGCCATGTGGTAGAAAATGTTTTTATGAAAAATAAAAAGGATTTTTGTAACCGGCAGTGTTTGCCGTTGGTTACGCTACAGCAATTGCCGATCTTACCTTATTAAGGGCAAAAGGAGATTGTGGATATGATCCCTTTAAACATTCGTCACATTTCATTCAAGTGCAGCTTGATCGATTTATGTTTATGTTTGCAGTGTGTGGCGTGTGTGTATGTACGTGTGTGTGTTTAATGTTTTGTGTAAAGTACAGCAGTGTGTAATGAAAGAGCACACCACACATCTTTATATTTCTAAATCGTTTAATACATATTGAAACTGACGTACATATCCAGAATTTTTCTTCTTATATTCTTCAGGCGAGGGTTGAACGGATTTCATACCTGTAAGTACAGGTTTTTCCGTCAACAACTCCGGGGCAGAAGGTGATATAGAAGCGACATGGGCTTGTCTCTCTTCTTGCACCTGTCTCCCCTTTATTTGTTAATACAAACTTTCAAAATTTGCAGTTTCATCACTTTATCAAAAAAATCGCTTTTAAAGTAAGCGTTACGCTCTAGTGTGGAAGAGGGAGGTCGTAATTTTAGATCGTACTTCTTGAACTCTTCCTCAAACATTTTATTATCATATAAACAATAATGTTAATAAACTTTAGATGTAAAATATACTTGCGTGTGTGTATATAAGAAAAATATAATTAAAAGTTTTTCTGTTAATCTTAAATAATTTTTCTTAAAATAAAAAAGATAAGTACAGTTTATACAAAACTAAACAATATTTATGCATGCTTTTCTGCCAGAGAATTTTTTTGGGGGTACTTATCTAATGACATCCTTTAACTAAAGAGGATTTATTTATATTAATATCCGCGCGTCTTTCTTAGAATTCGTATATTTTCTTTTTTATATTCATAAATTGATTGTCAATTAGTTCATCTATGTTGATTGAATGGGTAAGCAAATCCATTTTAGACCTATGGATAATTATTGCAAACCCCTTTCCTCACCAACTTTTTTCATGTATTCAGCAACTATAATTATGCTGAATTCTATAATGTCATGTCTTTTTAGACTATTCTCTTCTTAAGAATTCCAATTTTTTCAGTTACAAATTCATCAAAAAGTATATCATCTTAAAGGTTTTGTATAGTTCTTTCGCATTTGAATGTTTGTATGAAATTGATTTTATTACTATTTTTAAAACCTTAGGAACTAACAATGAATATCTTAAAACTAACTAGATTAAATAATACTTAACTATTGTACACATAGACCTCTTTAAATATTATCACACATAAGTGAGAAAGACAAGGATTGCTTAACACATGTGTTAAAGACCAACGCACATGCGTATTTCTTATCATTAATATAAATAGATTCGACTTAAATTTAAAAGTACTTAAAAAAATATAAAAAGTAACCAAACATCATTATAACAGATTTTTCCTTGAGTTATCTAAAAACATTAATGTAGCATGTTCAACTCGTTTGAACACGTTTGGAATATCATAAGTTATAATATTATGCCTTAACGGATTGTTTAATATATTTTTCACCCAAATCCATTTAATTATATTTTCTTGAATATTATTTCTTCTCTAACCTACCTTGACATATTTTTTTTATTCATATGTAATGATGACCATTTATATTATCCAGCAGCATTAAATTTATATGATTTCTCATTTTTTGTTATATAGAAACATGTTTATACTTATAAGTGCTATTCATGTTTTCAAACACTTTTATGCTCCTTAGTTTTAGTAGGATCTATAAAGGAGTAAAATCAAGTCTGTACTCATTTTTTATGTTTATTATGTTTGTACAAAAGAAAACAATTAAAACTGTTCTTTTGTCGTTGGATGTTTGTAAGATATTTTAAAAACCTTAAGAACTAATATTGAATTTCTTAAAACTAACTAGACTAAATAATTTTACTTATCTGTTTAAATAAAAATAATCAAATATGTTCAACTAAGTTTGAACAATGTTTGCACATATTTTCTGTTTTCCCGCTTAATCCAGCTATTACGGTCCACTTAAAATAATTAATAACGTCGTTTTCAATATTTATGCATGCTTTTCTGCTATCCAATTTTTCGGGTGTACTTATCTATTAAGATCCCTTTATTAAAGAGGATTTATTTATATTAATTTCCGCGCGTATAATTCGGATTTTATTTTTGATATTCATAAATTTATTGTCTATTATTTCATCTATAGTGATTGAATGAGTAAGCAAATCCATTTTAGACCTATGGGTAATTATTGCGAACTCCATTTCCTCGCCAATTATTTTCATGTTCTTAGTAACTATAATTATGCTGAATTTTATAATGTCATGTCTTTTTAGACTATTCTCTCCTTTATAATTCCAACTTTATTAGTTACAAATTCATCAAATAGTACATCATCTTTTCCGTTTGGAATACCATAAGCTATAATATTATGCCTAAATGTATTATTTATTATATAATAGTAATTTTGCTAGTCAGTTTTTTCACACAAATACATTTGGATAATCGGTACGTTCCAATTCTACTGTTGATTAAATTCATATTCGGAGAATTGTGAGGAGATTCCGGATCAACAATTGTAAAGCTTGTGTAAAAATTATTAAATAATTTAATAAATAATAATTTTACTTTGCGAGTAATTGTAAGATACTCTTGGGTGAATGCTTGTAAGGCACTGGTTTAGTCTCCTCGCTGAAGTTTGTGATTTTATTTATCACCTCTCTTGATTTTAATTCTTAAAATCTGTCGATTTCTTTAAATTTATCATCGACTTCGTATTTCATTAAGTAGTTAATGGATAGTGTTTGCGAGAAAGAAAAGAAACGACCGATCTATTTTATGTTTAATTACGAACTCACTTTATTTTTACAAATCTTAATATAAATTAACAATATGAAAATATCTTATTATCTAAAAATAATCTTAAAGAAAAACATGCAGAGTGCATTTCTACTTACAAATTTTAAGTTCACGCTGTGTGTGTGGAAAAGTGATATTTATGTTATCAACCTTATACTGAGTTTGAAAGTTCAAAGATCTTTTATCAATTTAACACACGCACCTTATACAAACATTTTATTATCATATAAACAATAATGTTAATAAACTTTAGATGTAAAATATACTTGCGTGTGTATATAAGAAAAATATAATTAAAAGTTGTTCTGTTACTCTTAAATAATTTTTCTTAAAATAAAAAAGATTAGTACAGTTTATACAAAACTAAACAGATAGCTCATTTATCTGCTTCTTCCACGATGTAATTTTCTTCTCTAAAGAATATCTACTTTCTATTACGTTGTCGTCTTCTTTAAGAGCTTTGTTCAGTTTGAATATTTTCCTTCTAAACTGATGAAGTAACGCACCAGTTCTATCCAACGCTTTGCACTCATTTTGTTCACTGCTCTTTGAGTTTTGTAATTGTTTAAAAGACACATCCATTGGTTATTGCATTTGTTACGATGAAGGACCATCGTGATTTAATCTAATATGACGTCTTAAGGAAGAATTATGTTTGAAATTTTTTTAACAGATTTCATAAATAAATTTGGCAATTTTTCTCTTTGTTTTTTAGCGATTGTTTTGATTAGCAGTTAATACTTTTTTTTAATTATATACAAAAAGTAGTATATAAACTACAATTGTATTTACAAGATGAAGCTAGGGAAATTATAAACTTCTATAGTTTAAAAACTGTATAAACTGTACCTTTAATAAAATATAATAAAACTATATTAAATAAAAAAAAATTGTTTCATTTATAAATTTTTAGTAATAAACATTTTATATTTTTTTTAATTATTGTAATACAAAAACTATTTTTTATTTTTATTCTAAAATATTTTGAGTATCACTAAATAAAAAAAAAAAAATATATATATATATATATATATATATATATATATATATATATATATATATATATATATATATATATATATATATATATATATATATATATATATATATATATATATATATATATATATATATATATATATATATATATATATATATATATATATATATATATATATATATATATATATATATATATATATATATATATATATATATATATATATATATATATATATATATATATATATATATATTTAAATCGATGATCACCCAATAGTATCTCTCCATCTTCAACAATTTTTATTTGTGTGAACACGAATTTTTCATCATCACCTTCACATAATACAACATCGCCAACACCATCTTGCCATGTTATTTCTGCATGATCTACATGATCGCAGTTAATTCCCTCATTTGTTTGCCCTCTCAATGAGGAGTGGTGACAACTGCTCTTCTATTAATGGATAATAGTTTTTATCCTCTTGCATCTGCATCCAAAAATTGGATGCATATGTAATCTGTATCTGAAAAGACTCGTCGTAAAATATATTGTACTCAACTATAAAATTGAAGGTTAAAGACTCCATTAAAATATATATAAATTATTTACAACAATTAGAACCCCAGAAAAAAAAAAAAACTGAAATATATTTTGCATTTTTGTTGCATTTCTTATCACAAAAATGCAAAAAAAAAAAAAAAAAAAGTTTCTTTTATTTTTGTTTAAATAGTTTTCTATAAATTATTTACAACAATTAGAACCCCAGAAAAAAAAAAAATAAAATAAAATATATTTTGCATTTTTGTGATAAGGAATGTAAGAATTAGTATTAGTATTTTATTTGTTGATAATATAAATTATTTATTTTATGTATTTATATTTCCTTATAATTTACAATCAATAATTAAAAATTAGACTTTTGCGGCTTTTGTATTTAACAAAACATGCATACACAATCTCCTCCATACATTGTTGCAACTCTTTTTAAAAATAAACACTACAAAAGAAAAAAATACATATAATCAAGAAGTGCATTAGAACTCTTTAATAAACACTTGCTTTTTCAAAATAATATACATCAGAGCTGCTAAATCTAACATAAACAACATCACCCTCAGCACCTCAATATCTCCCCTCGTCATTAAACACACTACTAACCAGGGATGTAAAACACAAACACCCCCCGCACCTCAATACCTCTCCCCACCATCAATTCTACTGTTGAAAATAAATCCATATTCGGAGAATTGTGAGGAGATTCCGGATCAACAATTGTAAAGCTTGTGTAAAAATTATTAAATAATTTAATAAATAATAATTTTTACTTTGCGGGTGAATGCTTGTAATGCACTGGTTTAGTCTCCTCGCTGAAGTTTGTGATTTTATTTATCACCTCTCTTGATTTTAATTCGTAAAATCTGTCGATTTCTTTAAATTTATCATCGACTTCGTATTTCATTAAGTAGTTAATGGATAGCTCCTAATAAAATTGCCTTAGCTCATCTATCTGCTTCTTCCACGATGTAATTTTCTTCTCTAAAGAATATCTGCTTTCTATTACGTTGTCGTCTTCTTTAAGAGCTTTGTTCAGTTTGAATATTTTCCTTCTAAACTGATGAAGTAACGCACCAGTTCTATCCAACGCTTTACACTAATTTTTTCTTTCTTCTTTTTGTTCACTGACTGACATTTTTATTTAAATAATTTTACCTTACTAGCTAAATATAAAATCGTAAAACTAAACTAGAACATATGCATACGTTAGTATCAACATGTGTTTTTCCTTATATGTTATATGTGGGTACATAATATTGCTGATGTTGATTAGGATAATAATATGCGTATTGATTTTGTTGCTGAATTTTAATGTTTTGTTATTCAATGCAACATATTAAATTACATAACTACTCCTATTGATTCCATGAGTAAGTAAATACTTTTTGGAATTTTGAATTATAATTTTAATTTAAACTATATCCCCATATATGGAAGTAATGCTTTTAGCTCCAGTAATTAGATATTTTTCATAAGTCATATCCTTAATATTTAGTATTTGCTTCATGTTTAACTGGTTGAATGTAGAAATTAAATTTTCGTGACGAACTAAACAAGTTGTGTCATACTTATAAATTTTTAACAAAAAGCGGAATTTTCGTAGTAGAAAAGAAGTCTTTATTCAAAAATATGTTTGATTGTATACTACACATGAGAACAATTCTTTGCCTTCTTTCTCATCAGAGCAAGAAGAACTATCCACTATAATAACTACAATGTTAAATTGACTTTAACTTTCATTAAATAATAAAACAATTTTTACCCTAAGAGTGGTTGTAAATCACTTTTGTGTGGATAAAATTTCACTTATCTATTTAAAAAAATAATAAAATATGTTCAACTAAGTTTGAATATTAATGGTACACAGAAAAAAATTACGACAAACCAATTGTTTTATTAATTACCAAATTCGTCAATACAATTATTTTTTTAATTAAAAAGGCACCAACAACCGTTTTTGTAAATTTAAAAACAACTTTTGTTACTTAAAATTGTTAACACTTAACAATTTTTTTAACAATGAATTTGTAACATTAAATAAAATTGTTGTTACCAAGCAACGAACTATATTTCAACAACTGGTTAGTACTATTAAAAAAGTATGTTGTCAATATTTACAAATATTTTTTCCAAGTTTTTTATTTTGCAAAAATCATAAAATTAAAATAAGGGTTACATTACAAAATATGTATATGTTAAAAATAAATTGCAGAGATGAGCTGTTTATTATTCCTTGCGACAAATGATTTATTTTTCAAACGATGTTCCGGAATATTTACCATTAATCATTCCGAAATGCTACATTTTTAATTAATCAGATTTTCTTATTGTTACCATTGTTAGAATCACCAAATCCCAAAGGTTCATCCAAATTGCACAAATTTGTTCTCGTTACTGTTTATAGGTGAACTGTTAAAAATGGAATAATAAATTGAATGGACAAATTTGGTAATAACTTGGTATTTCAATACTTACATTTCATGGAGATAGAATTTATTTTTTAGCTTTTAATATACATACCACTTCTTCATCTGCTATAGCAAATTTATTCTCCTTCCAAATATACAACAATTTTAAAACAATATTGTAAAAATATTTTATAATTTTAAATTTTTTGACACATATTTTTATTTTTTCAAAACAAAATTTTAATTCAAAATCTAACAACTGAAATAGTTGAGAATCAACTCGTAAATTTTTAAATACGACAACGTACAATCAAAGTAATAAAAAATATTGTTAAAATTTTTGGATGGAAGTTAACCATACTTTTTAATTACTTCTTAACTTTTGATATTTTTTTCTGTGTATTGTTACTTTCACTAAATATTCTAAACCTATCCAAATGCTTATTAATATTACACTTTATATTGAATGTATATTTACAAGGTATATGCGGTTTTATGAAAGTAGAATTTCTTTCAATATTTTCACTTACAGAAATATCTTCCAGAATACATTCAAAATCAGCATACACTGCGAACGGAATTTCCATCTGTCTTTCAAAGCCTTCAGTCATTTTGGATATACATTCAACACATTCTTTTTCTTTATGTGTTTCCATTCTCTCCTTTGTACTAGTTTTTTATGGTACATCTTCTTTTCTGGTTTAAGTGAATAATTTGGTAATTTATATTTAGCAGTCAGCTCCATATTTAATTTAATTATATCATGTTTTACTTAACTGATATTTAATAGTTTGATTATAATTGAATATCCCTCTTGTAAATACGAGATTTAAACATACTCCTTAATACCTGGATGCGGTATTTGTTTACATTAGATTTATGTTCTTGATTTCCACAATGGCCAAACCATTTATTTTATATTTAAGCTTACATATTTGCAAATAGAACAAGGTATATGAACTTACATATATTTTGTGTATACTAACAGTTTCAATACATACTATAAAAGGTATTAAAACTGATGGAGTTTCTTGAGGAACTTAATGAACAATTATATGTTGAGTATTGTTAATTCATCCAAATAATATATTGTCCCCTTCATTGTCAAATCAAAAGTCATCTTTAGGGCTTAAAAAAGTTGATCTTCATCAACATCTTCCAAAAATTCTTTATACTAACCCATTTGATTATTAGGGATGAGAATATTGATGTCATCATCTTCACTTATGATACCCATTATATCTTGAAGCCTTTCTTCGACTTTCTCGTTCATTAATTCAATTAGTGTAAATATTTTGTTTATTTATCTTAATAGAATACAAGTCGAAATATGAATAACCAAAAAGTTATCTATAATCTCCTATGAGAACTAAGAAATATGTTTACTTTTTACATTTTTAATACAATAATTCATATTAAACATTCAATATAATATTAAAAAATTATTGTTGTATATCATTTTTATATAATATAAACAAATTTATTAGTAAACGAATATTCATACATTTGCTTATTTCTTTACTTTTAAATAATTTTCTTAAAACTTTCATTGTACATCTTATTTTCTGATTTAAGTGGATGACTTTTTAATTTATATATAGTAGTCAACTCCAAATTTTATTTAATCATAATATGTTTTGCTAAACTGATATTTAATAGTTTGGAGATCCCCTTTATGATTACAGTGTGTTAAAATACGAGATTTAAACATATTCCTTAATACCTGGACGCGATAGTTGTTTATATTTGATTTGGGTTCTTGGTGTCCACAATGGGAAAAACATTTATATATTTCAAGTGACGTTCATTCTTTGAACAATGATAACATTTCATACTTGAGTATAAAGTTTTGTGTTTCAAAATCTTTTGGTTCTGAGCAACTGCCTATGGCCGTTCTAACTTTTGAAGATAGTTTTGCACTGAAGGTGTAAAAATTGTTTATTTATAATAAACAATTTTTACTTAAGAATGGTTGTAAGTCACTTTTGCGTGAATGCTTGTAAGGCACTGATTTAATTAATAATTAAAAAAACCTTAAGAACTAAGTATTTAAATCTAAAACTAAACTAGTACACATGCGTACGTAAGTATCAACATGCATTTAACCTTAAGTAATAGAAAACCTTTGATAAGAATTTGTTAATGACTGGGTTGTTAGTACAAATGTGTGAAAAACCATTTATATTTATAAATATAAATTAAGTAAAAAAAATGTATGCAGCAAAATTTTAATTTTCTAATTTTATTAATTGTCTTCCTATCGTGAATGATAAATGTTAGCTGAATAACAAGTGCGACTCTTAGTAGCAACGCCAATATTAATAATAACACTTAATATATATACTTGTATGATCTCTCTGTTATTTGTAGTTGAAAATATTGATTACAATAAATTATGATATTTACTTATTTATGAATGATTTAAACATATATATTTTTTTTAATAAAAATAAAATAATAAAACAAAAAGCAATTATCTTTAAACTTTTTTTTATTAAATAATTCTCTAAATATAAATTATTTTGCTCATAACTGCTAACTTTGATTCCTAATACAAACTGTATTAACATATTTTAATTTTTTATTATTATTATTAATTTTATTTTTCATATAATTTATTTACTTTTGAAATGCTTAGCTATTTAAAAGGCGCTACACCATTTTAAATATTAAAAGTTCAAATGTTCACATTTACATATATATTCTTAAGATTTTAGAAAATTTGTTTGCAATTTGGCACAAATAATAATTTTTGTATTTAAGTTTTGAAAATTTCTTAAGAATTAAACTTTGAAAAAAAAAATCTATATTTTTATAAAATATAATCTAATGTTATATCCTTATTAATTTAAATGGTGTAGAGTTTTTCAATTGATCGGTTTTAATCGATCGTTTTAATAAGTATTTATATAAGTGAATGTTGATAAACATATTAAAGAAATTATATATCAAAAAACTGACTAAATTTTTAGCATTTATAGCTATGAAATAAATTTATATGTATTAAAAAAACGATTAAAAAATATATAATTTATGTTAAAACAAAAGTGCTTAAAGAAAAAAATATATAAAAATGCTTAAATTTTTTGAAATTATAAAATAAAAATAATAATAATACATTTTTTAAGTTTATTTAAAGTACTTAAACATTCCTTTACACTTATATTAAACATAACAAATTTAAACGAAATGTCCGAGCTTTAATTTTTCCAATTTTTTTTTCTTTTAATTAACAATATAAATTTTATTTTCACCACAAATATTATTATTAAAATTGAAATATTTACCTCTTGTAAGTAATATATTTAAAAAAGTAATAATAAATAAAAATTTAAATGTGATTTGTATATTATGGCTAAATAAATTTAATCAAAGATGAAAAATTTTATTAAAATATAATAATTAAATGTATAAGTATAATATTAATTTTAAATAAAATTAATAAATATTAAAAATTTTTAATTATATGTACTTATGTATGTGTACATTTAAATTTATGTATGTATATGTATGTACACTATTTATGTGTCTTTCCGAATCTTAATAATTTCTATTAAAAATAAAAAAACTAATTAATATTCATTATAAAACCAGGGTTTAAATCGCTATCGCCTTTTAAGCAAAAGCATCTAAATATTGCCATTTACGTGGCTAAATTAAACATCAAAAAGCAAGAGCTAACAATTGCTAAAACAAAATTAGCTCACACATTACAAAAGCAGAAGCAAAAATAACACACTGCTTTTTAAATTTGTAAATTTTAATAGCACTAGCTGCTGACAAAATTCAAAAATTGAACAAAAGCTAAAAGTCCTAAATGGAAAATTTTAGAAACGAAACAAAAGCAGCACCACTCATTTTATGTGTTTATGAAAATCCATCTCAAATAAAATAAAAAGCAAAAGCAGTCGGACAAAAAAGGCACACACAGAAAAACGAAAATGTGCTAAAAGCAGTATGATCATGAGCTAATAGCCGCACGAGCAAGTGCTTTTGTGTTTATGAAAATCCATCTCAAATAAAACAAGAAGCAAACGCAGTCGGACAAAAAAGGCACACACAGAAAAACGAAAATGTGCTAAAAGCAGTATGATCATGAGCTAATAGCCGCATGAGCAAGTGCTAAAAGCCACATGAACGTGAGCTATTAGGCGAATGTCAAAATGTAGGTAGAATTATTATTAGAAATGTTAACACAACCGTATGTGTTTTTTTTTTTAAGACGTAAAAAATTCCTTAAGTTAAATATTTGTAAATATGAATATTTTGAAAAAGCGTTCAATTGTTTTAATAAAATTGAATTAAAACTTAGAATTTTTAATACAAATAATAATTTATGTTAGCAATTGCGACATAAAAACAAATATGATAAACAGTATCCTGAATGTGTGTTTGATGAAAAGCCATTTGTTAAACAAAATTCTAGCATTTGAAAATCACGGTTAATATCCAAGAATAGTTCTGTTTGAAAATGGCAAGTTTTAGCCTCGAAGTTAATAATAGAAATAGAATCAATTTTTGTTTGAATTATGAAGGAAAAAATAGAACCAATTTTTGTTTGAATCATAAAAAACTGTTTTTATTAGATCTTGTTAAAGAAATGCAGAACATATGTATTTACCTAATCGATTTTCTGATTTGCTGCATACACTTTCTTGATAGTTTCACGCACACTTTACAGGTAATAAATATAATGTCAAATCGCACATACTAGGTAATTCCATGCAAATTTGGAAAATTACATTATACATTTATATATATCAATAAAAATAATAAAAAATGTTTCATTCATGATTTTGTCATTTAAAATCATTAGAAACCCTTTTATGATACGGAAACATCTGCATCCATTCATAAAAATATTTAGTATATACCTGTAAAAACTTGAAATTCTTTTGAAATTGATCACATAAAAATAATATAAAAATAGTTTTCCTGTAATATGGGTTGTTATACTATAGTTAGGTAAAAGTTTGACTTTTTTGAAGCCACTTGATATAGAGCACTTGTTTGAATATTAATAGTTCGTTTTTTTACGTGAAACCTTTAACATTAAAAATATTTAAAAATGCGTTGTTTTAAGTACGAGGAACATTATGAAAATTTCAACAATATGTCAGTGTGTAAATTGTGCAAAAAAGAATTTAAAAGTGTTAAAATGTTTAATTTAAAATTACATATGGAGAAAATTCATAAAGTGGTTTTTAATCAAAAGAATAATACATCTTTGCAAAAATACAAAAAGAAAAATATAAAGTGCGAAATAAGTAAAAAACTTTTAATTAAATCATATATCGGATTGGTAACGGAGGATTCCGTGCCATTTAATGTTTTAAATTCGGATAACATGAGAAATATAATAGATCCAATATGTAAAGGCATCGAAAAAGAAAGTGGAGAAAAATTTTGTTTGAATGCAAATAACTGCAAAAAAACACTTGCTGAAGTGACAAAAAATATAATAAATGCAATTTCAAGTGAATGTAAAAATAAATTGATCTCACTTAAAGTGGACAGTGCAACAAGATTATCAAGAAATATTTTTGGAATTTCAGCTCAATACATAAAAAGTGATAAAATTGAATCTAGAATACTTGGAATGGTGGAGTTAAAAGGCCAAAATTCAAGCACTTCAAAAAATTTAGCAACAGAAATTTTAAACGTATTGAACAAATATGATATTAATTTACAACAAATTGTAACAATTACAAGTGATAACGGCAGTAATATGGTGAAATGTACAAAAATTTTATCACATTTATGTTCTGAAGATGAAGAATATGAAGAAAACTATAACAATGAAACCTACTTTCAAAACATTACCTTAATTGAAAATAATATGGATCTACGCGTCGGAAACATAATAGTTTGTAGATGTGCAGCTCACACAGCACAGTTGGTGGCACTGGATGCAACAAAAGACTTTGAAATGAAGCGTTATATTCGACAGTGTAGAAATTTAGTAAAGTTTTTGAGAAAAAATTCAAATGGTTACAAAGACTTATTTGAATTAAAGTCATTAAAAATTCCTCAGCTGGATTGTCCTACGCGTTGGGGATCAACATATTTAATGATTTCGTGTATACAAAATTCGAAAGAGATAGTCGAAACAGTGGAATCAATAACAAATAAATCATCTGAAGAGAATTTTGAAATAAATGAAGACTTTTGGAACTTTGTGGCCTCATATTATACTGTTTTTAAGCCACTTCAAAACATAATTGTCATATTTCAAGAAGAGCAACTTCATTATGGCGACTTTTACGCACAATGGTTAAAATGTAAGCTACTGATATCAAAAACTGTTGAAGAAAATGAAGTCAACAAGAGTGCATCATCATACAAAATTAGTAAACTTCTATTAGACAATATGGAAAAACGAACCACCACTCTTTTTTCTAATAACGCTCTGGCAGCATGTCTTTACCTCGATCCAAGGTTTCATCATATGTTAATTGATACCCAAAGAAAAGACGCTGTGGAATACCTTAAATTGCTATGGGACAAATTGACATCTATATGTAAAATCGAACTCAACACACAGCCAACACCAAATTTCATAACAACAACGCAAGAAAACCATGAAGATGATGACATTTTAAATGATTTCCTGGACAATATATTTAACGCAAATAATGCAGAAAACGACAATATTATAAGAAAAATTGAAAAATTAAATCTTCCATACACAAAATTGAAGACAAATGTTTTAGAATTTTGGAAGGAAAGAAAATATAGTGAACCTGAGCTATATGCACTGAGCAACATTTGCTTTGGAATTCCTCCAACACAGGTAAAATTTTAATTTTGGAAACAAAAATGTTATACTTTGAATTTCTTGTTTAAATATTCTCTTAATTTTTATTTTATATTCTCTATTTTCAGGTTTCTGTCGAACGAGCATTTTCAACATTAAAGATAGTATTGGCCGATAATAGAAATCGTCTCAAACAAGATACATTGGAGAATATTTTACTAGTAAAGCTAAACCCTGATTTTCTGGATAATGCCGTATCAGAACTTAATATATTTATGGAAGATGATTGTGCAAACCAATAAGAACATTTTATATCTATTTTTTTATTAAATGTTTTGACAATATTTTTTAATTATTCGTTTTTTTTTTTGTTAACTTTTTTATTGAAATATATATGAATATGTTTATAAAATATATTGTAGTTTTTTTAAAAACAATGTACGGTTTTTAGCTAAAACACTTGATCTCACTTTTGAAGAAGAAATTATTAACAACTTTCAAATAAGTGTAAAAAAAATAATTTTTTAGAAGAATTTCCTTGTTTTCTTTTGACAGAAAACTTCAACATACAAATGTTTTTCAAATCTTTTTTACGCATTGCAGGTACCAAACCATAAGAATTTTTTGTTTTATAAATTCTCTTAAATTTCTTATTGCATTCATTATGCACATATAATGTAAATTCATTCTGTGCCTTTCAGCCGGCTACCTATATTTGGTTGTGTGGCTTTTAGCTCATGTTCGTGCGGCTAATAGCTCTTGTTCATGCTGCTTTTAGCAAATGTTCGAGCGGCTTCTAGCACATGTTCATGTGTCCACTAACCCTTGTCGTTTTTCTATCAGCACTGATTGTGTTCTCACTAGCCTGCTAGAGCACTTCTTATGATGCCTTTTTTGAAAAAGCATTTTTTGTAATTTTTCCTTTTGCTTTTTTGAAGTTAACCTTTTTATTTCTAGCAAAATAAAAAAGCAAAAGCAAGAGAAATATTTTCGTGTTACTGCTTTTTGTGTGGCTATTTATTATTACTGTTAGCTGCTTAAAAAGCACGTGGCAAAAATTTTAATACTTAAAAATGCTGAATGGATTTTTTGAATAAAATTAAAAGCAAGACTGTGGCTGTTGCTAGAAAATTTGAAATTTGTAGAAGCAGTAGGAAAAGCAAATTTAAAAAAGCCTTAGCAAATCATTGCTTTTAAACACTGTATAAAACAAAATAATAAAAAAACAAAATATATACAAAATGAGTTTCATTGTTTTACTTATGAAAAGTTTTCTTCTTGTCAAAAAAGGAAATTATGGTAAGTTTCTTGATTCTGAATATTGGAAATAGTAATTATTTTATTCTGAAAACATTTTTATATTGGTTAATTTTAAGTTTTTTACAGGCTATCAAAATAAATGTTACTTAAATTCTATACAGAGCGAAATAGAAAATTTCAAAATTGTCAACAAATGGTATCAAATCGAGCACCAAGGAGCCATTTTTATGCTGTTTGAATTTAATTGTTTTTAATTTTTATAAATTATTAAGATTTCATGAAAAAGTAATTTTTTTAAACAACTTTTTTTAACTGCATAAAAAAGCATATTAGCATAATACATTCGCAAATATTTCTAATGTAATATATAAAATACATATTGATCTTTCTCTCCTGCAAAAATCATTAAAAAAGCTTTACAAATAAATTTTTGGCAATTTTTTAAAATTAAAAAATTTAAAAAAGATATAAAAACTAAAAAAATAATCTTTTGTAAAGCAAAACTCCGCCTATTCAAAAACTAATAAAATATTACAATAATATGAAAATAGATTTATTTACCAATTCATTGATGTATAATATGTATATATATATATTGTTTTAAAAGCATTATACTATGGTCTTAAAACTGACAACTTAGGTCAACTCTCACCAAATTCACTGTTTTACAATGTTTCCATACGTGCGTATACGTAATACACAATTGAATTGGCACGTTTTGGTTGTTGAACAATATTCGTAATAATCGCTTATATTTATTAAATATTTTTCATTTTTGAAAAATTGCCAAAAATTGGGTTTTAAAGATATTTTAATGAAAATCGATATATAATTTATACAAAACATTAGAAATAATGTCGAAAATATTATGCTAATATGCTTTTTTATGCAATTAAAAAAAGTCATTTAAATTATTGACTTTTTTCATGAAATCTTCTCTCCTGCATTCGTTTTTGGCCGGGCGGGAAGCAGTTTAGTATCAAATCGTTTTTAATCTATTTCTTGATAAAATATTGGCAATAAATTTAAAAAAGCTCGCGTGACATTTTTTTTTTTATTAATCGATACAAATTTAACCTTTTTCCGAAATTGACCATTTTCGACCAATGCCTGTTGTAGGGTGCAAACATAAATTAATTCAAAATTTCATTATTAAACATTTTTGAAGCTTTATCTTTTGAAATATATAAAGAAAGAATTTTTTCGTTAACGGAACTTTGAGAAAAAAGTGAAAGAATTGTACTATATTTTTGTAAAAAATTGCAGTTTTTCATACTAATTTCAGAGTGCTGACTTTGAATATTTTTCACGTCTAGACGAATTGAGATAATCCAAATATTCTTTCAGCATATTATTTTGAAATATATAGCAAATTACAAAGTATTTTTAAAAAAAATTTAACTCATACATCTCCGGACTTATTCCTGAAAAACAAAAGAAAGTCGAACCATAAAATCAGAAATTCAAAAGTATAAAGCCCCAATTACATTTACGCGTAGTCAGCAACAGTATCAGCAAAAATTATCAGCTGTTCATTGTCAGTACAACATAATGCTGCCGTTGTAATTACAATTCAGCGTAGGCAGCCACAATTTACAACCACCATCTAGCTTTATTCTACTTGTGTATTCTAGCCTCTCATTTATTTGCTCACTCTCTTTGTCTCGCTCTCAATCTGAATGCAGCGCAGTGAATTTAGAAACTGGGCTAAATAAAACAGTACTGCAAACTGCTGCTGACCAAACATCATAACAAACAGTGCATTCTAAATGATCAGCTGGTTATGTCAGCTCACACTGCTGCTGACTATGCGCTATTGTAATTTGGGCTTAAATATCTTTTTAACTGTAAGAGATAACTTAGGCGAGTAAGCGTATTTTTTCTTAATCTTGCCAAGCACTTTACATAAATATAAAAATCTTTAAAATCGGACTTCATTTGAAGAAGTTACTATTATTTTTAATCTTTTACATACTCGAGGTAGTCAATTTTGACACCCTGTAGCTTATCTTGTGTTATCACAGGGTGACAACAAGATGATTTTTCTGAAAGCTTAGGTCCTCCTCTGCAACTCTTCCATACATTTCCATTTAATCCGAGCATTAGTTTTGGAGATACAGATTTATTACCAAAAAATTTGCGTTTGACCCCACTGTGAGACAGAAAATATAAAATTAAAATATATTATAAATAATAGCTGAAAGCTACGTGAGGGACGTTGGGGTATATTAAAATTTATTTCATTCACAAGAAATTCTGCTTCGATGCTGCCAGATATAAGCTTGATAACGAAAATTATATTTAACAAAGTTCTTATAATCTAACACAATAAATGTTATTTAAGGCCCGACCAGTGAACAAAAAATCATTGTATCTTAATCAGCTGTTTCAACCGCTTTTTGCAGATAAATTTCTACATACCTATGTGACTTTTTGACAACCCTGTAATTTATTTTCTTTACAAAATAATGAAAGAACTGGGTTGTTTCGAATGTTTAAAAACATATGATACTTTAAATTTTGTTGAAAATCCTATCAAGTTTTCTAGATTGATGCTGGAAACACTCTCTAATCCTTCAATGAAACGACTGTCTAACCATTTCTGCCTACTCCGTTGTAGACACGGAAAGTGACATACAATATGCTTCATTGTATATTTCCTCATCTTCAAACATTCTGCATAGACTGAAGAACCTACATATATCGCAGTGACCCGGTACCCAACATAGTACTCATCCGAGCGCTTTCCGAAACGGTATCAACCATCGCATTTAGTCCTTCAGGAAAAGATATTCCTAAGATAGCTCTGGTAGAGCCATAGATTCTTTCAAATCTAGCCACGCTCTTCCTATGTCTCCTGATAAGTGCTTGTCCTAACCACTGAATAGCGTCAAGTCTTTCTTAGCCATTTTGTTGACTTAGAAATCTTTGACGCCATTCTTCGCCTTCTCCTTTTATAAAAATTATTTTTTTTTATTGTTTTTTTTTTTCTCTATCTCGAAGGACCAAAATGTAAAATTATTATTTAATAATAAAAGATTTTTACTGTGAGAGTGGTTGTAAGTCACTCTTGTGTGAATGCTTGTAAGGCACTCGATGAATGCTCGTTAGGCACTAATTTTGTTTATAATTAAAAAACCTTAAGAACTAAGTATTTAAATCTAAATAAATAAAGTAAAAGATCTTTTATTTGGTTCTAAGCGTGGACTGAAATCAGACCTAAGGGTTATATCTCCTAGTTTCTCCATGGCGCCCATACCAACGAAGGAGTACTTCGACTATCCCAAGTGAACGTCCGTTTCAGTTCACTCAACCACTGAATAGCTTCAAGTCTTTCTTAGCCATTTTGTTGACTTAGAAATCTTTGACGCCATTCTTCGCCTTCTCCTTTTATAAAAATTATTATTTTTTTTCTCTCCCTCGAAGGACCAAAATGTAAAAATTATTATTTAATAATAAAAGATTTTTACTGTGAGAGTGGTTGTAAGTCACTCTTGTGTGAATGCTTATAAGGCACTCGATGAATGCTCGTTAGGCATTAATTTTATTTATGATTAAACAACCTAAAGAACTATGTATTTAAATCTAAATAAATAAAATGAAAGATCTTTCACTTGGTCCTGATTGTGAACTGAAATCGGGTTATATCTCCTAGTTTTACCGAGGCCCATCCCAACGGAGGAGTACTTCGACTATCCCAAGTGATCGTCCGTTTCGTTCAGTTCACTCAATAATTGTCCCTCCTGCACAATTATGTCATCATGAATCCCTATAGGGTCGAAGTCAGTGTCCGAAACTCCTGCTGAATCCTCCTTTTCCTTCCCTACATTCTCAATTAAATGATTATTTTCACTAATCTTGGCCCCACGAGTATGGACGTTCTAAGTGTGCCATTTTGCGCAGTGACGGCATACGCAGTTTTGTTTATTTATTCTAGACACTGCTACCTACCACGGCAAGTAGGGCAATTTATTTCCATTATATAATAGGACACACTTCAAGCTGCGTTTGGAATCAATAAATAAACGCTATTCGTTTGAATCGTATCTCTGTAAGCTCATGCATGGGCAGTCATCAAACCAGAAATATCTGTGCAGTATACAAAATTATCCTCTTTAACAAAATAATGAAGTAATTATCAAATGGTTTTAACGAAAGTTTTCTCTCATTCTCTATACAAAAGGAACAATCCAATTGATAATGTAATGATCATCGTCATCAGTTAGCGAGCTAATGTGATGTGATAAGAACATCAAGTGATTATCGAATTAAATTTGAACCATAAATTCATACTTATGGTTCTGCGACCATAATCATATATTTTGTAGACATTGATAAATTCTTGCACACATCGACTTCTTTTTACAAAAAGGATGAAATCAAAACAAATTTTTCTCACATATATCTAATTTAAAAAAATATATGGATTCGAATTTCGGTTTTATGGCTTTTTTTTCGGAGACCCTTTTTCAATATAATTGGAAATAAAAATCATTTTAATTATTTAATTCAAATGTTATTATATATTGATTTTGATTTATAGATGCCACTCCCTTTTTATGCCCATTTTTGCCACAATATTGTTTATAATATTTGACTTGATCTTATGTCTAAACTACTGAACGAAATAAATTGAAACATGACACATATGTATTTATATTCTCGGTCACATTTTCCAGGATTTTTTCGCTTCGTAGTAAGTAAATTTGAAATGTCTACGTTATTTATAGTGAAAAATAAGAATAAACAAAAGGTACACAAAGGGACCGACAAGTATATTTAATGGAATGTTTTCCATAAAATTATCTTTAGAATATTCCTACTTATAAAAGAAGAAATTTTATCAAATTTTCATTTAAAGACTTACCGATCGAGTTGGGTAAGTATTATCACACATGCAAAAATTATTTATTTAAAATTTGGTACTAAAACCAATGTATTTTGTCTTTTATTTTTTCAGATTTGTTGTAATTCAAAGGAACTTCCACAAAAGAGAGAAGAAAATCTCCGGATAATATACTTTTTTTAATGTTTCCAAAATAAATCTTAACGCCAATGCGTGAAAGTAAATCTGGAGGAGCTTGGGGCAAAGATTTCTCCCCTGCCAGTATCCAAACTATGTAATTTTTTTTTTAAATTTATTTGTTAAATTCTCAAGTGGCTAAGCTGGGATCAATTAATATTATTTAAATTAAAATGATTTCAATTATATGTAAGGTAAACACCCATAAAGTATTTTCTGATGCACTCCTCTCATAACGACAGAGTGACGATTTTAGTCAATTTTTGAAAGATGTTTTTCCTAGATTTGCTACATGAAAAAAAGCTGGATATTTCTTTAATTTTTGGAAAAGTTTATCTATATTATATTAAAATTTCAATAGGTCCGTTTAAATTCGATTTAAGTTTAAATATTAACATTATTTTCCGAAAAAGTGCTTGAAGCACTTTTTTTCCGTTTTCCGGGTTATGAAATAATTAATTAATAAAATAATTACTTAGTTCAGCTATTTGTTTCTTATTTTTGGAACTTTTGGTAAAAAAGACGATTAGATCATATATTCTCAATTGTAATTACAGCTGTTAATATCATAGGTATTATTCTCATAAAATACATTAAGCCGTATTTTTTTAATATTTCTTTTTATTATTTTTATTTTTTTTGGTGAGAATAAATCTGCTTCAAATTCAAAGAAAAACAAGCGCGAATGTTATATTCGGCTCGGCCGAATCAATATATCCACCATTAACTTTTCGTTACATGGGAGATGGGCGGTAAAATGGGCGGACCACGCCCATTTTTTGTTTTCGAGTTTACATTCGTCCTTAAACTATTTGTACAAAATTTCGTTGATTTTCACCTTATATGGGAGGTGGGCGGTAAAGTGGGCGGACCACGCCTATTTTTGGTTTCCAAGTTTATATCGTCCCCCGAACAATCCATACAAAATTTCGTTGTCGTACATGCCTTTATTTAAGAGATATCAGCAGAAAAGTGTGAAATGAAGCCACAACGGACACCCTGTGTTTCCAGTATTCTGCCCATAACTTTTTGGCTTATTAACCGATTTTTCCCATTTTTAATACCAAAGAATCCTTATATAAGATAAATATTTGAGCCAAATTTCGTCCCCCTACGTTGTCCCGTTCGAGCCCTATCCTGTTTTCAACAGACAGATGGACGGAGCAAGATCGACACAGAATCGAACCAGGACCCAGAATATATATATATATATATATATATATATATATATATATATATATATATATATATATATATATATATATATATATATATATATATATATATATATATATATATATATACACGGAATGACAAAATCAATATACCCCCCATCTTTTTGATGGTGGGTATAATAAAATCGAGGTTATTATATACATATGTACATTATATTTCCATTTGATTCATTTTTAGAATGAACATTTGTACTTAATATACATATATAGACAAATATCATAATTATGATACTTATTACAATTATGTTATATTTATAATTTCATTGGATAATTAGCCAGTGAAATTGTAATTTATAAAGAGGTTAGTGTACTTCAAGTAATACATTAAACTATTTAAAAAATATGCGATCGATATATAAACCGGACTTAAATTTTCAATAAAATTTTTGATTATATCAACAGAATGTCTGCAATTTACCTTTGATCCTGGAGATGGGGTTTTCCACACATATTTAGTAGCATTAGCTGAAAAAATTATTAATTAAAATCCTTTCATAAGTGTAGTGGAACCAGTGGTGCCACAAAAACACTTTTATAGTATGTAGAACTTTCCTATGGAGACGTCTGACAATGCTGTTAATCCATTTGGATATTATTGTCAAATCCGATTTATGAAGTTCCATTGCCTATTTCTTCGAAAATGTCAAAGCTTATTGGTCTGCAATATACAATTGATCCTGGAATTGGGTTTTTCCATACATATTTAGTGGCATGTTGAATTAAATTATTCATTAGAATCTTATCTTAAGCGAAACCAGTGATGTTATAGAATCACTTCTGAGGTATGTAGTACTTTTTTATGGTGACGTGTATTTGTATTCCGATGATGCTGTTAATCCATCACACCTATATTAATTTCAAATCCGATTTATGAAGTTTCATTGCCTACTTCTTCGAAAAGATGAAAACTTATTGGTCTACAATAGACCTTTGATCCTGGAGTTGGTTTTTTCCATTTTCCTATGGATACGTCTGACAATGCGGATAATCCATTTGGATATTATTGTCAAATCCGATTTATGAAGTTCCATTGCCTTCTTCTGGGAAAGTGTGAAAACTTATTGGTCAGTAAAATACAATTGATCCTGAAGTTGGGTTTTTCCATTTAAATGTATTTATTCGGTACCATTAGATGAAATAAATGGTTCATTAGAATCTTCTTAAGCGTAATAGAACCAGTGATGCCATAAAAACACTTTTTTTAGTATGTAGTACTTTCTTATGTTGACGTGTATCTATCTCATCCCCATTTGGATATTAATGTCCTAATTCTTCGAAAATGTGATAAATTATTGGCCTCCAATAGATCTATGATCCTGGAGTTGCATTGTATTTTTATTCTGATAATACTGATAATACATCACATCATTTTAATATTAATGTCAAATCCTTTATCAAGTACAATTGCCTACTTCATGGAAAATGTGAAAACTTATTGGTCTGCAATAGATCTTTGATCATGGAGTTGGAGTTTTCCATACATATTCAGTGCAAAAGTTGAAATAAATGGTTAATTAGAATCCTATCTTAAACGCAGTGGAACCAATGATGCCATAAAAACATTTTTGTAGCATTATGGTGATATGTATTTGTATTCTGACATTGCTGATAATCCATCACATCTCCATTAATTTCAAATCCGATTTATTAAGTTCCCTTGCCTACTTCTTCGAAAAGATAAAAACTTATTTGTCTGCAATAGACCTTTGATCCTGGTGTTGGGTTTTTCCTTTCATTTTTATTTGTATTCTGACAATAATCACATCTCCATTACTTTCAAATCCGATTTATCAAGTTCAATTGCCTACTTGGAAAATGTGAAAACTTATTGGTCTTTAATCCTGGAGTTGGGTTTTTCCATTCATTTTTATATGATACCATTATATGGAATAAATGGTGAATTAGAATCCCATCATAAGCGTAGTGAAACCAATAATGCCATAGAAACAATTTTTTAATTTAATATTTAATTAGCTACAACCATTAAACATTTTTCCCGTTATTTTTTGTTAGATTGTTAATAAGTTGTAGTTTTGTAAAATATTTATATGTAATAATAAGGGAAACCACAAATATGCAATTGCATGTTTTTTCCTGGACGTTGAATGAAGCCATCGATTAAATATTTATCCGTTTCAGAACAAATAAATCATTTTGGCATCGATTTGTTAGTGCATATTTTTGCATATTTTACTCTTAACGGCATATTTTTGCATTTTGGGATTTTTAGTGCATATTTATAGCATATTTTATTATTTTTAGGTCATATTTAACCCTTTTGGAGCATATTTTGACATTTTAAGGATAATATTTTGGCTGTCAGTGATCGATATGATAATTTCTGAACTAATAATAGTGTCTAGAATTAGATTGGTAAGAAAATAGAGATCAACAACGTTTTTATGAGATACAGTAAAAAATGGGAAATCAAAACCCTTTGTTTTAATGAAAAACATAATTTTGTTAAAAAATTATACAAAATCTTTGTTTTTAAGTGCATATTTTCGCGTTTTTAGAACATATTTTTCGTTTTTTACTGCATATTTAATGCGCATAAAACCCATTTTTTTAGAGCATATTGTGGTTTCCCTGGTAATAATTCATTTTATTCACACTATACATTTTTACTATAGGGGTAGCGAAGCACCCCAAATATACTCTCGTAATCATCATTTTTAAGCGAAAAGATAAAAATCAATAATAATTTAAAACTCAAAATCATTCAGGGACCATAATGATTTAAAACGTGGTAGTGACAATATTTGATTTGCTCATTCAGATAATATTGAAGTCTTGGTTTGAATTGTTCGATTTTGTTTCATTATACAATAGAGTGTCCCGATAATAACCTTTTTCGAAGTTTCGATGTAGGAATACCCCTTAAACGATGCGTAAAAATTAGCTTAATACGAAAAACTATTTTAAAAATTTTTAAAATTGGTCTTCAGTTCCTTACCAGCGATTGAAGAATCATGGGTCCCATACATTTTGGTCAAAAAAAGTTTTGATTTTTTAATCGAAATGGGTATCAAAAAATTCGTAATTTTATGCCGGTTATGAAAAAAATATTTAAAAATTTTTCCAATGGGATTTTGTTTCGCTAGAAAGCTCTTTAAGCTATTTTAATGAAAAATTAAAAAAAAAATCTGGAAAATTATATATATATCAACAGTACTTGCTACAACGCAAATTTTTAATATTTTAGCTTTAAAAGGAACAAAATTATAAAATTCTTATCTGTTTTTTTTTGGAAAAATATCAAAATTTTTTTTTTTTTTGCATGATGTACTAAAATTACGGTTTATTTTTACGATAAAAAAATTGGCTTAAAATTACGAATTTTTTGACACACATTTCAAGACAAAACTCAATACTATTTTTAGGACGAAATGTTCTATACCCGTGAATTTCAATCGCTGGTAGGGAACTGAAGATCAATTTTAAAATTTTATTTAATATTTTTCCCATATTCAGCTAATTTTTATGCATCGTTTGAGGGGTCTTCCTACAAAATACTTGTCTACGGGACACTATATTATACAATAGACAAATTATGTTTCTCATTAATATTTTTTATTTAAATATCTTATTCGATTAAACATTTAATTTCAATATGTTGAAAGAACTTTTTTAAGTAATAACATTGATTATTAGGTATGAAAACATTACCCTCTTCTAATGTCTTCAAACGTAGGATTCTTCAAATTTGTATAATAAATATTTCAACTTTAAATAATAAAAAATCGTATACATTAATATCTTAAATATTTTCCCTCAAGATTTTGGAAAACTTAATTTTTTTTTGCATATTTACAGTTCGGAATATGAGAACTTTAAAAAAAGTAATAAAAATGTATTTGCTGAATGAAAAAAAAAACAATAATATTTGTAATAAGTAAAAAAAAATTATTGTTGATACTAGTATATAAATAAGGTTCAGTAGTCATTGTTGAGTTAGTTGAAGTTAGTAAGTTGAATGAGTCAGTTGTAATTTAGAGCTCATGTGGTATCAATATGATATGAAAATATTTGGTATAAACGGAATATAAAAAATTCTTTTAATATTCCGTTTATACAAAATATTGGTTTTTGAAGAACAAAATTAAATATTTTTATTTAAATATTTTAAAAATAATTTATGAAGAGAATATATGAGAAATAAAATTAATCAAGAAATTAAAAAATTTTATTTCTTTCATTATATAAACAATCCTAGTGTTCTTAAATCAACTGAACAGGCTGTATTATAGTCAGAGACCGGATTTTAATACTAAAAAAACAATCTTTTTATTTTTATTTCAATCGAAAAACAATCTTTAATGTTCAAAAAATAATAAAAATCCATCATGATTTTTATTATTTTCATCAATATTTTAATTTTTTTCATCATGATGAAAATAAAAATATAAATATCTTTTGTGATATTTATATCAAAAGTTGAAAATTATTTTGAACTTTTTTCATCGGATGGAAAAAATTCTAAACAACAACAATTTCATTTGAATAAAAAAATATTTTGAAAACAAAACAAAAGTATGAATAAAAAAAACAATCATTTTAAATTTTTTTCGAACTGATATTTATCGTTAAAGATATTTATCGTTAAAGATATTTATTTTTTTAATCATTGATGGATATTTATTTTAAAAATAAAAATCCCTCACATATTTTTTTCAACAAATGAAAAAATATTTTGAACATTAAAGATATTTATTTTGATTGAAAAATAAAAATAAAACGTTTTCGGGTGCTTGATTATAGTAATTATTTTAGTAGATTTTATTTGGTTTTTAACAAAAACTACATGAAAATGGTTATTGAATTATATGGAAAACATAAAGAAATTTATGTAGTTTTTCAATCAAAAAACAAATGAAGCCAAAAACTACTATTTTTTGTCATTTACACCAAAAAAGAAAAAAAGGAGTTTTTGGTTTCATTTGGTTTTTTATTGAAAATTACATAAATTTCTTCAGCTTTTCCGTACAGGTCAAAACAATTTTCATATAGTTTTTATTTGGATTCAAATAAATAACTGTTTAGCAGATTTCATAAAAGTAAGCTTTTGAAAAAAAAAAAAAATAAATAAATTCCGTGGGAGTCTTTGCTGCATTTACTCCTATCGGACGCGTCCCCAGGTGGCGGATGGGGGGGATTGGTTGTAAGGCATATGATTTAAAAATTCTACAGTATGGTGCGAACTGGCCCATAGTATGAGTGTTCAGATCATATGTATTATATCTGATCTTAGAGTTCCATAGAGTCTCTCGCGGACCAAATAAATGCAGTAAGATCACCGAAAAACTAGGGAGTCCTACTCTTGGCTCTGAAGATGAACATTAGGTCACTGGATCTCAGTTCGCGCTCAGAGTCAGGAGAAGGATACCCGAAGTGTAGAGGTGGGATTGGATCGACTAATCCAGAGGTTTTTACTTCTGGAATTGGTTTAGTTTTTTTTTTAGCTTTAAAAGGAACAAAATTATAAAATTCTTATCTGTTTTTTTTTGGAAAAATATCAAAATTTTTTTTTTTTTTGCATGATGTACTAAAATTACGGTTTATTTTTACGATAAAAAAATTGGCTTAAAATTACGAATTTTTTGACACACATTTCAAGACAAAACTCAATACTATTTTTAGGACGAAATGTTCTATACCCGTGAATTTCAATCGCTGGTAGGGAACTGAAGATCAATTTTAAAATTTTATTTAATATTTTTCCCATATTCAGCTAATTTTTATGCATCGTTTGAGGGGTCTTCCTACAAAATACTTGTCTACGGGACACTATATTATACAATAGACAAATTATGTTTCTCATTAATATTTTTTATTTAAATATCTTATTCGATTAAACATTTAATTTCAATATGTTGAAAGAACTTTTTTAAGTAATAACATTGATTATTAGGTATGAAAACATTACCCTCTTCTAATGTCTTCAAACGTAGGATTCTTCAAATTTGTATAATAAATATTTCAACTTTAAATAATAAAAAATCGTATACATTAATATCTTAAATATTTTCCCTCAAGATTTTGGAAAACTTAATTTTTTTTTGCATATTTACAGTTCGGAATATGAGAACTTTAAAAAAAGTAATAAAAATGTATTTGCTGAATGAAAAAAAAAAACAATAATATTTGTAATAAGTAAAAAAAATTATTGTTGATACTAGTATATAAATAAGGTTCAGTAGTCATTGTTGAGTTAGTTGAAGTTAGTAAGTTGAATGAGTCAGTTGTAATTTAGAGCTCATGTGGTATCAATATGATATGAAAATATTTGGTATAAACGGAATATAAAAAATTCTTTTAATATTCCGTTTATACAAAATATTGGTTTTTGAAGAACAAAATTAAATATTTTTATTTAAATATTTTAAAAATAATTTATGAAGAGAATATATGAGAAATAAAATTAATCAAGAAATTAAAAAATTTTATTTCTTTCATTATATAAACAATCCTAGTGTTCTTAAATCAACTGAACAGGCTGTATTATAGTAATTATTTTAGTAGATTTTATTTGGTTTTTAACAAAAACTACATGAAAATGGTTATTGAATTATATGGAAAACATAAAGAAATTTATGTAGTTTTTCAATCAAAAAACAAATGAAGCCAAAAACTACTATTTTTTGTCATTTACACCAAAAAAGAAAAAAAGGAGTTTTTGGTTTCATTTGGTTTTTTATTGAAAATTACATAAATTTCTTTAGTTTTTCCGTACAGGTCAAAACAATTTTCATATAGTTTTTATTTGGATTCAAATAAATAACTGTTTAGCAGATTTCATAAAAGTAAGCTTTTGAAAAAAAAAAAAATAAATAAATTCCGTGGGAGTCTTTGCTGCATTTACTCCTATCGGACGCGTCCCCAGGTGGCGGATGGGGGGGATTGGTTGTAAGGCATATGATTTAAAAATTCTACAGTATGGTGCGAACTGGCCCATAGTATGAGTGTTCAGATCATATGTATTATATCTGATCTTAGAGTTCCATAGAGTCTCTCGCGGACCAAATAAATGCAGTAAGATCACCGAAAAACTAGGGAGTCCTACTCTTGGCTCTGAAGATGAACATTAGGTCACTGGATCTCAGTTCGCGCTCAGAGTCAGGAGAAGGATACCCGAAGTGTAGAGGTGGGATTGGATCGACTAATCCAGAGGTTTTTACTTCTGGAATTGGTTTAGTTCGGCAAGACACGGTAATGCCTAATGCGACAGCCGTCGAAGTATGCCGAACTAATGAAGAGCTGGCTCGGAGTGGCACAAGGACTTCTCTTATTTATCTGCACAAGATAGCTAAGAGAGGCCCTTTGTTACTTTCAGGCAAAAATAAGTACCTTGTCAGAAAGCACAAGAGGAACGTTAAAAGATTCGAACGGATCTACGGATCAGCTTGTGACTCTCTGAGAATGTCTTATCCTAAAGGATTGTGCGAGGATGCTGAGTGTTCTCCAGAAGTGTCTCGTGAGAGCACAGGAGAAAAGTCAGCCTACTCCGCGATCCATGCCGGAGCAGCTAACGGAGGTAGAGGCGAATCAGCCAAGCCTGCAACCCTTCTGGAACAGCAGGCAACGACTGGTAAGCCAACAACTACCATTGGTGGTGCTAAGCCTGGTGATGATTAGCCATCAAACAGGAAGATAACAGTATGTCAGAAGCCTGTCAACTCCATTGATGGAATTCGCAAAAACACCATTAGTGGGGTTGTATAAACTTGTGGCATACGGTTTTCTTCTTATCGAAAGATGCTGGTCAAAATCCATCCAGCTCTCTTAACTGTCTCCATAAGGACGTCGTTAAGAGAGCCAGATTTGGTTATGACCAGCAGGCTTTGATGGCAATAATGCTGTTTATACGCCTTCTAGCTCTATTAAGAGCCCCCATAAGGAGGTTATTAAAAGAGCTGGGTAAGGAAATGAACAGCGAAAAGGGCGAAAGAAACAATGTTGCAGAACTGTACTCAAGCTGCTGTTATTGACAAGGTTGATCCAGAGGGGAGGATCTGCGTTGAGCAATTGCAACAGAATGAGCACAAGCTCATTGTGGAGATCGCCCTTTTAAGAGGAAGGCCGGACGAGGTATCCTTTTAAGGCGTGGATTGGATAAAGGGTGTCAAAACTATTAACTGCCGGAATGAGAAATCTTTTGAATTTCTCAAGAACGCAGTTGCTAAGTGTGACATTTTTTATCCAGAGGCGAAACTTAAGGTGATACTGGTGTCTGAGTTGCCCCAGCATCCAATAGTGACAACATGGTTCCCTCTACCCATTCTATAGGTTGGAACCGTTTTGACAGTATTGGATAATCAGAATAAGGGGCTTCTTACAGGTAAATGGAATCTTGTGAATACCATGACCTGTAAGGAGAACCAAAGCAGGGACTTCAGATTCGCAGTAGATCAGGAGTCTCTGAAAAGGCAAGAGTCACTGGAGGGTTGTCAAATTCGGGTTTGGGGTGATCAGGTTTAGATACACTAAATCTGATTAACCCAAAGAAGCTAGCAGTGGTGTACATTAATTAGCATCATTGAGAATTAGCCTCAACCGAATTGACGAAGCTCCTCATTGACTCCAACGTGGACATGACCCTTATACAAGAACCTTGGATTAATAACACCAAGGTATGTGCTTTAAGGGTCACGGTGTACAGCTTGTTCATACCATATATAATGAAGAAGGTACAAACATATATACAGGCTAAGAATGATCTAAATATTAATCTATTTCATTCTTTTAGCAGTGAGCACCTTACGGTTTTCCAATGGAGGGCCACTGGCTTCGGAATACATAACATATGAGGTAGCCGTTCTACCTGGCATCGCTTTGCAGCAATTGGCAGAGCACACTAGGAGAAGAGGCACACACCTGATCCTAGAATGTGATGCGAATGTTCACCACTACTAATGGGGAAGCAGTGACATCAATAAGAGAGTAAGTACATGACATTATAACTTTATAACATAACTAATACAAAGTTTTACAAATTCAACAAAACATTTTTTATATAATTACACTTTTCTATTTTTTTAAACAGCGAAAATTATCAACAAGGAGTGACCAATATTTATACCTACAATGACCTATATACTTTTCGACCTACAAGATATTTTGAATATGCAAGTTTTAGACTAGGTCTTTATATTCTTCCAGGCAAGATTCGTTGTATCTAAAGTCCATTCCCTAATGACCTTGAAGTAAGACCCTATTGGAATCTAACTGATACCTCTGCAAAAGAACTTTTCAAGATCAGAGCTATTGTGAGAGCTCATCGTCTATTTCATTGAGGATATGTCACAGAATGTCAACGTTCTATTGCGCTCATCCTATGGATTTGAAAATTTTAAGAACCTATTCCTGAAAAATGCCCAAAAGCTCGTCCGTCTAAGAAATCTGGTTCAACAACAGACCCTTTTTTTTATTTTTATTTGAACTGTCTATTTTGTCCCATGTGTATGCCAGTAAAGGAAAATCTCGCGCGTATACTGACTAGGCAAAGAGTTACATCCAAACCGTGCCATGATGGTTGAAGCGGAGCCTCGGTACTGCTACCTACCACCTTGACCATTTATTTGGTCAATCTCAACGGATGTCTAGGGCTGAAGACAACGCCCATGATCTTGACACTACTGCTATGGGCTAATACGCTCGATGTTTCATAATGATAAGATCATCGAATAGACCCATGTGCCACCTGGGGACGTGACCGATGGGAGTAAACGTAGCAAAGACTAATTTCACTGTTTCTTTTATCTAGAGCGAACTGTCAAAGTGAGTAATATTCGAAAAAGTAAATAAAATGCACGATCTTTCTACGATCATAAAAATGTTGAAATCCTCCCATGTTACATAAATTTATGAGGGATTATTGCAAAAGAAAACCCATTATACAAACATATAGGTGGAACTTTTCTACCCTTAACTTGTTTTAAGGAAGTATTGCAAAATAATTACATATTAATTGCCTATGGGAAAATTTCGTGATATATTGGAACATTTTATATTATGAATAACATAACAGCACATAAATATTTCCAAAAATAACTACTTGCGACTAGGCCTAAAACGAGCTCACTTTAGTTCCTGAAACGCGCACCTTAACCTATCTGCTAAGGGACTGGGTTATATTAAGGTATAAATGCCTTAACTATATTTTCTATCTTTTTTTTTTTTTAAATATATATTTGTATTAATAAAAAGTATGTGTATTTTTTTTACATCTTACAGTTTCGTCCGTCTATTGGCAGTCCTAGTCTGGCGATTCCTTTATCTGCTTGCCTGGGGAGTAATAGCAAATGATTGTTCCACGCTGGATGTGGCAGAGGTGGAGATTATTTCAGTTTGTTTAATTTGTTTTATAGTTTTAGTTTTTATTTTACATATTTTTATTTTTTAGTTATAGTTAGTTTTTAGGTTTTTAAACTTTTTATTTTAAATAGTTTTAAGTTTAAATTTCTTTTTAATAAAATTTAAGGTTTAAAATTTTTTTTTAACAAAATGTTAATTAGTTTTTATGTTTTAATTTTGCACATACATGCTTATCTAGAAAGAAACATATACACTCCCGAAATATTTATAAGACCAAAATAGTTTTTTATATTTCTATGGAACTAAAAGCGCAATTCCAGAAATATTTGGGACAGATATGAAGACAAGTAAGGCAGTTTTTTTATATGTAGAAAAGTTTAATCCATAACTTCTGTGTAAAAATAACGAGACTTTTACATGAGCTTCGAACGAAATAATTATAAGACCAAATATAAAAAACTTCTTTAAATATTTAAAAAAATGGAATATGTTTTACAAATTTAAAATTTTCTTTTCGTATTTTAATAAAAGCTGTACAGAGTTATATCAGAGTTAATTTTTGGTACAGTGGGACAAATATATTTTTGTGATATAATCAATAAAATGTAAAAAATAAGCTTTAATGGTCAATTAAGTAATTTTTTTTGTTCGTATATTAAAAATTATTCAAGGGAAAGTGCTGTTGATTGTTGTTATTATAATTTTGGACTAGATTTGTATCATAATATGTAAAACGAATCTATTTTTATACATAAAAAAACCTATTTATAGCCTTAAATTTTTTAGATATTGAATGTCTTGTTCAGAATAAATCAGAAAATATTAATCATATGTTAATAAAAATTGGGCAGAATGATAGTTATAAGCAAGATTATAATAACTGCTAACTATACTAAAGATATTTAATAAATATATCTTGTAAAAATATTTTTTTTGTGGCTTTAATAGCATCGAAAGTTATAGCATATACGCAGTACAATATCTAGCCTTCATTTATGGTTATTTTGAAATAAATTATATCCAATTTTTTATGTTTGTATCAGAAATTGCGTAAGTACTAATAATCAAGGGTATTTATTAAAATATAATTGAGATAAAAGCCCAATAACAATAAGTATAATTCCTACTATTTAATTCATTAAATTGTGCCTATTTTCTGACCTACAAAAATAAGTTTACTATATTTGTAGAACCAAAATGGCTATTAATAATTATAAAATGTCTTGGGATTAAAAAACTGTCCAAGGCGTATTGAAATATGATTAATTTTTCCTGATTTATTCTCAACAAGACATTCCATATCTCAAAAATTTAAGGCTATAAATACATTTTTGAAGTAGAAAAGATAAATAATGTTACATATTTTGATCTTAATCTAGTCAAAAATAACAAAAACAATAATAAACACCATTTCTTCTCCAGATATTTTCTATATATAAACAAAAATATAACTTAATTGAGCCTTTGGGCTTATTTTTTTCTCTTTAATGATTATATGATAAAATTATATTTGTCCCACTGTACTAAAAATGAACTCTGATCTAACTCTGTACGGCCTTTATTAATAATACGAACAAAAAGTTTAAAAATTTGTAAATCATATTCCACTTTTTTAAATATTTAAAATACTTCATCATATTTGGTCTTATAATTATTTCGTTCGAAGTTCAAGTAAAAGTCCCGTTATTTTTGCACAGGAGTAACGTAACCAACTTTTCTTACATATAGAAAAACTGCCTTACTTGTCTTCATATGTGTGCCAAATATTTCTAGGATTGCACTTGTAGTTCCATAGAAATGTAAAAAAAATATTTTGTTCTTATAAATATTTCGGGGAGTGTATGTATGTCGAAACAAAACTACCATTACAATCCAATTGAAATTATGAGATGGTTGGACTCATAGTATAATTATAAAGTATACTCGTAAGAACTGCTGTTTTACAATTTTTCATTTTGTATTGTTTTTGTATTTATATGCACATTTTTTTCGAGTTTTTTTTTACTCTTTCTCTCCTTCATTGAATGAATGAAGTTCATTCGCTCATTTTCTGTTCATAGCATTTTGACATTATGTGCAGTAGTTTTACACTAACAAAATACAAGCAAATGTTGTTTTTGTAGATGTGCGAGCACTTTCTAATTACGCTGTGGTTGGACTATTCGAAATTGAATCAGTACTACGAGGTCGTATTGATATCATTTTGAATAAATTTTATGATGGCTTATTTAAATGTTTAAGAAATCAATACTAATAACGAGAAAAACAATTGCAGGTGGACCGTTCAGGAATACAAAGCGACTTAATAGCTTACAGAAAATATAAAAATTCAGATTTATTTATTGGTTATGACGGTTTTTCTCCTGATGGATTTTTACATATATTGAAAATAGATATCAATAATAAACCATTCCTGTTTATTAAGTGATCCGCAAGGTAGTCATCTCGGCCCATTTTTAATCCTAATATTTAGATATGATTTACCAGCTTGCATTAAGAATTCTGATGATGTAAAGCTGTTTATAGCTGTAATGATTCCTATAAATGTTCCTTACACCAATCAGACAATCTTTATTATTGGTGTATTACGAATCTAATGGATTAGAATTTAAGAAAATTTAAATACATGATGTTCTGCAGAAGAAGTACAGTACTTAGTAAATATCAACTTGATCTAGACGACAAAGTTCTTGATCTCGGTGTATTGCTTTTTCTGTAAAGAATCCTTTAATTCCCACATTTCACAAATTGTTAATATGGCAAAATGAGTTCTGGATTCCCCAAGTGCCTGGGAAAAGAATTTAATGATACTTACGTTTCCAAGCAATTATTCACACCTTTTGTAAGACCAATCCAGGAGTTTGCTTCAGTGGTCTGGGATCCTCAATAAGAATTTTATACGAAGAAAATATAATCGGAGTAGATAGAAACAGGGGATTCGGTTGCGATGACAATGACAGATCCATCTGTCTGGAGGGTTCTCGATTGCTTATTTGAACAACAAACACAATAAAATTGACAGGAAAAATTTGTAGTTTTTGGAAAATTCGTCGTGGGCAAGGCGATGTAGGGACAAGAAAGGAAAATGTCGGCTTCTTTTTATTTCCATGATCAGGAGAGGTAAGATGTGGCAAGTGGCTCAACGATATAATTATATATATATATATATATATATATATATATATATATATATATATATATATATATATATATAAAACAAAATCATCCTTAAATAAAACTTTTTATTTAAATAAAAATTAAAACCAAAATCTAAAACTTAAAATGCTATAAAATTTTGAATTAAAAAGTAGATAAAATTAAAACTAAAATTTAAAAACTAAAAAAAAAATATATAATAATAACAGTGAAACTTTTATGTGTAAAAAAATAGAATTAAAAAAAAAAGCAAGTGAAAGAAATAAAAAACTAAAATCTGAAAAAAAAAGAAAAAAGTTAAATTTTAAAACTTAAAAATAATTTTTTAACCTGAAAAGAAAACCTGAAGAGAAAGAATTTTAAATAAAACCTAAAAAACTAAAATTAAAATTTTAAAAACAGTAATAAAAATTGAATACAAAAAAAAAAAACATGAAAGAAAAGAAAGGAAATAAATAAAGAAAAATAAAAGCTACAAGAAAAAAATAATTAAACATTAACAAAAAAAAAAACCTAAAAAAAAAATAATAATAATAAAACTAAAATCAAATAGAAAAAACATCGACCTGTCACTATTGCCACCACTGCCACATCCAACGCGGGAAACTAACATTTGGGCCAGCAACTATAGCGCCTCCATCCACTAGAGGCGCCAGGTATCTGCCAATAGACCGACCTTCGACGAACTATAATAAATTTAATATATTTCTTTTTAGTTAAAAAAATATGGAAAACATTAGTTTTGTTTTAACAAAAAAAGGACCAGACCCTTACAAAATTATTTTTACGAGTAAGGTGCGCGAACTGGGGTTAAGCTCAGGCCTAGGAATCAAATTAGGATTTTAGACACGTGACGGACGGATGGTAGATCATTTAGAAAGATTATAATGTTCGCATCACAGAAAGTATAACTCAATATTTGCACAATCGTTTTTCTGTGATATAATATGCGATTTCTAAATATTACTACACTACATTATTATTGATTTTACTTTTGTATTGAATTTTCTATGTAATTAAAATAAATAAAATTTGTATACCTAAATCTTTTTCTAAAATCGCGAGTTTTGCTGTAGGCAAACAATTGTGGAACCAATGAATTACATTTTTTATAATGCGAACATCATAACCTATCTAAATATCATACTTTCTCGCCAAACATACCAACGATTGCAGAAATTTTTGAACAATTTCTAAGTGATGTTAATTTTTTCTGACAGATATTTCCTAAATTCTCCTTAAATTGTTTTATTTCCATGTAATGATATCTTTTAACTAAGGAATATACCATTCTTTAACTATTCCCATTCCTTTCTTCAAAATATAATGACGATGTACTATTTTAAACCTTCTTTTAAATGTCATCTTGGCCCTTAATGATTTTTTATATTTTTTGCCACTATTTTTAGATTTTTGCAACTTATTAAAGTTAAGTATGTATCAAAATATTTTGCACTATCTTATAGATAAGACTTGGGACAATATTTAGCAAAGTTAAGTGAAAATAATTGACTTTTTTAAAGCTGTGTAAATAATTATGAAGTATAAAAAATGTGTGTAAATACTTTTGAATTAAAAAGTACATACGAATTTTTCTTTCAATATCAGAAATAAATAACGCCACTTTTTCAGAAATTAGCACAATCAACTCTACACATTTCAGGCTTAACAACAACAAAAGAACTTTTTCAAAATATTTTATAACAACAAAACTATTTGACTTCTTTCCAAATTTTAAAAAAATTTGAAAATGTGTAAATATATATGACTATGACTGTATATATTTTTTTGATTATAATTTAATTTTATACAAATTTTCACGTAAAAACTATTGTATTATGATTCAATTTATCATTTAAACTTTTTCAATAAAAATTTAATTTTTATAATGTTTTAAAGAAAATTGTCTAGTTTTCTCATTATGAGTAGCTAATTTTTTTTGGTAAGACAATATGAGGGTAAGGGGGGTAAGTTAAGCAGAGTTTGGGACGACTCAAGGACTTATAAAGTCATCAAGTGAAATCCCAATGATTCAAAGGGGGAGGCAAAAGTTAGCAAAACATCTGCCAACCAAAGGAACTTCGGTGAGGAAGTTTTTATTTCCTATTAATTTTTAGTTTGGTATCAACATAGTTCATCACTTCGGGCCTCAAAAATATTTTTTTTTTTATCAATTTACACTTTTTTTAGCTGATATGATTTTTTTGTAAGTGGATAAATTTCCCACGCTGGCGGCAAGAACCACCCCATCCGACGAGTGATAGCCCGGATAAAGCGAGAATACCAGCGCCGCCACCAGTCTGGCCACACCATCAGTGGTTGTTTGTTAACAACCAGCTGTTTCTATTCTTTTCGTCCCGTCTACATTTACAAACTTTTAAAAGAAAAATTTATAAATCCTAAATATTATTTACTCAGTACAAATCGTACATTACGAACTATAGGAGTATTTTATTAAAATGAATAAACTAACTCACTTGCAAATTATTCCTGCTTTCAATAGCAAAAGTTGTATTAAGTTGCAAGTATCTAAACCTTTTAAGGTTATTAATATGTTTCTTCACATCAACAAGTACGTCAATGTTGTCATAGCTGAGCTAGAAGATACGATGGTATACCTTCCAAAAAGGTATAATGATCTAGATGACATGGTCATTGAAGTTGCTGGGTGTGAGAAGTTCATCCTCATAAAAAGATTGGATGACATAAATAAAAATTTTGTGTTGGAACTGGAAGAAGTTCTAATAACTGATCTTACTTGTGACGGAGATGAGGACTTAATGTACATTCCCAACGCTCAGCCGTTTTTTTGCTGGGAGGTGACGAAGGTGGCAAAAAATAATAATAAAAGTTATTTAATATATTTATAATAAGAAAAAAAAGTAATTAATCTAACTTAATTTATAATAAAACAAAACTATATATAAATAAAAACCAAAATTTTTCATTACATATAAAAATCTTATTATTTCAGTTTATTTTTTATAATAAAAATAAAAATAAAAAAGTGTTTTATTTAAATAGAAAAAGTGTAATAAGTATCAGAAAAAAATATAAAATTTACAGCCTCTCCCACGATGTCGAACAAAAAATTCTTTCGACAAAATGTATGGGAAACAATAACAAAATTTCAAATTTATTTATTATTTTCCATATAAATTGTCGAAATGAATTTTCCGTTCGACATCGTGGGACAGGCAGTTATTATTTCAGATTTTAAAGTTATTAGGTTATAATCTAGAGCATTTGGAACTAATTAACAATTTTTTAGATTTAATGAATGAGCATAAAATTCGTTGACATATTCTACTACAATCAAAATATGGTTCACATCTTAAAAGTCCAGATTGTTGTGAATTCAAGATCTTCGAAAAAACGAAAGAATTTTATAGAAGACTTGTTATGTTTTGAACTAATTCTGTAAATATTTCGGTTCAATTATTTCATTTACATGAACTAAACCATTATTAAAATACTTCCAAAAAATGGTTTTCGCTCACAGTATACACAATTTTTAACTTTTTGTCAAAAAATTTCAACATATAATAAAAAAACGACTTCCAATATTGAGCATAAAATATTTTAAAATTTGTTTTCATTCTCCCGAAATTAAAATTTTCAATAATTTTATTTTAAATATTATTTTTGTAAATTTTGTTTTTTAGGGCATCATTGGAAAGGCTTCATTAAATGCTATATATATATTCATTTATTTAACACTTTAGTTGCACAAATAATATGTTGGGATTTCCGGCCATAATTTGTTGTTAATTTTAACAGCGAATAAATGGTTAGTAGAGGATATAAAAGTCTCCAAAAGCAAAAATTGATCAAAAGAGTTCGCGTAAAATAGGGGCTAAGTTAAAAAAACTCCTTTTTATTCAATTATTATCACGGTTTTTAATGAACTTATTATGTTTTTCATAAATTTATCAATATTGAAACGTAGTATTATTAACATTATTATTATGAGAATTAAATTCAATATCATATCCATAATCTATTAAATACTCAGCAATATTATCTAATTTAAAATCAATATTTTAACCTGTAATGTCACCAAGCATATGTCCCTATACCATCGGTCTTAATGTACCGTGGCTTAATGTATCGTTGTGGCTTAAAACCGCTTTTTGTATATGATCGAAATGTACACATACTACCACTATGAACATTTTTTGTATATATTTTTTATAATCTGCTAGAGTTAATCTTTCTGAAGCCATTTTTCACTCCTTTTGACTTTTTTACCTTAATATCGTTTTCATTTTGAAAACAGTGCATTTTCGCTCCAAGCCCTACAAATTCTCTCATTACTATACAAATGTTTTCATGCTTCATAATATCAAGGACTTTTTTATTTGCAATTGGTATATTGAAAATATTGTCAGCTTGATATTCGGATATATCAAACTGTTGATGAACATCACCACAAATCTCTTTACAAAAATCATCTGTTTAAACTGTATAAATAAAAGAATCTCTATGCATGTAATTTAAATTAAAATTTCCCTTAAACTTAGGTCTGACATAACCATAATGAAAATCATACATTTTCCATTTTGATACTTCTAAAATATTGAATCCTAAGTACATTGGTTTATTACATTTTATATTTATTTTTTTTTTTAATTCAACAGTAAACATGTCATCTTCAAATTTAGACAGGCTGTGGAAATTAAGCTGGTCTATATGAGCTCTTGCTTCTTTGTGGTTTACTCTATCTGATAACCATTTTGTAACTAAATAAACATTTTTTCTTTTTTCCTACATTCTTCGTAGTCTTACCATACACAGCGTTTAAAGATAATTATTCAAAAATACAATTGTCTATTTTAAGAGTGATTGTAGGTTACTTTTGTTTAAATGCTTGTAAATAATTAAAAACCCTTGATAAAAATGTGTTCTCTTACCTAACTCCCGGCTGAATCAGGCTGAATTTATATCACCGCTTCCTCTGCTGCTCCCATAACTTATCAATTTGCTGCAGCAGCTTCATCAATTCTGTCAAGTCTTCTTAACTTGACATTGTTTTTTTTATACCCTACACCACCATAGGTGGGGAGGGTATTATGCGTTTGTGCTGATGTTTGTAACACCCAAAAATATTGGTCTAAGACCCACCTTAATTTATACCAATCGGCTTGGAATCACTTTCTGAGTCGATTTAACGATGTCCGTCCGTCTGTCCGTCTGACCGTCTGTCCGTCCATGTAAACCTTGTAATCAAACTACAGGTCGCAATTTTGAATCAAAATGAATGAAATTTGGTACGCAGGTTTCTTTTAGTTCAGGGACAAAGCCTATTGAAATTGGTTATGATCGGTCCATTATTTCACCTAGCCCCCATACAAATGTCCTCCCTGAAAAGGGTTTAACGATCATAAATCCCTTAAATATAGCAATATTTTAATGAAATTTGGAACATATAAGTCTAAATAAGTGTGCTGATTTTTAAAAAGATCGGTCCATAATTAACCATAGCTCCCATATAAACCCCTTTTCAGAAAATCACTTTAACGGGCATAAATCCCATTAAAATGTTAGTATCAAGTTAATATTCGACACAAATAAGTTTTATATGAACATAAATGATAGTGCCAAATTTTTTAAATTTTTTCTCTCGTTTTTTTTTTTTTAAGTAGCGAATCTTTCTTCCGGCGTTGATTTGTTTTTTTTTTTTTAGTTTAATCTGCTGACGTTGATTTAGTTGCCTTGTTTTTTTATAGAAAATTTTACGGGTTCTGCTGCGTTGTTTAGGCTATATTGTTTTTGTCTCGAAATTCTTCGGATGGGACTATTTATTTATAGGTCACTGATACGACTCGAAGGACCAATATGTTAAAATTATTATTAAATAATAAAAATTCTTACTTAAAGAGTGATTGTAAGTCACTCTTGTTTGAATGCTTGTAAGGCACTAATTTATTAAATCAAAATAAAAGCCTTAAGTACTAAATATTGAAATCTAAAACTAAACTAAGACACATGCGTTCGTATGTATCAACATGTGTTTTTCCTTAAGTAATTAAAAACCCTTGATAATAAAGTGAAAAGCAACACACATGCGTACTTAGGAATTATATAAAATAGGTAATAAAATTATTTTATTAGTGTTTAGAACTATTTCTAAATATTAAAAAAGGTATGTTCAAGTAATTTGAACACAACGGTATTCAATAGTTTAAAAAACATGTTTTTCAAATGTTTTTGTCGCTCTAGTTCTATGGAATATATTAAAATCTATACATGTTTTTAACCATGGAGTTTGTTTACATTAAATTACTCTATGTACTTTCCTTAAAATTAAACCATTTCCTAGACATTGTTTTAAAACTCTGTAATGAATTGCATATTTCCTCTTATTAGACAAGTTTGCTATTAATTTTCCTCTTTCATTGGAGGAATCATTTTATTGTTTGGACAAAATGGTAGATCATTGTGTAGATTGTAACTCATTAGGACAGTCTAATTCACTTCCAATATGTATCCATCACTACTATCGTCCTCTATAGATTTAATATCTAATAAATTTTTTTTTTCTTCATTATTAAGCCAAACAAAATTGGAAACTGGTAAATATTGAAACATTGCCCGGCAGTATAAATTATTCGCATCTAAGTACATAAGATATTTTGATGGTTTTGAATTATCATAATTCGACATATATTTATTATTTGCCTCTGTATCCCTTAAAGGGCATTGGATAAGTCCACCTCGAATACGATTTTTTTTTATCATGTTTTACATGTCAACATCAGTTTATAATTTTAATCGAACATTCGTTGCTTTCAACATAGCATTCCATGACAAATTTGGAGCTGTGACATGGATTTAATCCATAATATATTTAATATATTTTTCCTAAATTTTCAAAAATGTCAGTTAAAATTAATGATCACTTTTAGCATATAACTCTGTGTAGTCCAAAAGTGTTTTAAAAATAAATGTTTCCCAATCATTTTTAGCATGCATATAATCTTCAAATTCTTTATTTATTGAGAGAAATATTTTTTTAATAATTTTAAAATCAATTAAATTTAATGGTGATAAATTATGGAAAACTACTAACAGATTTCTTAAGTCTAAAATTTATATTACAGTGGTTATGGAGTGCAGATCTAATGCGACCAGTCAAATACCAATGATCACGAACTCTATCTTCAAATAAGAGCTGACCACAAAGACTATATTATTTACTATTTTTAAACTCATTGATTTGTTCTTAAGTCATTTCTATCATTGGTACTACCTTGCTTAGATACCTATTACAAATTTCCGTTGTATCTTTTAACAATTCACTAACAAATACTTGGGTGCTGTCTATTCCACTGTATGTAAATAATTTTGAGTATCTATCATTATAGCTACACTAAATGTAATAACTGAATGAACAGGGAATGTATTTCTGTTCATTCACTGTTTTATCACTAATCCTAATACTAACTTTTTCTAAAAGACATTCGAAGTCTGCATAGACGACGAGGTGGTGACCCCAATCCAATGTTATTATGTCTATATTACACTCTGTGCAGTTGATAATCTTCTGATGAATTTTTTCGTGATTCTCTAATTGTACAAAAGAAAATTATAATACAAATTAATTGTTTTGTTTCCAAGCATTATTATCTCACTCTTAATATTATTAAAGTTATACGAAGAACATTCCGTTGCTTTCCTAGGATTAATTGTAGGTTTTAAGACAGTTATAACACACCATTATTTTTAATGTTTCAACTTGAAATTTGTATGGTAAGTCTTTATAGCTAAATCCTCGAACAACATTATGCTTATTTATGTTAATGTCGAAGCTCAAGATTTCAAATAGCGCCCATTACTATCTCGCACTTGAAATTCATATATTTTATTTTATATGTATGGCAGCTTTTTCTTCACATATTTTTTTTATACCCTCCACCACCACTAGTGGTGAAAGAGAGTATACTAAGTTTGTCGTTCCGTGTGTAACACCTAGAAAGACTCGTTTAAGACCCCAAAAAGTATATATATTCTTGGACCATATGAAATTCTGAGTCGATTAAGCAATGTCCGTCTGTCCGTCTGTTGAAAACATTCTCACGTCCAAACTAATTGAGCTATTCGAATGAAAATCACTCAGGTTATTTGTTGTTCCTCTAAGAAGTTCGGGATTGCAAACCAGCCAAATCGGTTCAGTGGAAAAAAATTTATATAACCAAATCTGAAAGAACCTCTAAACCAAACTTGAACTGTTAACAAGCAATAAACGGATTTAAATAAAACTTATCTATATTCACTTAAGATTACTGCCAAAAATTGTCTAAATCGGTTCAGTAGAAGAAAAGTTATAATCAAAAATATGAACAGTTTTATGATTTTCTTAAACATTATGTTATAATTTGTATATGGAGTGCATGTGTGTGTGTTCGCCTTAATATGAATGGTGTGTTCGCTACTTTTTAACAACATATGTTGATAATTTTACTAAACTAGTTAGTTGTTCGGTGTGTTTCAAGCTATACACATCGGTAGAGAAGGGTATAAAAATGTATTTATTAAAAGTTTGTCTGCTAAAATGTAGATATAAATAATGTTGCTGGAATAAATATGAAATTGTTTTGAAAATTTTTGGAGTTTTATTTAGAACATTGAAGAAAAAGTATTGATGCATATTTATGTTCCTTTATAATTCATTATAGTTTTTTTGTGCATTTATAATTACTTAATAACATGTAAATGTGGTGATATTTTTTCAATTTTCATTGTAAAAATATAACTGTAATATACTTAGTTATGTGAGAATTTTGTTTATTTCTTTTTAATTCATTTAAATTATTATCTTTAAAAAGCATCGCTAATTTTTATCATTTTCTTAAGGATTAATATTTATAAAAGTTTTCAAATATAATTTTTAAAAATTTTTGATAGCACCGTTGGGCAGAAATAATGTAATTTTTAATTCATGACCGGTTAGGGTGATTTATATAAATGCAAATTACGAATAGGGAAACTCTTATAGTTAGAAGGTTATAATTACTTTGCTTTAATGTATTTATTTAGTTTTTCCAACATCATCAGAGAAACGGCTCTTTTATCGAATATTATAAATATAAATTTAAGGTAAGCGAAGATTTTCAGAAATAATTGATAAATTTTATTATATTGTTTTTTTTTTTAAAAGTTTTACATTCGGTAAAATTAAAATGCTTATGAATAATATTGCATAGTGAGGCACAATAGGCCTATTTGGTGTATAAAACTGTTTTTACCAATCGAGCTTCGATTTTAACGCAATAGAAAATTTCAGTTTTCGTTCTTTCGTTCGACTTTGCAGAGAAATTTAAAAAATTTTTGGAAAGTAGCATAAAAATAAAGAAAGTCATGTTTTTATTATTCAAGTTAGCTTAACCCATTTCCGACAGCTGTTGCGTTTACGCATCAGTAGCTTTAACATCGCCTAATTATTTAATTATGCACTCTATGATGAATTTTTTCACAGCTATTATTTGATTAATATGTCTTAAAGATAAGAGAAAAAATAATTTTTTTTTTATAAATACTCTGTCCAAAATTGAGTGTTGAAGTCAGGCGGATCAGATAAATGGTTGGTGTTGCGAAAACGCATCAATGGTTATTTCGGCGATATTTTCAGATCTGCTTTTCGAAAATATGTTTTTATGTTATGGATGTATTCTAAGGGTTTGAGTTAAAAATGGTACTATTTCTGAAATTTTCGAAAATATGTAAGTTTGTAATAACATCACAAAAACAAACTTTATGCCAAATTTCGTAAAGTTATATTAATGGAATCGGGTAGTGGTCGGAAATAGGTTAAATATACATTTTATTAAAAAAACTAACAAAAATAATTTATACCAATCAAACTACAAAAAAATCTTAGAAAAAAATCGGGTTTTTTTATAAGAACTCTAATTTTTTAATTCATTGTCGGTAAAATACTTGTGATATATGAAAGAGATCACAGATTTTTGTTTCTCTCTGGCCTTTAGATTTCTTATAGAATAAAATTTTAATTTTCACTAAAAAAACTGTTTTTTTTTTTTTTGTGGAGATAGGATATAGTGAAAACATATTTTTGTTCATTTGGCTTTGCCACTACTATTTAATTTTCTTATAAAATTCAATTGTTTTTACTAAATGAAAAATATACTTTCATTTAAAATGATATATTCTTACTTTTACCAAGATAATCGACTTTTTGTAAGAAAGGCATCATAGATTTTCCTCTTTTTTACATTTTACAGATCATTTGATCATAATTTGTTTAAATATCTTATATACATTACTTAATCTTTATTAGAACATGTTCATACCACTACACTACATGCCAGAAATTAATAAGTAAATTAGAAAACCACCACTTTCCGAATAATTTTTCCCATATAAAAATTGATGAAAACACTGTCTCAGTGGTGGAGGGTATATAAGATTCGGCATGGCCGAATATAACATTCTCGCTTGTTTTAATTATCGACTCTAGTTACCGCTTTCATTTTTATGATGTAAGTAATTGTCTTAATATTTTCACGATCATTACTTCTATTTATATATAAACATGGAACTTCAAATTTAATTTTGAAATTAATTTCTTTTATAAGAGAAATTTATACGGTAAGTCTATATTTGTACCTAGATTCTCTAACATTATGCTTATTTATGTTAATGTCTAAGCTCAAGATTTTGAATAGCTCCCATCACTATCTCACTCTTAAAATTCAGATATTTTCTTTTTTATATCGACAGCTTTTTCTTCACACATTGGCAACTTTTTCTAGATACATCTCTTTTAAATTATCAGATCTAGTTACCACTATCATTTTTGTGATGTGAGTAATTAATTGTCTCAATATTTTTAGCATCATCACTGTTTTTTATATATAAACATAAAATTTTAAATATAATTTTGAAATTACATAATTTGTTTTATAAGAGCTTCTTTTAGTATATCTAATACTTCTCTTTGGGCTCTTTCAAAGAAGTTTTCAATATGTACTTCTTTCGGTTTAGGATTAGTATATGTATAAACCTCAATTCTCTCCATAAAATCGCTTGACCTTACAATAATGTTCTCCGTTAATTTTTGTGATACTCCAGTGTTTTTATTGTGAGGTGGTGACCCCAATCTAATCTCATTTTTTTCGTGATTCTTTAATTGTATAAAAGAAAATTAAAACACAATTCTTTTGTCGTTGAATGCTTGTAAGGCAATCTTCAATGAAGAGTGCATTATAATTTTAAAACATTAAGAACTAATATTGAATATCTTATTATCATAATTTTAATTGCAGCTTAGATTATAAACTATTTTAAATTATTAAAAAGGCACGTTCAAGTAATTTGAACAGCAATCCTTCCACAATATTAAATATTCTTGTATATTCTTCACAGGAGAAAGTTCTTCCATATGTACTTTTTCTATGAACAATACTATGTTTATGTAATTTATATAATGTGTTGAAACATGTGTTACATGCAGCACATTGAAAGTCACCACTAACTCCATTCTTATTTGCTTCTTTTCAACTGTATTGTTAATACTATTGACTTCTCCGACAGCATTTGAGAAGTTGGAAGTTGAAGGCGAAAAGTTTAACGAGGAATCCATTTTTATTATTGTTTTGGTAGTGAGGACGGGACAGAAATAAATAAAACAGTTGTTTTCAACCAGCTTACGGTATGCCCAGACTGACGGCGGTGCTGGTATGTTCGCTTATGCCGGGCTGGATATTGCCGGATGGGGCTTGCCGCCAGAACTGGGTAGATGTCCCCACACAAAAAAATTCATACCAGCCAGAAAAAAAATTATGAACTTTATTTTAAATCTAAACCCAACATCCAAAATAAAATGTAAAAAAACTACCGTAGCAAACTACTCTTCTGTTGGCGGCTGTTTAGCCAACTTTTGGCTCTTCCACAAGGAATCCATGGGGATTCCACCTTGACGACTTTTAAGTCTTCTGAATCATTCCAAACTCACCTTGGCTTACTCCCCTTACCCTCCTATTGTGGATGTGGCAGTGGTGGCAGGCTGATGTTTTATTTCAGGTTTTCTTTATTTTATTTTGATTCACGTTTAAGGTATGTTTTTAATTTTATTTTTCATTCATTGTTTCTTTTTTATTTTAGATACTTAGTTTTTAAATTATCTTTTTATTTTTAAATACAATTCATATAGATATTTTTTTAATTAAAATAAAATGTTTTTATTGTGAATAAATAAGTTTTAGGTTTTCATTTCGTTAATCACTTTTATTATTTTTTTTTTTTTAATTAATTGTTTTTGTTAATTTTTTCAAATTTTTACTGCTATGTAATTTTTTTTATGTTGTTATATTATTATTATTTTTTTTTGTTATTTTATTTACCAATGCGTTGCACCATTTATTATCGCACACAGGGTGCACACGACATTTTGAAATTTAATTTTTTTTAAATAATTTCTAGACAATTATTTTAATTTGACACGAAAATTTTGCTTTGAAGTTTGAAAATAAATTTCAAACTTGCCACATTTTAAAATTTTATTTTTTTTAATAATTTTTAGACAATTCTTTTAATTTGACAGAAAAATTTTGCTTTGAAATTTGAAAATAAATTTCAAACTGAAAGCACTTTATCAATAAAGGCTTTATATAACCTTCGATTTTTATTAAGAGTATAATGTCATTCTGAAACACATATACACATACTTTACAACAGTACAAAAAGGGACCCGCACGAAAATAGAAATGTTACTACCCGCATTAAAATAACCACAAAGAGGAATCGATGTGTAACATTTTTGGCGCGACAAAATAAATTTTCAAATCTTCTAAAAACAACCACAGTTCTGAAAAAGAAAAGAAAATATTTAAAAACCCTTCACTTTCATCGTGTTTGTTGTAAAAACATGCATGTTTTTAGCCGCAGAAATGCAGGAGAAGGAGTTGGAATTAAAAAACAAAATACGCCATTATTTTTAATGCAGCAAAAATCTTCTAAAAATGTATGATATCCAAATTAGCCTAATATGTGAAAAATATTGATACCAGCGCGTAGGGAACTGAAGATCTAGAACATTTCGCCCAAAAAATAGTATTAAAATGGGTATAAAAAAATTCGTAATTTTTAGTAATGTTTGTCCATAAACCGTCATGCAAAGAAAATGTTAAATATTTTTCTTAAAAATAGATACGAATTTTATAATTTTGTTCCCTTTAAAGCTAAAATATTAAAAATTTGCTTTGTAGTAAGTACTGTTTATAATATATAATATCCAAAGTTTTCCAACAAAATCACATGGGAAAAATATTTGAAATATGTTTTACATAACCGGCAAAAAATGATTTGATACCCATTTTAATTTAAAAATCTAAACTTGTATTTAGATTCTCTTATTCGATATCGAATAAGACATATCGAAATTTCTAATGATAGCATTCGATAACGAGCGATCATTCGAACGCAACCTTGCGAGTTCTTACTGGTAAGCAAAGAAGCATTCGAATTACATTTTTTCTTTGGAAAGTGTATTAATAAGAAAATATAAGTTAAAATTATATGGAATTGTCGTGTGTGGGTGATAAAATTTAATGATTGGCAACGCAATTTTTTTTTTTGACAGCTGGGAGAAAAAAAAAATAACAAACAAAAGAAAGAAAAAGGAAATTTGTAATTTACATTGTCTAAATTGTTGAAATGCCTTAATTATGGCGCTAGGGAAGACATTTTGTGGCGAAGGCGAAGTATAATGTTAGGGTCCCTAGGAAAAGCTCTTCCTTTTTGGTTTTGGACAACAGATGTGGTACGTGGCACGGAAAAACAAGGATTCAGTTTTTAAAGTTTTATTATAAAAAAGGTTTAATAAAAAGAAAAGAACTTTGTTAATATTACAACAAGATACAAGCATAAAACATAAAATTTAACTTAAAGCTAGAATAATAAAAAAAAATAATAATTTTGTTGAAAATATCTAAAAACTCAATGAAACAATAAATCAAATTTAAAAACTAAAAAAAAAAAAACTAAACTGTAAAGAAGTAAAACTTAAAAACTAAATTAAAAAGGTGAAAATATGATAAAGTTTAAAACTATTTGAAATAAAAAAGAAAAAAAAAGTGCTAAAACTTAAAAGCTAAAAGAAAAAAAGGCTAAAACTTAAAAAAAAAAAAATTAACAATTTTATTAAAGAAAACTTAAAAATAAAGAAGTATTTAAAGTTTTTTATATAAAGCCTAAAATCCAAAAAGAAAAGTTAAAAAAAAAAAAAAAAACACTATATTAAAAACAAATATATAAAAAAAAACCAAATTGAACTTAAACTAAAACAAAAACTAAAACTTAAAAAAAAAACTACAAACTAAAATGAACTTTCAAAAAAAATAAAATAAAAAAAAAATAAAATAAATAAATAAAAAAAAAATAAACTAAGATATCAACCACCTCTGCCACATCCACCGTGGGACCCCATCAACATTTCCAGCATTCCCAAAGCAACCAAAGAGCCAGGTATCGCCAGACCCGGACAATTATTGACGGACGACACTGAAAGAAAAAACCACATATACATAAAAAGGTATTTAAAACAAAAAAAAAAAAATAAAATAAAAATATATAGTTAATATAGTTAGGGCATTATACCTGTCAATTAACTCAGTCCCTTAACAGAAAGGTTAAGGTGCGCGCGTAGGTATCTAAATTGAGCTCATTTTAGGCCTAGTCGTAGTTTTAGGGCATGTATTGTTGCCCAGGTGAATGCTCGTGCTAAAATTCCTATAGGAAAATATAATATAAAAAAAAAAGAATTAGTATATGTGATTTTTACGAAATTTAATTTGAAAATACGTGTATTCAACACCAAGGCGAATTAAGATGGCTGCCAAGAGTCCTGCAGAAACGTGAGGAGAATTTGTTTTCCCTTATTTGGCATCAATATTCTTATTTGGAAAATTATAATATAGAATTTTGGATATTTAAATTTTTGTTAATTATACCTACCTTTTTTTAATTTGTAATAAATTTGGTCATTTTCTATTTATTTTATTATAATTTTGGTGCCTTTCGAAATGTGAATAATATTACATTGTTTCCTTTTCTTTTATTTTCTTCTTACAAATAAAATAATTATTTTTTATAACGTTTTCTGAAATGAAATGAGTTCTTATTTCTAAATATGTGGTAATTTGGAGTTAAAGGTGAGTGATTGGAACGTGTAGTGTAGGATGAGATAGGGTAGCTTTAGGGGTAACAAAAATATCATATAAGTTACCATGGTTAGAGCAGTTTAGTACCCTTGTGGGATGGCAAAATTTTCCCGGAGCAACATCTGCCGGAAGGGAGGAAATCCTGCTGGAATGGACATATCTACGAAAGTGTAAGCCGTAGCTCACTTCGGGTCCCCTATAATTTTTTTCTAATAATATTCTTTTTTCAGCTGGTATATTTTTTTTGTGTACCGGTTATTGGCTACCGGCTGAGCAAGAACTCCACCCCATCCGGCGAGTTATAGCCCGGCTTCCGCCAGATACCAGCGCCGCTCAGTCTGGTAGCCCAAAACAAGTCAGATGATTCATTTTTTTATTAGCCGGTCGGTACATAAAAGAATATCACCGAATAGTTTCCAAATGAAAGAAGGTTTGGTTGAAAAGTGTGGCGTATTCATGCCTCCATCCAGAGACCAAAAACGGCAAAATATATTCCCTTTAAGAAATAGAATAAGAAAAAAATAGAATAGATCCTATTCCCATTACAAACTCTATGAGATTAATAAGCCCTTTGCCCTCATCTAGTTCATGTGTGGTGTGTGGCTTCCAAACCACTTCCGCGCTGAAGCCCTACACAATGTAAGAGTACGTGCTTCACTGCCTCTAACTCCTCTACGTGTCTGACGTGTCAATGTCCCATTTACGAAACATGTTCCCTATTGAGAAATAACCAGTGATCATTCCCACCATGACTCTCAGCCTACTATGACTCATACCCAGAAGGTATTTCAAATCTGACAGTTTGAGACTAGACCATATTGCTATAGATACCCTGCAGTCCGTTCTATTCCTCCAGGCTCGATTCGTGGAGGAATAGAACGCCATTTCAATGCCGAAAATTTGCAGGGTCCCGGAACCCAACAGTGTTTTATCTTATAGACATTCATTAGTCTCCTCAATTCCCTATAGCACTCAAATACAATCTGGACCTAACATAGTAACTCTTCAGAGCCAATAATGCAGCCTGACTGTCAACATATATAATGATCTCAGAATTCCGTTACACATTTTCTTCTAGCAACCACAGGGCCTAGTATTCTGCCTGGAAAATGCTACAACTGACAATTTATATGATATCAGTTCTTCGGTGCCTACCTCCATCGAGACGTCTGTAAACACAGCATAACCTGCATGGAGCTTTTTAATCCGGAGGTCCCTATCAGGTATTTTAATAGCGGGAGTATCCCCGGAATTCACTTATATTAACTGAAATCAGTACCTCCTTAATCGCCTCAATCCTAATATTATTGAAAGCTGCCATGGTATATATTCCTTATGCAGTAAACCCCGCTCTGTATAACTTACTACTTCATGTAAATCCATCAGGTAGGCATACTAAGCGTCGCTGATTATATGAGTCCCCATTTTACTCCCAATATGCAGATCAATCAGTCTTTCCAATGTCTTCAGTAAGAAAGACGATAGCTAGGCTGATTAGCATGTAATCCCTGGGTTTCGAGTGGGTCGATTTACCCGCCTTGGGTATGAAAATGACTCTAACCAATCTCCAACCCTGGGAATGTATCCTAACCTAAGACACTCCCCAAAAAAAATATCCACATGTAATGAGTTGGCCCTATCATTGACATTCTTCAACATGGCCGGAATAATCCCATCCGGGCCCGGTGATTTGTATGGTTCAAATTGTGTCGTTATCACATCTATCCGAGCCGGATCTGTGTAGGTTATCACTGATACTACTTGATCGGGGCTCAGATTCAATATCACTACAGCCTGGAAAATGCGTCTCCATAAGTAAATTGAGGGACTCTGAGCTAGACTTTGTCCACGAATTGTCCGCACGTTGTATATATCCAGGTGCCACAGGGTGATTGGATAATACCCGCCTAAATCTAGACAGCTCGTTTACAGAGTCCACGGACTCACAGAAATTTACCCATGATGTCCGTTATGTCCCTCTTGTACTTTGCAAAGCTATCCCTATAGCTGTTCCACTCATTTTCTTTACTTGATAGCTTGGCCCTATTAAACAGCTTCCTAACTATAGACCACTGTTTTTTAACTACATTCGTGAAGTTATTCACTACTGCCTCGATACCCTTAGCCGAATTCCTCCAGCTCTCAGTATCACTTAAATCCCACTCTAACTCACTAAAAGACTTCCAATCTGTCTTCCTAGAGTTCCTATAGAACTTTCCCTTTAATCCTGCAAAATCTAAACTGAAGAATATCATATTGTGATCCGAAAAGTTCATGTATACCCCGCAGTCCCTAACGAAATCACCCTCCAGTTCGCTAGCGTTATATCCATAACTGTCTTGCTATCATTCATTCTGAACGTGGGTTCGCTCCCCCTATTGCAGATATGAAGATTATTACTAGTTATAAAATTAATAACTATCTCACCTCTTTTGTTGATGTCTCTGCTACCCCCTTGATAATGGTGAGCGTTCGCATCACATCCTAGAATCATGTACATTCCTCTCCTCCTGATGTGCTCCGCTAATTGCAAAATGTCTGGTGGATAGGCCGCCTCGTATGGTATGTACATTGATGCCAGTATAAGCTTCCTGTTTCCAGTAGCTTCCCATTGTACAAAGAATGAAATCTTTCCTAACCATTATACATGTTCGTACCTTTTCCAATGTGGATGGTATGAACAAGTTGTAGCCTGCAACTCTTAATACCCTGGTGTTGTTAATTCAAGGTTCCTGGATAAGAGCTACATCCACATTGGAGTCAATAAGGAGTTTTGTCAATTCGGTTAAGGCTGATTTGTACCGACCAGCTAATTAAAAATGTGAACATCTGTTGGGGCTACCAGACTGAACGGCGTTGGTATCTGGCGGAAGCCGGGCTAAAACACGCCGGATAGCCAATAACCGGTACACAAAAAATAAATATATCAGCTGAAAGAAAAATAAAAAAATAACATTTTGTAGGGACCCGAAGTGAGCTTACACTCTTGTTTATGGATTCGTTACCCTTCAGTCAGATGTTTTGTCGGGAAAATTGGCCCTCCCACAAGGATACTAAATTACCCTATCCATGGTAACTTACATGAAATTTTGTTACCCCTAACGCTACCCTATCTCATCCTAGACTACTCGTTCCAATCACTTACCTTTAGATCTTATTTACCACATATTAAATAAATACACTCACTTCATTTTCATTACACGTTATAAAAAAAATAATTTTATTTTTAATATAAATAGTAAATGAAATTTTAAGCGAAAGGAATATTATTCACATCATAAAATAAAAGAAAATTTAAACAATATTATACCAAAATTCAAGAAAAACAAAGGTAAGTTTAAGGAATTAAAAAAAAAACTATTTAAATATTATGAATTTAAACATTGTATATATATAAAAATAAAAGACAATTGGATTTAGTTGTATAAAAAAATAAAGTTATAAAATTGCTGGCATTCTGAAGACTTCAAAGATTCCTGGCCGCCATTTTGCTCGCCAACGGATCGCAGGTACGTGTAAATTTAAATTAAAAAAAAATCACATTTAGTTTTTAAAAATTTTATTCTTCTTTTTTTTATTGTTTTTCCTTTTTTTATTTTCTTATAGGAAGCATAAATAAGGAATCATAGGGATCTCCTATCTACCACACAAAAACTACGATGTCTACGGACCTAAAAGGAGCTCTATTTAGTTCCTACGACGCGCACCTTTAGCCATTATGCTAAGGGACTGGGAAAAAGGTAAATTAAACCCTATCTATATTTCCTATTTTTTCTTATTTATAATTTTTTTTATAAAATACTTTTTATTATATATGTGTCCGTCAATAATTGTCCGAGTCTGGCAATACCTGGCTCTACTTCCTGGTGGATATCTGATGTTGTTGATTGTCCCACTCTAGATGTGGCAAAGGTGGCTGATATCTTAATTTTTTGTGTCTACTTTTTATTTTAGTTTTCTTAGTTTTTAAATTTTATTTTAGTTTGTAGTTTTCTTATCTAAGTTTTAGTTTTTGTTTTATGTTTCAGTTGTTTTAGTTCAATTTGGTTTTAATATTTTTCAATATAGTTTTTTAACTTTTCTTTTTAGATTTTAGGCTTTATTTTAATAAACTTTTAAATATTTCTTTAGTTTTTTTTTTTAGGTTTTAAAATTTTCTTTTTATAAAGTTTTAGTTTTAAGTTTTAGACTCTTTTTATTATTTTAGCTTTAAAGTTTTAGCACTTTTTTTCTTTAAAAAAAACTAGTTCTTAAATTTTAACTATTTATTGTTTTAAGTTTTATCAGATAGTTTTTTAAGTTTCACATATTTTTTTGCAAAATTTATTTATTTTCTTTATTTTAGTTTTAAGTTCAATTAATATTTAATATTTCAATTTTTATGTTTTAGGTTTGTATATTTTTTGCATATTGTAACCAAAGCTCTTTTCATGTTTTATTACTTTTTTTTTATTTGTAATAAATCTTTAAAAAAAATGGATTTTCTTTTATTACCACATGCCATATCTGCTGACCAAAACAAAAAACCAAAAAGGAAGAGCTTTCCCTAGGTACCTGCCATTACACCTTCCTGTCGCCACAAAATGTCTTCCTCCTCGCCATAATTCAAGCATTTCAGCAATTTAAACAATGTATAATTTACAAATTTGTACCGACCGGTTTGGTAAACATTTGAATTGTTTGGGCTACCAGACTGAGCGACGCTGGTATCTGGCGGATGCCGGGCTAAAACTCGCCGGATGGGGGTGGTGTTCTTCCTCAGCCGGTAGCCAATAACCGGTACACAAAACAAAATATACCAGCTAAAAAAAAGGAAATAAGAGAATGGGGACCCGAAGTGAAATCTATCTACTTGATTCCAACACCAAAAAGTAAAAGAGAACAATAACCATCAGAAAACACCTTTCTTAGTTGGCAGGTGTTTCGCCAACCTTCGTCCCTCCCTCTTGGAACCCCAAAGGGATTCCACCTGATGAATCAAGGGCTTTTGAGTCATCCCAAACTCTTCTTAACTTACCCCCTTACCCTCCTATTGACTTACCAAAAAAATTAACTGCTCATAGTGAGAAGACGAAAATATTTAATTTTTTTTTCTAAAACATTATAATAAGTTAATCTTTATTGTACAAAATTCTAAAAGGTAAATTAACTCAGGTTTTACAACATTTAAGATTTTCTATATAATAATACAAACAAAAAAATATATTACGTTACTTAAAATATTGGGAATATTTTTAATTATTCAAATTAAACAATTGAAAAATAATTAGTTTTCATATGTTATTCTAAATTTTCATTTTCCTAATCTAGGGTATTTCTTATATCATCTGCCGTCCGTCCGTCACGTGTCTAAAGTATTAATTTCGTCCTGTTCCGGTAAGTAAACAAAAACTATAAAAATATATATATTTTCCTTTCTCCTTTTTTTTTTAGGTATTATTTCTTCTATGATAAGGAAAACATTCGCTAGGGACAATTACCCTACCTAACGTTCGACTTCTAGGCCTGAGCTCAACCCTGTCGCGCACCTTACTAAAAAAAACTGTTGTAAGGGACTGTTTTCTGTTATCCTTTTTCTTTTTAAACAAACATAATGTTTTCCCTATATATAAAAAAAACTAAAAGAAATATATATATATATAAAGCTTAAATATAACGTCCGTCTCTGTAGTTCGTCGGGTGTGTCGGTCTGATGGCAGATACCTGGCGCCTCTGGGGGGTGGAGGCGCTATTGTTGCTGGCCCAAACTTCGATTCCCTCGTTGGATGTGGCAGTGGTGGCAGGTCAAGGATTTTATTTTAGCTTTATTTTTTTTATTTGATTTTAGTTTTATTATTATTATTATTTTTTTTTAATTTATAATTTCAGTTTACAATTATTTCGCTTTTCAAGTTAATTTTTGTTTTTTATTTTCAGGTTTTTTTTTTTTTTTCTTTTCAGATTTCACTTTTAAATTTCTTTTCAGGATTGGCTTTTAAAATTTCTTTTTAGGTTTAGCTTTTAAAATTTCTTTTCAGGATTAGCTTTTAAAATTTCTTTTCAGGTTTCACTTTTATTCATCTATTTTTTCTGATAATTAAAATTTTATAGCATTTTAAGTTTGCTTGGATTTCAAGTTTAAATTTAAATTTTTATTTAAATAAAAGTTTTACTTAATTATGATTTTTTTTTTTTGTACACATACTTCTGGATAATTATTGTTTTTTTTTCTTATGTTTTAATTTTTCATCTTTTCGTTTTAAATAATAAAATTTTTTTTCTTGTTTTATTTTAACTTTTAGATTTTTGGTTCAGTTTTTTTTTTTATTAAATAAAGGATTTCAATTAATAACGTTCTTTTGTGTTTTATTCTTATATATCATTTTTATTTTTTTTATATTTTTTTTGTTTAGTGTTGTTGAGCCACATACCACATCTTACCTCCTGGATCTTCCAAATCAAAAAGAGGCCGACATTTTTTCATCTTATCCCTACATCGCCTCACCTACGCCGCAAGATGTCTTCCCCGAATCGTTCCTCAGCTATAAGCTCCTATACAAAATTTGTTTTTTTTCCTTTTTTTTTTTCTATGGTTGGTAACTTTCTTTCCATTTCGTTATTTTTCTTACAAAGGTCATACTGTCAAATATGACAGCTGTTGCGTTGCCAACAATTTTTTTTCCTTCCACACAGGGTGCACACGACAAATTTCTTCTTCTTCTCTTGTTTACTATTTTTTTTCTCTTTCTCCCAACTGTCAAAAAATTAGCGTTACCACTCATCTTTAGTTTTACCTCTACAGGGTGCACACGACAGCTTCACAACGATGCAAATTAATTTGCACCACTGTTGTCCTCTTTGGGTTTCTTAAGAGATTCCTGATCTATGACGAATCGGAAGTCTCTACCTTGGTTCTCCTTACAGATCAAGGTGTTGACAAGCTCCCTCGAGTTTCGCCTCTGGATAAAATGTGTCGCTCTTAGCAACTGCGTTCTTAAGAAATTCAAACGATTTCTTATTTCTGCAGTTGATAGTTTTAACACCCTTCATTCAGTCTGCGCCTCTAATGATACCTTATCCGGCCTTCCTTTCACAAGAGCGATTTCCTCAATGAGCCTGTGCTCAATCTGTCGCCATTGTAACGCTGATCCTCCAATCTGGATCAGGCTTGTCAATGACAACTTATCATCTCCAGGCCTAGCACCCCTGACAACCTTTTGTGACCTCACGGGTTAGCTCTGGAGTACGGTCTACATCCACATCTGATCCTTCAGGATAAGACATTCCCAGGGAGTCACAGATAGGTCATAGATCGGTTCGAATCTTTTGACGTTCCTTCTGTGGTTCTTGGTAAGGGACTAATCCTTGCCTGTGTAAGTGTGAAAGGGACAAAACCAAAGAAACAGCTGGTTGTTTATATGTAACCACAGATGCTTCTGCCAGATGGACGGCGGTACTGGTACGCCGGCTTATGCCGGGCTGAAGCTCGCTGGATGGGATGGTTCTTGCCGCCAAGTCTAAAAAGTTGTCCACATAAAAAAAGAATAAAAAATCATGTGAAATAAATTTATATAGAGAAAAACTATTGAGGCCTGAAGTAAGTCAAAATCAACTCCCTAACTCACACACACAAGAAATTAATGGTTTGGCTGGGGTTTTTGCCAAAATGTTACCCTCCCAATAGAGATAATTATCTCTCCTTGACGTTTTTTAATTGTAAAATGTCCCCGAACTCTACCTTCACCTTACCTAATTAAAGCTGAATCATCTCAATTGTGATCAGATCACACATCCACTATTGTATGCTATTGAGCCCCCAAGAAATTGTATCCCCGACTGGTAACCTAGCGATATCAGGAAAAATGATAAATTGGCTAAAATATAAGAAATACCTTAGTACTCACTGCACAGTGAACATATCCCTAGGTTCACCAGAAGAAATCGATCTCTCTCTCAATAATTTTGATAGAAATCTAAAACTTGCTGCTGAACATGCTATCCAACCCCCCGACAAAACAGATATAATAGAATTTATTCTGCTGATGTCGAACGGCTCTTGACTGAAAAAAGAAGAGTTCGAAGAGAGTGGCAACTTCACAGATCCCCTCAACTGAAATCGAAGCTAAAAGAATGCAAAAAAGGGCTTTCTAAATTTTTGGAGTACCGAAAAAATTTATCTTTGTGTAATTATCTGAAAAATCTGGATGCAACGCCTCAGTCAGATTACTCACTATGGCGAGCCACAAAAAAACTCAAGAGACCTGTAATAAGTAGACCACCTTTACGTAATGCAAACGGTGGATGGGCAAGAAACGATACTGAAAAAGGGAATCTGTTTGTTAGTCATTTAAAGAATGTATTCACCCCGAATGAATCAAATGACATAATTGAGTTGCCACCTGTTGTACCCCATTTCAGAACAGTTGAACCCCTTTACTTTGAGATTCGAGAGATTGACAAGGCTATTGTTGATTTAAACTCTAAAAAGGCACCTGGTATTGATAAAATCAGTAACCAGATGCTTTTGGAGCTACCCCGGATAGCATTAAAAATAATACTTTATATTTTTAACGCTATATTACGCCTTGAATATTATCCACTAGAATGGAAGGTATCACTGATTACCATGATACCTAAGCCAGGAAAAGATCACACAAAAGTAGAATCGTATTATCTAATATGTCTAAGCTATTTGAGAAGCTCCTAATGAACAAGCTATACCCGCTAATAAGCCAATGTATACCCAATCATCAATTCGGATTTAGAAGAAAACACAGTACTATCCAACAAACACACAGACTTGTAAATGTTATAAACAAAACGTTTGAAGAAAAGAAATATTGTTCCGCTCTCTTCATTGACATATCCCAAGCCTTTGACAAAGTGTGACATGAAGGCTTGTTATATAAAATAGAACAAAATTTACCCATAAATATACATAAATTATTGAAAAGCTATATAACTGGTCGTAAATTTATTCTTAAAGAAGGTGACTTTTTTAGTACACCTCAGCCTATTGAAGCAGGTGTGTCCCAAGGTAGTGTACTGGGTCCAGTGTTGTACCTGATGTATACCTCCGACATGCCAACTAATAGTCAAACCCATACATCAACATTTGCAGATGATACAGCTATTTTAAGCACCCATGAACGCCCACAGGAGGCATCTCGAATTTTGCAGGACCATATATTTGATAACTTTTACCTTCCGTAGGGAATCATGCCCACCTATCCTAATAAATAACCAAGTAATACCCCAGCAATCGAAGGTTAAATACCTCGGAATACATCTCGATCGACGCCTTACTTGGAAATTCCATATTGATGCAAAGTTGACCCAAATGAAATTGAAAGCACTCCAAATGAATTGGCTAATTGGCAGAAATTCTATGCTCAGTCTAGATTGTAAACTACTCTTCTATAACTCAGTTTTAAAGCCAATATGGACTTATGGGATCCAGTTATGGGGTACGGTCTCAGCATCAAATATTGAGAAAATACAGAGACGCCAAAACAAAATATTGCGAACTATAACCGCAGCTCCTTGGTATGTAAGAAATACTAAAATACATAAGGATCTAAACGTTCCTTTGGTAAGAGATGTAATAAAAGAACATGCAGGAGCATACTTGAAGAGATTGGAAATACACCCTAACCCACTAGCACGAAATATACTAAGAAGTAATGGACACATCCGATTGAGAAGAAGAAACACCGCAGAACTGAGCCGAAGTTAAACCATATGCATTAAAATCGCTTTTAGTCCGACGTTGGTTGGACTAAATAGATATTAAGATTTAGATTTAAGACTTGATTAATTATTGTTAGTTCACTTAACTTTTGTGAAGATTCAATAAATAAAAAAAAAACATTTATAAAATATAAAAAGTTTTAATTTTGTTACGGACCATTTGGCTGGCGAGGTTTCCCACTAGCTCTGGGCATGTATTTCTCTGGGAAGGTTCCAACCCTTCCTCACCAGCCTCGTATCGGCACTAGAGTATCCAAAACCGAAAACCGGTTAACCAGTTTTCGGTTTTTTGCAATCGCTGTCGGTTTCGGTTTTTTTGCATTTTTCGTTTTTTTTTTCGAAACCGGTTTTTTAAAGGCTATTAACCGGTTTTTAAAAAACACCATTTTATTTAAATTTTTACTTAATTTTACTCAGAAAGAGGGTGAAATATATATGCCAAGTTTTGAACTGATTTAAAAAAAATTAGAGGTGGTTTAAAGCGATAAAAATCTGAAAAATGATTACTTTTTAAAATGGTTTTCCTTTCATCGATCCTAAAAAAAATAATTTTAAATGGGTTTATGAGCTTTCTGAAATTCCTAAAATCAACATAATAGTTATTAAAATAAAATTACTAAGAACACGAAACTTCATCTAAAATTGAAGGATAAAAAGGAAAATTGGCATATAGTTCCCCTCTGACATTCTATATACACTGTAAATAATTTTATTATCCAAAATTGTTGTAATAGTGAAAAAGACGTAGGTGAGTTAGTTGCAAAGCAAGAAATTTTTGTTAAATTTGACTGTGAATGAAGAATTTTGACATGATGTATAAAATACCAAGACAAAACTATATGCCGTGTTTCGTTTTTTTCCTTAAAGTTTTGGATGAAATCTTATTTTACTGGGGGTGTATTTCGGAGAAAATACGTAATTTTATTTTAATAAATATGATGTTATTAGTTGTTCAATTTTGTTCTTTTTGATTATTTTAGAAAGGCGATAAACTGTGGAATTCAATGAAAACGAGGAAAATTTCAATAAATCTAAAACTTTGTATTTTATAGCTTTTTAAACTATTCGAACATTTCTAGAGGGGTGATACTGAAAATTTTTTTTATATTTCACAAAAATTATAATGTGAAATAAAAACCTTTCATTTTGAAACTAAAATTATTATTTTTCCTGATTAAAGCTTACATGCGGTTTTAAATTTCGGCTTTTGTTAAAAAAAATAATATTTTCTTCATAAGAAATGTAAATGACTGGAAACCGGTTTTTTCAAAAGTCCAAAACCGATCAACCGGTTTTTTCTAAAATGTGATTTTTCGGTTAAACCGAAAACCGGTTTTCAAAATATGTAGGTTTTTTGGATACTCTAATCCGCACACTAAAAATTGAACGAAAATACAAAAACTAAACGGAAACTAAAAACATAACTATACCACACGAAGAATTCCGGAGACAAATGGTCGTCCTAACCATGTCGTAGTAGCATCCGCTTTCACCTCTTACCTTTCCATCATTGCCTTTACTCTTTGCCAAACTAAATATACGTTAAAATTTCAAAATCAAAATTACATTATTTTATTTAAAAATAAATCTTAAGTTTCAAAAAATAATAACAATAACAAAAATATTTACAAATAAAAATAAAGAAATACTAATATTTACACAACTTAAATTTTCCTCTTTTTTATATCTATTTTGCCGTTTTATTCATATTTCTTCCTTTTTTTATTTTTTAAATCTTAATTATCTTTATTCGCGAAAACGTGAACGACTCAGAAATGTGAAAAAATTTTTTTACACAGACTACTCTAAAACGTGAATAAAATATGAAAGCTCAATTTTTGATGTTCATAAATTGGAAAATCTCCGAATAAGAATAAAATGTTTTTATTTCTACTCCTAGAAGCCTGTTTTTGTTCATTAAAACAAATTATTTCACGTTTCCGCGAGTCTACTGTATTTATTTTCTTCTATTCATTTTAAATCTTAATTTTTTTATATTTCCTTTTTCTTATATTTGAAGGAGCTCCCTAAAATATATTACTGAATAATTATTTATTATTTTGATTGAATTCTTTTATTTATTTTCCTTTATTTTAATTTGTATATATGTATATATTTTTATTTAATACCTGCAATCAGGTGTAAACATATGACTATATGCAAATACATAGAACACACACATAAACTACTGCACTTGACACTTGTTTAACAATTTTAACAGGACAAACTACACTTAAACCTAACTTATTTAATATTTTATTTTATTTACAGACACAATAGACAACTTAAAAAACAGAATAACAACAGAAATCTATCATGGTAATTATGAATTTGTGTTTATGAGTTGTATGATTTAATTAATTATCAATCTCTATAATAATTGCAGACGGACGACGAAGCATAAGCACATAACGAAGAAGACAACAAGAAGAAATAAACACAAACATAAGAAAACTAAAATTAGTGAAACAACTGAAAGCAAAACAAATCCAGTGAAATAAATTATATGTATAAAAAAAACATATTACATTTACAGACCATTAAATAAATAACAAAATAAACAATCAAAACAAGTCTTTCATGTAAATAAAACGGAACCAGGGAACGGTACAAAGAAAAACGAAGATATATCCCAGCAAACACTTTGACAAGCAAAACACAACAAAAATTACATGAACTAAAAAAACACGAACAATTTTAATATAAAAATATAGAGCCTGGTTTTTGCCCGCCCGCAACAAAACTCTGGTTTCGCTGGCAACAGCCAAAGGGAACGGTGTGCTGGTGATAATTTTATTGAAAAGCCCAACGTTGCGAACTCTCACACCCTGAAAACAGAGCCTCATACTCTACTTAATGAGTTAGCCGGGAAATAAAATTTTATTATACTGTAACTTACTCCAGGAAACCAAATCCAGCTCGACGATATGTAGAGACAAAAATATATTTCATACAGCTTTGTAGACCTAAGCACTCCTCCGAAATCTTTTCCTATTGGTAAAAGAATCTTTTTCAAAGATTGAGCCGCCGCCGATGTAAACGGCTAAAATCAGCTAATATTTGTCAGCCATATCTTCGGCTAATAGTGTTAAGCCGTATTATCATCTTTTATTTAAATTAGGACTATATATTAATATATGCACATTTATATATTTTTAAAAACAAAAATATTTATTTTCACAAATAAACAAATTTTTCAATTAATATTTTTTTGCATTGGTAACTCTATCAATTAAAATTCAACTCATTATTAAAAATACCACTCTTTTTCTCTGCAAAAGAAAAAAACTCTGCTTTTTCCATGAAAAACTCCGTTATTTTTCATAAAGAAACTCGCAGTATTTTACGCACATAATTTATTTAAATGGGTCAAAAGAATATTCAAAATTATTTCTTAAAAAAACCCAAGAAGACCCGAAATTTCCTCATCTGATTTTGCAATAGAGTAAGAATCTTTATAATAAATATTTATTTTATTTTTTTTTTTTAATTTTTTCACTACAAAATATATTTTTTATTTTGTCAAAGAAAAACATCGGCTTCAGCCGCCTCCGTTATAATTTCCTTCAGCAGCCGCCGCCGACAATTTTATGACGAATTGGACCTCTGTTACTTATCTACCTAGCTATCTAAAGTCCCATTTAAGCCTATGAATTCTGATGTTCTTTCAGATTTAAAAGGCTCAGAATCCCGAAATATTTCTCAGTCCCTATTACCTTTTACGGAAAATATTAATTGATTCATCAATAACATTAATGTTCATTATGTAATTTCCTTTACCTATGTATATGAAGAAAAAAATCGGACAGTACAACATAGATTCTTATTCTATATTGCACATCTCATAATTCTATATAACACAAGAAAAACAAGCGCGAATATATTCGGCCCGGCCGAATCTATATACCCACCATCAAAGTAATAGCCTAAAATTGTTTGCTAGGTGATCACAGATGTTATTAACAGGTACTTAAAGTAATGTTATCACAGATATCAATTTTTCACTCTTGTACATTGTATTAGTTTATCAAAAATATAACTATAAAATATAAATTGACAACTTCGAAATCATACAAAAATTTGTCACGTCACTAAGAAAGGTATAAGCACGTCGGTGCAGATCAAAGTATTTCTACTTGTAAAACAACAAAACATGTATGCTATGCCCTTCAGTAATATTAACGTTCATATCCTTCCATTAGTAAATAAAAAACTAAAATTTCTGTTGGCACTTTTTATTTCAAAATAAAAGAAACAAATATTATTTATTTCTTTCAATTTGAAATAAAGATCTTTATACATGTACAAACATATATATGTGTGTGTGTTTTTATTTGCATTTATATATATATATGGCTGTATATATTTTATATATGTATATATGGCTGTGTGTTTTTATTTGCATTTCTTTATAAGGAATACACACATATACAAACACATATATTTAAACTCTTTCTCTCTCTCTGTTTTGGTGGTGGATTTAGTTTTCCCTTGTTACTTATCCCCCTCATCAATGCATATATTTGTAGTTATTAAAATCTAATTGTAGTTATTAAAAAAAATAAAAACAATTCATTTTACGCGTTTATAAATTTCCTTTAATTTATGTAACAGGTGACAGCATTTATTTAACAGGTGACAGAGATTGGAGGACAGCGGTTGGAGGAATTTCGTGTGAAGGAAGTTAAGGTTTTCTTACGTCAGTCCTGTGTTCTGGTAAGTATTTATTTCAATTTTAATTTTCAGGAAAAAATTCCCTTTTATTTCTTTTTTTATATTTTAGGTTTTTTTTACCATTTTTTCTTTTCAGTTTTTTTATTTATTTTTTTTATTTTAGGAAAAACATTCCCTTTATCTGAATAGTTCACAAAAAGACTAATATAGCCCCATAGTAAAATAATAAAGTACTCGCACATCTACAAAAACAACAATTGCTTGTATTTTGTTAGTGTAAAACTACTGCCCACAATGTCAAAATGCTTTGAACGGATAAATGAGAGAATGTAGGAGAGCAAGAGCAAAAAAATCGAAAAAAATTTTACATATGAATACAAAAACAATTTGACAGTACCGCGAGGTTTGCCAATGAAAAAATTGTAAAACAGCTGGTCTTACGAGTATACTTTATTATTATACTATGATATAGCCCTAAGCTCCACCCTAAGCTAATTTTATAAAAAAAAGAAATTATTAATTATTAAATTATTAAGGTTAGTTAAAAAAAGTTTTCTCTAATCTGAATTGTTACAATTTAAATATTTCTGGTGTTTCTTTTTAATTTGGTTTTATATTTTTTTTCATTTATTGATATTCAAATATTCATGATTGCATTATTGTCCATACTTTGGCAACACTTTTAACAATTCTACACGTTAACTCCTAACGTGTATAAATTTGAATTTTGTATGAAATTGCCTATGAACGTAAGCAACAAAACACAGCTATAATTTTCCTTTCAGAAAAATGTACTTTCTAAGCATTCCGTCCGTCTAGCCGTCAGGAGGTATATTTATGGGTCAAGTACAAAAACCTTATTACCAAAGCGCCACTAATAGCCACACTTACTCATCGTCACCAGGTCAAAAAGAAAAAGGGATGACTTTTCGCTAATTGTCTTCCACGAAACCTCTTTTCAGAAAAGCCATTTTCTGCCTACTTTTCAGCAATTTGTTTGTTTACTTTTGCTACTTCTTCTAGCTACATTCGTTAAAATTGTATTCTTAAAATATTTAAATAGCTGTACCTTTTATTGGCTCGCGTTGCCAATTCTGCTTATTCTTTCACCACAGTGTGCACACGACACCTGAAAGTGTCGGACCCTTCAGTTATCCTTTGCAGATAGATAAAAGAGGCTCTTACGCCACTTCGTGCTCCTATTCTTTGGTTCGAAGATTCCCAGCGCATCGGAAAAAATCGGTAAAATTATCAGGAAGATCATCCGTCCCTGATAATTGGTCCAACAACTGACTTTCCTGTATCAGAATGTCTCGTTGAACCCCCATCATCATATTTTCGTCATCTGTTAGCATGTCCGTTTCTGTCAATTTTCATCCCACGAGTATGACAGTAAAGGGAAAGTCCATATCGCGCAGTGACGGATTGCGCGGACTAGAGCTGTAAGCTATTAGATTGTTTAGGCCAGTGTTGCCAGAACTTCTCTGAGAAAAAGTGCTAAATATTAAAAAAGTGCAATTTAGTAAAAATAAGTGCTAAATGTTTATTAAAAAGTGCAATTCTTTAGAAAAAAAGTGCTAAATTTTAAATAAAGTAATTAAAACAAACATTTTAGTTATTTATACATATATTCACTATTTTATATTTATATTTAATATTTTATTTTTTTAATTTGTATGGTTTTTTTTTTTTTTGGGTTTTCTCTTCAATAGCGGTGCAAAGTAAACACACAAATTGCAAGGTTATCACACACACGTATCCCAATTACGTGAAGTTAACATACAAAAACCACATAAAAGTGGTTGTTGAGTATTGTGCAAACGTTAAGCATTGAAAAATGCCTACTTCCACAGAATACTTCTATACTTGTGGGAGGTTGTGTTCTTTGTTCAGAAAATAGGATAAAACATTTATACGTAAAAAAAAATTAAAATATTCAAACATTCAAAACTATATTAATGATGTCATTTTACACTCTTTAATAAAACTAATCAAATCATAGAAATCCGTCTTATTATATCCACTCATGTAGACTTGTATATTTGTCAAAAATTCTGTACCTTCTTCGAATTCCATAATATCTCGAACAGTAGAAAATCAGATGATTGGCGTCCTCAACAATATTACACGTGTCACATAAGCCAGAATCATTCACCTTTATCATGTTCAGAGTATTCAGCATTCCACTCTCTCCACAACTCATCACAAACCATCTTCAACGTCCAGTCAGTAGAATGATCCACCCTCACAGGAGCACCATACTCAATGGCCAATTTAGACAACTCATCAGCCCTTTCGTTAAAAGGAATACCAACATGGCTAGGTACCCAAACCAAATGAATAGAATCAATCCCAGAATCATTGATAATTCCAATAATCTCCGAGACCAAACAGTTATCCCATCTGTTGTTCATTATCGACACTATGGCGTTCCTGCTGTCAGAGAAAATTACAAGTTTCTCAACATTGTCAAAAATCGCCGCCAACAAGGCCTCCCGAATGGCAACAAGCTCAGCAGATAGAGAAGATAGCCTCACATTACACCTGAAGAGGAGGAATCTGTCAAAAGATGCAAGATAAACGACACAACCTGATGCGTCCTCGGACAGAGACGCATCCGTAGACATGATTACAAAGTCCCTACCACAATATTCATCAAACAATTGGCCATAATGGGTCCTCAAAAAAACAGGTGGAGAAGATTGTTCCCAAAAGGATTCTCATTGTCAAAGGTTACCTTCCCAGACACCTGTGACCAAACTTAGAAAACACAAACGAATAACTATTCCTTAAATGCCTATTATCAGAAATGAGTTGAAAAAGTGTAGGATTAATATTAATACGAAGAAGCTCCTTGACAGTAGGAAAAATCGCTCTGTACTCCGGTGGAAGTTTACATGCAAGGACATATATTATATGAACCGGGGTTGATGTGGTTAGCCCCAAACATCTCCTCAGGGTTGAATTCTGAAAGGATCGTATCTTCCTATTAATGTAAACAGGGGAATGAGCCATCATTGTCCTAGCATATTCAATCCTACTTCTAATAAAACTCTTATAAAAATTAATGGCAATATCAGGTCTCAGACCCTTCCTGACACCACTGAGACACTTGAGAAGATTCACTGCTGAAGAACAATTCCACAGTGCAGCCTCATAATGTTCCCTAACAGACAAACTACTCATTATCCTCCTACCCAGAAACCTGAGAGAAGTGACCTGTGTAATACGTCTTCCATCCACACGAATGTCAATAGATTTGCGACTGCCCTTTGCAAAGTACATTACATTGGTCTTACAGACATTAAAGGATAAATTTAATGATCCACAAGCACTACCAAAATCAGAGATATTCCTCGCCAGATATTCCACAGCCAAGTCAAATAATTTGTCGAAGGACACAATGATAAAATCATCCGCAAATTGAAAAACAAGCGTACTATCATCTTCCACAGCATGAAGAGAAGCGGAATACAAATTAAAAAGAATTGGTGACAGGCAGCTGCCCTGAGGTAAACCATTGAAAACCCTTACAGAGCTATCACCTAGACATTAAACCCGGTCAGATAGAAAGGCTACAATCCAATCTATCATGTCAATAGGTAAATCAAACTCAAGCATAATCCTCCGCAGAATACCAATGTTCACACAATCGTAAGCCCCAGCAATGTCAACAGAAGCAACTACTATTTTGAAACCTTTAGATTTAAGGAGGGAGACCCTAAAAAGAAACTCGTTCACACAAATCGTTGCAGAAAGCCCTTTCCTATACGCAAAGGATCGAGAAGGAAGTAAATCTCGTTCCTCAATAATAGACACTAAGCGATCCTTAATTGTCAGGTTTATGGTCTTAAGAAAAACGGAAATGAGAGCAATTGGCCGATAATTTGTAAACACTTCCAAATTCCTGTCCTTCTTCGGAATTGGTACAATCCTTATCCGCCTCCATGCAGGTCTTATCTAACCATTACAAAAATACTCATTAAATACTATTAACAGGGAATCTCTAGATGACGAAGATAAGGATTTCAGCATATCATACGTTACACGATCAAATCCTCCCACAGAACTTTTCCTACGATCCAACACAGAATCCAATTCAGAACGCGTCAAAGGAGAAAAGGGGCCAATATGCATCCTGGAGAACACAGTATGTGTGTTTTCAGGAACCTGATCCCTTAGATACTCGAGAAATGGTAAATTGTCCTCCTCATCCCACAGAAACCGATGAGAGCAGAAGGAATTCTTAACATTGTTAACAAATTTCCATGCAGACCTAGTGTTCGGCTGTAAATTCAATTCATCCAATCTTCTACTAAATGATTCGGATTTTGCTCTCCTAACAGCATCTTTCCAACTATGGAAAGCCAAAGAGGCAGCCTCCAAATTCTCAGGAGTGGGATATTTCGAAGCTTTCTTCCTAGCAGCAATTTGTAGACGATAGATCACCGAAAGATTATCATTCCACCAAAATTTCGGCGTTATAGAACATGGTAACCTATATGTTGCAGATTTAACCCTTGTGGAAAAAGTCTCTTCTATACAATCAAAGCCCGAAGACAGATCAATGGTAGAGAGATCAGATAAGAGTTTCCTTTTCGAGAAAAAGTACCTAGGACGTTCCGAGTTGTCATCAAGTTCCATTATAATGGGAAGGTGATGGCTACCTCCAAGACAGGCAGAGATAGTCCTCCATGAGATGGGAAAGCTGCAGTTAGTAAAGCTGGGATCAAGGACTGTGTCAATATTTGTACCAAACTGACGAAAAAAGGTGGGAGAGCCATCATTTAGACACCTAAACGTTGACGAAGAAATCAAATGATAGACCATGTTGCCCCTAGGTGAGTCATGGTAATCACCCCAATGCGTAGAGCGAGCATTGAAATCGCCGGCAATAATGTCATTTTCAAAACGAGACAAGAATTCAAACAATCTGTCCAATTCCGAACGACAAAATTCAAGAGTCAGAGAGTTCCGACAATTTGGAGGAAGATAAACCGATACAAGAACCAAATTATTCCTAAGATTGAGAGTCCTAAGCACCAAGATGTCCAAATCCGTAGAAAAGGAAATTCTAGAAACTCTAATCCCCCTCCTGACAGCTATGGCACAGCCACCATAACCATCATTCCTGAGTTTACAAAAAACATTGAAATTAATGAGACGATTTGATGAATTCGAATCATCTATACCAAAGACTTCAGAGAAAAAACAAATATCAATCGAATTGTTGTTTATATAGTACTCAATCGATGCACGATTGGATACCAAGCTCTGTACATTTTGCTGTAAAATTTTCATTCTGATGAAGTTACCGGAATCTGACAGGATGAGGCAATAAGCTCCCTGTCTATATCAAGTAGGGCATTATTGATTTTAATGTTGAAATCCTCAAGTACTCTTACATACGATGTCTCCCTTTGCTTAGAAAAATATTCCTTCATTACAGATGTCATCTCAGTGATCAGCTTCTCAAACTGCGTCACTTTTTCCATCTTCCTGTAGATGACCGGAACCGTAGGGTTGGTATCCACAGGCTGTAACTGGGGAATTGGTCTGTTAAGTTTGGGGGGAGCCCTTGGCTTAACAACCCTATTAAAACATTTCCTAGTGACAATTATACTAACTTCCTTGTCCCTGTCAATATTTTCGCTCACCTCAGGTTGTAACCTTTTTCCACCCAGAGGAGGAAACTTTTCGTCATAATCATCAAAAACATCATAACCACTAGTCATATATTTGGCCAAAACCTCCTTCCGGGATAAACGTTTCAGAGTCATAATCTTAAGAATATCATACTCCTTAGCCCATTTGGAACACTTACGCTTGTCCGTAGCAATGTGGTCAATTGATCCACACAGAAAACATCTGACATCACAAGCCATCACTTTGCTCCACACGACCACATTTGAGACACCTGTCCTTCGAATGACATCCCCTGTCAGTGTGTCCTAATCTGCCACAACGGTGGCACTGACGACGAGGAGGGTAATACATTCTAACTTCCACCGCGTAATAGTCCAAAACTATGTTCGACGGAATCTCATCAGAATTGAAATCTATTTTCACCGAGAGCATGGGAGTACCCGTTTAAGGGTAATTCGGATCCTTACCCCGGAACCGTTCCACCGAAATAATGGGCACTGAAGAAACCGCATTTTCCCTAATGTAATCATCAGTATACCAGAAAGGTATACCCCTTATGACCCCATAGGAGTATACAAAAGAATTTGGAATAATGGCCCTATAACCAAGGGATACAAAATCAAATGCAGCAAAGAAATTTGCATCATGAGCCGATGCAAATTTGATTCTAAGAAGGGTTCTCCCAATGTGTGAAATCAGGGAAATACCCTTAAAACCAAAACTTTCTCAATCATCCTTCTTCCCCTTAGACAAAGATGTGTAAACACAAAACCAAATATTCACCAAAATGAGACTCAGAATATCTGACCGACTTACCCTGAACAACTGGACCAACAATTGGACCTATACCAAAAACCGCCAATACAGAAGCCTCACCTAGTTCCTGTAAGGGGGGAACACCCGACCGACCAACGTTACTTGAGATATCAGGCATAGAGAGAGTCCTAACCTCAAAGGCAGAGTCAACGTAATTTGTCTTAGGTTTGTTTGTTCCAGAAGTAACCCCAGCAATACAAGGGGACTCAACTGATTTGTGTAGATCTCCAATTGAGATAGCCTTCTTAACATTACCATTTACCGCGTCATCATTAACCGCGTTCCTTTTCAACGGATGAGGTTGTAGCAAAGATTCTAGATCATTGATCCTCACAAAATCATCGAAAGATTGCCTAGACTTGGCAAATGTTGATGGAACGTTATCATCCATTTCCAAAATATATTAAACACACCAAAAAGTTATCAAATAAAAAGGATTTCCTATAAGATTAGTAATCCACAGAAGAAAAAAATTTACACTTCTAGAAATTTCCAAATGACGCCAAAATTTACAAAATGGCGAAAAAATTAACGCTTTACTCCGCGAGAACACAACCACTCACTATGAATATCAATGGAATGGAAGTGAATTTGTATGGTTTACACACATTATATTGGTCATATTCTTAATTCTAAAAGAACAAATCAATTCAGAATAATTTCCTATCTTCATACATATGAACGTATTCACATTATTTTTTTGGACCACAGTAAATTTCATACAAAAGTATGTCTTATTGAAAAATTTATAAAATAATTTTAAATAATTTTGTTAAAATAAAATAAGAACATTAATTTATAGAAATATAAGCACTGCGCATTGAGAACTGGATTATAAAATTTAGCTTATACAAATATTGGGTTCATCTCTTTAGAGTATTTAGGTTAAAATGCTTTTTTTAATTCGTGTATTGGTTAAAATATTTTATTCCCTATGTGAGAGCTTTTATTGTATTTAGGGTACTTTTTTGTGAGAATGAGTTTACTTTTATTTTTTCGTCGGCTGTCCTTATAATCGGTATTCTAATAAAACTTTGTTCATATTTGTCAAATATTTGACCAAAATTGTGCAACCACTACTTTTACAAATAATTATTCACAGTTGTTTGATATTCCAAATGTTTTGTAAGAGAAAACAGCATCGTTCTAAATTTGGTAAAATGTCAGCTATGAATAATAATTAGTAAAAAATGTTTCCATTAAAGTGGAGGTCAGAAAATATTTTATGGTCAAAAAAAGATTTGACGGTAAACTATACAAAGATATTTTTAGCTATTTTGTGTTTTTTTTTATCCATAATTAAAATTAAAGTGCAAAAACTAAAAATAAATGCTAGAAATGCACTTTTAATGCTAAAAAATTCATTTTATTTAGAAAAAAGTACAAAAAGGTGCTAAAAAGCATCTAGCACCTTTTTTCACAAAAAAGTGCAGTACCCGAAGAATAAGTGCTAGGATTGCACTTTAAATGCCGTTATGGCAACGCTGGTTTAGGCACCAACTAACCATTCAGGTCCTCAGAATTGCTGCCTATCACCTTGACTTTAAAGTGTGCTACATTTATTTGGTCCGCAATATACTGTAAAGTCCTAGGATCGGATATAATACACATGATACGAACCCTCAAGTAATGGGCCAGAATGCACCAAAGGCACATGGTATGAACACTCTATCAAATGGTACATTCTGGCCCATTACTTGAGGGAGTAAATGTAGCAGAAGACTCCCACGGAAAGGAAAAAAAGGTCTTACAAACTTTAGATACATCTGACCACCAAACTGATGCATCCCTCCGAGATGTGTCGCAAGCTAATATAAAAATTAAAAAATAAAACGTCTAAATCGGAAAGAAACCGTTAAAAAAGAAAGTTCGATATAATTTTAATTTTTATTTAATTTTTACTTTTTTTTTTTGGATTTTCAAGTTTTAATGGCGGAGGTACATAACCAAAATGCCAGGGTATCCCACGTTGGTCCAAGTGGATTCCTAGTCGACCTGTATCTTCATATAGGAAGCTGGAACGCTTGGATCATTTTATATAATCTTGAGCTTAAATGGTCTCCACCAGGGTATATCAAATTAAAAACACTTGGCCAATATAAACGACGCATAACTTTTACAGTAGTGATACTTTACTTTTGGGATTATCCTATTCGATATTGAACAAGACATATCGAAATTTCAAATGATGGCATTCGATAACGAGCGATCATTCGAACGCAACCTTGCAAGTTTTTACTCGTAAGCAAAGAAGCATTCGAAACACCTTTTTTCTTTGCGAAAAGTGAATAAATAGGAAAATATAAGTTAAAATTATATAAACTTAAAGAAAAAAACTGTTTATTAGTATTTTTTTTTTTTTTGCTTTAAATTATAAACAAAAAATATAAAAAATTAGATTCTCAGGATCATTAATGTTAAAGCATACAGATCTGGCCGAGGGCTTATCGCCGAATAGTTTCCAAAAGAAATAAAGTTGTAAACAACTTTATGAACATCATGCCACCAAACTGATGATTCCCTCCGTGACGTGTCGCAATCTAATATAAAAACAAGCGCGAATATATTCGGCCCGGCCGAATCTATATACCCACCATCAACTTTTTCAAATTTTACGTTATATGGGAAAGGGCGGTGAAGTGGGCGGACCACACCCATTTTTTGTTTCTATCTTTACATTGGTCTTTGAACTATTTGAACACAATTTCGTTGATTTTCACCTTATATGGGAGGTGGGCGGTAAAGTGGGCGGACCACGCCCATTTTTGGTTTCCGAGTTTATATCGACCCCCGATCTATACGTACAAAATTTCGTTGTCGTACGTGCTTTTACAAATATCATCAGAAAAGTATTTAACGGACACCCTGTGTTTCTAGTTTTTAGACCATAACATTTGTGCCAAATTTCGTCCACCTACGTTATCCCGTTTGACAACGGACAGACGGACGGACATAGCTAGATCGACTCAGAATCTAACCAAGATCCAGAAAATATATTCTTTGTGGGGTCTTAGATGATTCCTTCGACATGTTACACACGGAATGACAAAATCAATATACCCCCCATCTTTTTGATTGTGGGTATAATAAAAACAAAAACACTTTTATTTAACCATTCTTGTACTTTTTCTGAATGGTTTTACGGTTCTATTTCGCGTTTAAATCGGATATGAGCAATAAAAAACGAGAGAAACTATACTCGATCAACTATACACCATTGTGTATGAGCTAAAAAAGTCATGAATTTAAAACAGAAGTTTTTTTTAACCCATGGTCGTCATTGGTAGGATGTTCTTCTTTTATGCTTCTTATTCATTTCATTTGAAGTACTTCCTTTAAAACTATGTTTATGAAATTTTTTCACAAAAATTCAGTTTTAGCCTTGTTAAAATATAATAAAAATGCATTAAAATTTATAAAGTTTTGATTTTCTTAGAAATTATTAACCTTTTTTCCAGCTAAGATTTCATTTATTTTCACTTTTTTGGAGTATTATTAAGAACTTCCAAAAAAGTTTAAGATATTCACTTTGTTCTACTTTTGAAGTGGTGAAAATGTTCTTTTTGGAAGCTCTTGATCGTGATTACTAACATCTATATGATTATGACTCAGAAAATGATTCTGAGTCGAACGGTAGTCTTTAAGGTCGGGGTTCAATAATTTTTTCTGTGCGTTACAAACATCTGCATAAACGCATGATACCCCAACCACCTATGGTGGTGTAGGGTATAATGAAATTGGATAAAATTTTGACTTTTAATTAATTTTCTTATATTGTATTCAGTGTCCTAACACAAATTTATTAAAGTTTTTCACAATACTGAAGAAACATCTCGATTCGTTTGCTATCGCGTAACATTATTAGAAAAATATCGAAATTATTTTGGATTCGAAATTGATTTCGATCACGACTGCGAAAATTACGACCCTGGTATTATTGTGTCATGGCAATTATATTTCATTGAGGAAATAAATTATAAAATTTGTGACCTTATTTTTTGAAGAAATAAATATACCATTCTTAAATAATTTATTATACACATTTTTTATTGGAATTCTTTATTAAGTTTTATTTATATTATTTTTTGTTATTGTTATACAAGTAGACAATTTACAATAATTAGTTAAAATTATTTTTAATTACGTATATAGTTTATTTCAATTGGATTTTTTATATATTGATTTTATTCGATCTGAGTTAAACAAACATGATTAACATTACTTTGATTTATATAAACAATTTTGGATTTTCACAAATCTTCAGAACAATACGTTATGTTTCGTATTGGCTATGTATAGGGAATGAAAATATTGTCTGAAAATATACATTCCTTTATTTTACCAACAATACGAAATACAACTTTTGTTTAACTTTACAAACTGTGAAAATCCTAAATATAATTTTGTTTATTCTTTTATTTTGAAACATTGAAATTATTATTTATTTTGTGGTATGGTTTAATTATTATCAAGATTTATTTATTTATTTGAATTTATTTTTAGTTTTACATACAAATTTGATTAATTTTTTTATATAGTATTATTATTTATATATAAATCGTATACTTGGTTTTATGTATAATTTGTAAGCCCTTTTAAATAAAAAAGTCCTAAATTAAAAGAATAAACTACTAGTTTCATTTAAAATTTGTATTAGTAAACAAATATTAAAATTGTTTAAATTAATTTCTCATTTTGTCCAAAGCGAAGTATGTATTTAGTTGTATTAACAAATAAAATCTTCTTAATAGAATGGGATTTTTTTCTTAAGTACCTAATGATAATTGGAGAAAAAGTTTAACCCAAACCGCTAATGAAACTCGTGCGGAAATCTATTTGAAAATTATAACTTTCATGCTTATAAATTTCATTAAAGTAGCACCATCGGCCCAAGCGAGCGAAGCATCTCACTATAGTTCAGCGAAATAATATTATTCGAATAACATTCGAATCATATTCAACTATTGAATTATTCAATTTTTAATGTTAATTCAAATCTTCTCCAAATCGAATGAACATATTTTTCTTTCATTAAATTGTTAATATTTTATTTTTTTATTTTAATCTTTTACAAAATGAATTAATTAATATTTTCTTAAGCAAATATAATAGTTTTAAATTAAAGAGAACATAAATAATTTAATAAATTTGTTTATACCCACCATCAAAAAGATGGGGGGTATATTGATTTTGTCATTCCGTGTGTAACATGTCGAAGGAATCATCTAAGACCCCACAAAGTATATATTTTCTGGGTTCTGGTTAGATTCTGAGTCGATCTAGCTATGTCCGTCCGTCTGTCTGTCTGTTGAAAGCAGGATAGGGCTCGAACGGGGCAACGTAGGGGGACGAAATTGGCCCAAATATTTGTCTTACATAAGGTTTGTTTGGTATTGAAAATGGACAAAATCGGTAAATAAACAAAAAAAGTTATAGGCTAAAAACTAGAAACACAGGGTGTCCGTTTCATACTTTTTTGCTGATATTTCTTCAATAAAAGCATGTACGACAACGAAATTTTGTATGTATAGTTCGGGGGTCGATATAAACTCGGAAACCAAAAATGGGCATTGTCCGCCCACTTTACCGCCCACCTCTCATATAAGGTGAAATTGTGTTCAAATAGATCAAGGACCAATGTAAACTCGGAAACAAAAAATGGGCGTGGTTCGCCCACTTTACCACCCCCTCCCATATAACGTAAAATTTGAAAAAGTTGATGGTGGATATATAGATTCGGCCGGGCCGAATATAACATTCGCGTTTGTTTTAATTTGATTTGTTCAATTGATGGTAAATTCTTTAGAAATTAATTCAATATATGTGAAGGATAAAGAAGTTAAAGAATAAATTAACATTTTTTTCGATTTCGAAAAGTGAATCAAAGTCCTTCGAACTTTTGTTGGTAAAGGGATAGATTATGGCTTTCCCCTTGACGAATTCTAAAGCTTCTCACTCACTTTCCGCGAAAGGTTTTCTAACTTGTATTAATTTTCATATCTCAATATCTATTGTTCTCTTCTAAATTCAAATTGTCGAAATGATTTTCGTAAATTCTAATTTTGAATCTGTTCTGAATTTAATATTAAAAATCTCAATTAAAATATTTCTTTTAAAAATTCAAAATTGAAATTTTTAATTAATCATTTCTGAATTTAGTTTGGAAGATCTCTTTACATTGTTCTTTTCTGAAATCTTAATAAAAGATGTTAATTTTAACTAATCATTTAACATTTTTAAATAAAAAATTAAATTTTCTATCAACCTATTCTAAATTTAAAATGAAAAATCTAGTTTTCTATGGGCATGACGTATGCAGAACAAAATTATAACAACACAAAATATGTTTAAATTTTTTTTTTTTTTTTTGGATCTCTTTTGTTAATTTTTATACAGTTCTGAAGGACTTTTTTATCATGAGCTTGAAAACTCGATTTTGGAAATTTTCGATCCTGTCATTCGATTATTATATCCAAGTTTGCCTAGCAATTTTGACGAAAGAATTCTACAAACTCTCCTCTATTTAAATGGGTCCAAGACTTATTAATCGGCTTTAATTTAAAAATATTTTCGTAGGATTTAGAATGTTTACACTTTTAATTAGTTTTGACATTTTTTCCACCCCTCAAATCATCCTGCCGCTATATCTGGATATATTATTATTGGATTTCTGTATCATAGTTACTTTAAAAATTGTCTTCGTCAGAAAATTTAATTTTACAAAAAACATTTTTCATGATTTTATATAACTTTCTATGTGGGATTAATTGAAAAACAATATACATACTTTTTAACGCTAATTAACATTCAGAAACTAAGCTCCTTAGGGGCCAATCTCATATCGCAGGTATGCATAATACAAACATGGATGCTACTGACTCCAAAAGAAATTTTTGTGAAATTTGATTTTGAGATTCTTCAATCAAGGTGAAAAAACTGCCTTACGCTTGGTTAAAACATATCGGAAAAGGTATTTACTGTCATGAATACTATTCTAGAAAACAATAATGTCCTATTCAGAAAGAAATAAAATCACCCCTTGTATTTGAAAATACATTACCTCTACGTAATAAGAAGAAATTGTTCTTTTTATATTAAAAAGTGATTTGGTTAAACATTTCAATTTAGATTTTTTGTGACGGAATTGTTAACATTTTTAATATTAAAAAAATCCCTTCAATATTAATAACGAAATCGTCGTAAAATTTGTTCCATTTAAGAAAAATTTCGTTTGAAAAGAGTTTAGTATCTATTTTTTCTTTAAGTGAACGATTAAAGACTTTGTCTTAATTGGTTCATTTTAATTGCATGACGTATTTCGCCTAGAATTTTATGCATTTAAAACAGTTAAATTTCTGCTCTTAAAATAAAACTTTAAGAATTTTTGATTTTATTTTTTATTTAAATGTGTGTATTCAATTAAATGAATCGTGTGAATTATTTAAAAATTCTTCTTTTAGGACAATGAGTTTTTAATTTTTTATTTATTTTATTTTTAAAATATTTTTATTTTTTTTATTACAAGAAAAAAAACTATCACAAAATATGTTTTTTGTTGTTTTATAACAATTGATTACATACATATTTATAGTTTTTTTTTTATTTAATTATCTTTAATATATAACTTTATAGAAAATTGGAAGAATCATTATTAAAGATATTCACAATTTTATTTATGAATATTAATATTATTATTACGTATTAAAATTAAATGAAAATTTAATTTTTATTTATTGTTTAGTTTTGATCTATTTGTTTTATAAAATTGCTTAAATTTATTTAAAACAATTAGCTTATTTATTAAAAATTATTGTTTATTTTACTACTGTTAACATATTACAAATTCTATCTTAATTAAGGCTTAACTATAAATAAAATAAATATTTGTAACAAGGGGGAAAAATATTTATTTAATTTATAGTTCAAACTTAATGCTGTTTAAAAGTGAAATAAGTTAACAATTTTAATGAAATAAGAGAAATCTCTTAAAAAAAATTACAATTATTGTTTTAATATATTATTTGTTTATTATTTAATAATATAAAGTTAAAGATATTTGCTTTAAATCTGCACCAAGGATTTGATTATAAATTCACTTAAAATTATTTATTTAGTTTTTTTTTTTTATCAAAAAATATAAAAAAATAATAATATTAGATAATAAAATTACACAGATTTTTTTGTTTGTAGAAAACCACAACCTTTTGTAAAAGAAAAACAAATTTTTTATAAAGCCAAAATAAAAAAATATAAAATTTTATTTAAATAAAACCAAATAAACTTAAATTTAAAAAAAATATAATTTTGTTAAAAAAGGCATTTAAAAAATATATAAATAAAAAAAATTTTAATACATAATTTTTGTATTTTTTAAAATACCAGAGATTTGTTTAAAATTTTAATAATTTAAAGTCAATATCTTGGATATTGTAGGTTTATATAATTGAGTAATATTATTTGTATATAATAATTCATACCAGCTGATAAAATAGAAAATAAAAATATATTTTATAAATCTATCGTTGTTTATTGTTTGAGTTTAAGTAATTTAAATTTTTAAAAGATTTAATTTAATTAATAAAAAATGGCAATGTATATAATTAATTAATATTTTAATGGAATCCGGTTAACGAAAGAATTTCGGTGTTAAACATTATTTTAATTTTAAATACTATTTTAACCAATATTTTATAGTATTTTTGATTTGATACTCTTATAATTTGTTGGGGTTTTGATAAAAACAATATAATAATATAATGATAAAGAGTAGGGGAAAACATTTTCCTTTAATTTCTTTTAAAATCTTAACACCGAAATCATTTCGTTTCTATGTTATTATTTTTATTTATGAGTAATAGTTTTGTATTGATGGGTATTATTGATGTGCGCCTGTTACTTAAAAGAAAAATTCGTATACATGTGTATATATAGTATTTTGTGTCACATTTGAGTTTTTTTCATTTGTTTGTTGTAAATTTGAGTTCTGGGTTTTTATTGTAAAAGTTCGCAATGTTTGTTTAAAGAATCGGTTTACCTCATCGGGTTCCGATTCTTTAAACGCTAGCGATTCCGTTTAGTCTTTCGGCTGACATTACCCTCGATGATGATCTAAGGAAAAAATTAAATCAATTTAAAATTTATTCTAATACATATGTATTATTTAAAGCTGGAAATTTCAGGACTGTGTTGACTTTTGCAAGTACAACTGATTTTTTGGTCCTGTATGAGAAATTCAAAATTTGTCTTGCAAAGAACAGACCCTTAAATTTCCAGATATTTTAAAAATTCATTTATTATTTCAATTTAATCCATCTAATACCTGCAATATTTGACTTGCTTCGAAAGCTGTTCCAGGCAATAATATAACCGGTGAAGAGACATGGCCAGCCTCAACACAAAGCATATTAGGAAATTCATCATCACCAAAATCGCCAATTTCACGGGCCTTATCAATCCAGGGATTCCAAATAACGGTATCCGGGAAGTTATACTTATGTATGCGCATTTTACGTCCGGACACAACATTTGTTATAATGTGTTCTTGAGGCGTATGTTGGTAAATACGATCGGTCCATTCATTAACCGTCACTACTTCACGGCCCTCTTGATACATAGCACCATCACGAGTCTTTTCATATAAAAACAAAATTGCCATAAAAAATAAAATGCAAAAAAATAAATCATAAAATTCTCCACTAACCTTATCCATAAAGGTACAACCATGCAGTCCAGTTATTTGACAGCGTCTAACATCAGGAACTTTTAAATACGTATGCAATAATAGATTAAATGTAAGCGCTAAATCTTTACTAGGATTATAAACACCTATATGGAAATGTAATTCCTTTTCACGTAATATCAAACGATACGTGATACGAAATCTGAAATCATTTAAAGCAATGAATAATTGTTTCCTCTATTAAATTTTAAAGAATAACTTACTGATAATTCCACATTGATCTGGTGAATTCATTATCCATTAAAGAAAATATAGCCTCTACATCACCATTATGCAGCCTTTCCGGTGGTCTCTCCAGGTTCCATCGCGTTATGCGTGCAAAACCATGTTGAGCACCAAATGACCATGGACCGAATTGAGCTGTTGAAATAGGAAAATATTTTTAACATTAAATATCAATAGGGATATTAAATATGATCAGCTTACGGAAGACGAATGGTATGCCGCCGCGTATTGCCTTTTTCCCATCAAAAGAGGCCAATTTGCTGCAATTAAATAAGAAAATTTTAAAAATTAATAAAATATTAACAAGTAATAAAGATGTAGTCGGTCAAGCCCCACCATATGATAGCATACACCATTGAGCACATTTCACGATTGTGTGTACGATTTCAATATTTTAAGGAGATCAAATTAATGTTTAAAGTAATACTAGACTAATATTAGAACTTAATTAAAAAATTTGAAGAATTAGACAAATTGTCCGCTCATCTTTTATGATAATTGGAGTGTCTGTGCTCAAAAAAAAATTGTATTTGTTTTTCTACCACTGATGTACTAAATAATGACATACATACATATTTCTGTGATGTTCTAAGAAAAATTGCTTTGTATCGAGTTTAAGTGAAACTAGTCAACAAAAACTTGGTAATGGCATGTATTTACGGATGTAATTACTTTTGAATGACAACAACATACTGTCAGCATTACATAAAAGATGTCTAGTAACTACTTACTTAAAACCCGGTATGTAATTACTTTTTTATGGTCAGTTTTTTAAAAATGTTGTGTTTTTTTTAAATCTACGTTTTTTAAATCTGTAATTTAAAATTTATAAAATCTTTTTACGTTTGAAAAAAATAAAATAAAAAAAAGGAAACGAAAAAGCATCTTTTTATATTTTTACATTTCATTACTTTGTGTAACCTTAATATTTTATTTTTTATGACAACCATGTTGATTTGTTGTGATTGATCAAAATGACTGATGAAATAGAAGTACGGGCTAAAATTTTTATAGGAATTGAAAACATATTGAAAAGAGCTACAAACACATCTGGTAGAAAATCAGCTCTGTTAGCTCAGTGCTTTGACTATTTGGTGCGAAAAGTTAAGGCCAATGCAGGTTTGAATATACAAAGTCCAAAAAGTTCCAGGCAGGACTGCCGCAAAAAATTAAGAAGCCAATAATATGTCACGGAAATTAAACTCAAATTTCATACAATAATACTCATGTTATATAATAGACCACGAAACGTATGTACTGGAAGATTTAGGGCAGCTTCCGGATCAAAATTTGTATGTTGCTAATGTTCGAGGAAATGTTAAGATAAGTTTAGGACCCAAAAGCAGACAAAATTTCCCAAAAAAAAAAAAAAAAAAATTATTGGTATGGCAAACTTTATGTAGTTGCAGCTAAAGGAGCAAGTCATTTGTTACAGTGGGCTCTACAAATACCGAAATATATATCAAATAATGTTTGCAAAAAAAGCTTCTTCCTTTCATATGAGAGCACATAAGAGGCACCATTTAACTACGTAAGAAAGCTCTGGAGTAATACCAAAAAAATAACATAGTTTTTGTACCAAGAGAGCAAAAGAAAGGTGTCCCAAAATATCAAAGATTTAAAAGGAGATATGAAAACTATTCCAAAAAAGTGACTAAAATAACTATCAATAATGTAAGGGTTACCAAAAAAATGTTCACTAGGTTATAAGTAGTGGTTAAAACTATAAAAATTATATTTTTCTGTGATATGTAGTATAATATCAATTAAATAAAAAAATCAAAAGTCCGTTTCCAAATTATTGAATTTTCGTGAAGTAAGACTACTCCCGTTTACTCATGAAAGCATATTCTAAAAACGGAATGAAACATACATATATGTAGTACTATAAGATGAAAAATTATGTTAATTATGTACCCCATAAAGCTGCGAAGGAAATGCAATGGCGTAGAGTGCAACTTCATATTATGAGATATGTGAACTTCGATTTTCTTCGCATAGTATTACAGGAAAAACCTAACAAAAGTTTACTGGGAACGAATTTTTACATTTTATAAATTATTAATTCCATGGACATTCCAGCTAGACAATTACCTATTCACACCGCAGGAGCGCACATTGGGATAAAAGAGGTCGAAAATAGAGATTAATTCAGAGAAAGGTGATATAAATATTTTAATGGTCACGTTTTATTTTTTTTTTATTGATTAAAAGGTAAAATGAAATTGAAAAAAGATTCGGCTGTGCCGAATCTTTGATACCCTTCACCATATTACCATCTTACCATCTTATCGACATCATATTACCATATTACCGACAATTAATAAAATTTTCGCCTTAACGTATGCTTGCATATTTTCTAAATCTAAATTTTTTTCAAACTACGAAAATTTGAATATGAAAAAAAAAAACAATCATAACAGGCTTTGCTTTTAAAAAAGAAACAACAACAATTCCATATATATTTATTTTTGTATGTACAAACTGACTGAATACACAAAGAACAACAACAACACTGTTATTCATTATATTACTGCTGTTGCTAACTAAACTACTTGTCTATATAAAAAACAAAAAACGTCACTAATAGTCATTACAATGCTTAATATACATGTTTGTGTATGTATTTATGTATATTCTTAACAGATCCCTTCAAACATTTGGAAGATAAATTTGTTGCTAATCTTCCAGACGCCACTTCTTAGTGTCTTCTAGAAGATTGTCGGAAGATTTTTCGAAAAATACAAAAACAAAATACATTGCTATTGCGCATTAATCGTCCAGACGTCACTTCTTAGTGACTTCCAGATGATTGTGAGAAGTGTGTACGAAATTCACAAAAACAAAATACATTACTATCGTCCTTTGATCTTCCAGAAGTATACTTTGAAGTCATTTCTGGAAGATAATAAGATGATAATTCGAATTTAACAAAAACAAAATACATTACTATTGCGCAATAATCTTCTGGACGTGTGTTGGGAAGATTGTTGGATAATTTATGAAAAGAAAATAACACAATAAAGAAGCAGATAGAATCATGTTTTCAGTAACAATTTATCTTTGGTACAGTTCGGCAGCAATAATAAATATAAAAAAAGTGTTCCTGATAATTACATAAGTGTTTTTTTATTGTTAATAATTTGGAAATTACTAATAAAGGACATTTTTAAAAGGTAAGTAAATCTTCTTAAACTTTTATTTAGTAATATCAGATTTTACTCACAATTTATATTAATTTTAGGAAAAATTTCATCGAACGAACAAGTATTTGCATTTTTAAAGAAGTCCAAAACTTTGCCTGTAATAGTGCCTTGCCGAATTCTTCATACAAAAGGTAATCTAAATACAATTTAACAATTAAAATTATTACTAATCTTCTTTTCTTCTTTTAAAGGTACCGGATTTGACCAGATGTTTCCCATGGTGATTTTATTTTAAATGTTAAATTAATTTATATGTAAATTATTTATTTTGTAGTTTTATATGTATAATAATTGTGAAATAAAGATAATAATGAAATATAAAAAAATAATTTTAATTATAAATACAGAAATAAAAAAACTAAAAATAATCTTCTAGAAGAGACTAAGACGACACTTCTCTGATTATCTTCCGGGTGGCGTCAGGAAGAGTCTTCTTCAACACTTTCAGAAGTGTCTTCTTCGAGTCGTCTGGAAGACACTTCCACGAGGAACAGTTCTTCCCGACGGAAGATGATTTTAATGATACTTTGGCAATAGTCGTGGCGATGAGTTTCAACTTCTGGAAGACTCTTCTTAGCCACTTCCGCAATAAAAAATGTTTGCAGGGATATGTTTTAGTTTTTAAAAATAAACAACTACAATTCCATATCTATTTATTTTTGTACAGACTGCATATACAAAGAACAACAACAACAACACTGTTATTCATCATATTACTGCTGTTGATAACTAAACTACTTGTCTATACAAAAAACAAAAAACGTCACTAATAGTCATTACAATGCTTAATATACATGTTTGTTGGTGTATTTATATTCTTAACAGATTTGTTTTTGGGCCATAACTCTGTTGATTATGAACGAATTTGGTTTATTAAAAAAACCGAAATTTTATAAAAATATTTATGACTGATCTATATAAAAATAAAAATCTATAGATTGAACAAGGGCTTCAAAAATAAAAAATTCGTTTTCCCCGATATCTCAGTTATTACTGAACCGATTTGTTTAATTTTTTCAGAACAAAAATTCAGAAAATAATTTTCGAGCCCCCTTTAAAAATTCGAAGTCCCTGGTATATGCAGAGGCTTCAGAAACTAAAAAACCGGTTCTAAAAACCGGTTTTTAAAGCATATCTCCACCATTTATAAACCGATCTTCCTGATTCAAAAAACTGAAATTTTATAAAAATATTTGTGACCGATCTGTATAAAAATAAAAATCCATAGCTTAAACCAAGGCTTCAAAAAATAAAAAATGCGTTTTGTCCGATATCTCAGTTATTACTGAACCGATTTATTTCATTTTTTCAGAACAAAAATTCAGAAAAAAATGTTCGAGAATACTTTGTAAAAACGAAGTCCGTAGTGTATACAGAGGCTTCAGAAACTGGAAAACCGGTTCAAAAAACCGGTTTTTTGAACATATCTCCGCATTGTATGAACCTATCTTGCTGAATTCCAATAGCAAAATTTTCGAAAGCATTTCCGATCGTTTGACATACATATTATATATGTCAGTTATCGGTGGGCTTCATAAACGCCATTTCAACCGACACACGGACGGACGGACGGACGGACATGGTCCAATCGTCATCGCTTCTTACAAGGATTCCGAAAATATAAACCTTTTTGCTCTCCGACGAAAATTGTGGAAATTACAAACGGAATGACAAACTTATATATACCCTTTACACCTGTGGTGAAGGGTATAAAAAAAAATGGAATTTAAAATTTTTTTTTAGCAGAATGATAATGTCCGTTCTTCCGTCTATACATTAGTTTAATTATGAATCATTCAGAGAATGGTGGTATCAACACTTTAATGATCACGTTTAATTTTCCTATCTATTAGTAAGTAAAAAAATGCATTTTTAGAATTATAAGATGTTTTTTTGACTGAATAGTAATATCCTTCCGTCTTTACATTTTGGTTAAATTGTTCGAAAATGGCGCTTAATTCAGGAAGAGGTGATATCCAAATTTTAATGATCACGTTCTATTTTTTTCTATTTATTAGTTAGTAAAAAATGCATTTTTAGAATTCTAAAATATTTTTTGGAAGAATGGCAATGTCCTTCCGTCTATACATTTGGATTAAATGGGTCGAAAATGGCACATAATTCAGTAAAAGGTGATATCAAAATTGTAATCAGGTATGTGATGAAATTCGGTCGATTTAAAAAGTAAATCGAATTCTTAAATCGATCAGGTTATGATGAATTTCGATCGTTTTCATTTTTCATTTTTGTTTCTGTTCTATGTGTTTCTTGTCAAATAAAAACAAATTAATTTTTAAAATTGTGTTATGAAAATTAAATAAATTTTATTTTATTATATTATGATTTACTCTATGTTAAGTTTTTAATAAAAAATGATCAAAAATTAATTTTTATAGTTTCTGGGTGAAGCTGCCACAAAGGAGATACATCTTGCTTCTGGACAATGGGTAATTTTGGAAGAAAAAATAATGCGTAAGAGAAATGTGTGTGCGCATAAAAATAACACTTTGTGAAGGGATAACAATTTGTTCTTTTTGGCGATTAAGCCTAAAACCTACAAAAATAAAGATTTAAACAATTCTATGTTGCACTTCCAAGACACCGAATATTTGAATGTGAACGGTTTTGACCTTTAGCAGGTGAAAATTTCCTGCATAGGGTTTCAAATGTAGGCAATTTTTACTGTTGATTATAAGTGTCGTTTTGGAAATTGGGTTAGCGCAACGATTCTCCTTAGTAATCGAAATCAGTTTTTTGTGGTAGATAGATCCAGAAACAAAAGTTAAATTTGAATACCCATATGCTGGGTTACAGTTTAATTGGAAGTGTCTGATAGGTTTTTAAAAAATAGGTCGTCGAAACGACGAATATATTAAAATACTTTACTTTTCAGGAATAAGCTAATTTGTGCAGGTACATCACTTCACTACAAGAACCACCACAAATTACAAAACTTAAAATTCAGTGTTTTAAACATAAGACAATAAACAATTTGCGGATTTACAGAATCCCTAGGGTACTATTTATGTTATTTTTTCTTTATACAATATAGCTTTTTATTTTTTTCGAAATATTTAATGCCACGAATTCTTTTGCAACAGTTTTAAACGAATTCGATTTTAAAACGAGTAACAAAATTTGTTCGATTTGAAAACGATAAAATCATGTCAATTTCGTTTTTCATCACAACCTAATTTATTGTGATTTTCATAGAACCATAGCTGTAACTTATGAATGAAATAAAAAATAAAAATACTTTTTATTTCATTTCTATTTCTTATTTCTAATTAAAAATATTTGTTAATCAATCTATTATCTTTTGAATAAAAATATTAAGGATTTTTATTTATACTAAAACGATTGAATTTGTTATAAATTTGTATCTGATTGAACAAAATAAATTAAAAATTAAAATATTTTATTTAACCAAAAGAAAAACAAATATATTTTTATAAGAAGATACTAAAAAATTTTTTATTTGGTTATTTTAAAGTTTAATAATATTCATATGTATTTTATTTAAATAAAAAAAGTTCAACAAATCTTTCTGATTTATATTCAAAAACTCTATATTCAAATAGAAACATTTAAAATAAATATTTTTATTATTTTATTCAACAAAAACTCCAAAAAATAAAAATATTCAGCCTCAAAAGGCTTGAATAACAAAAAATTATAAAATTTTTTCAAATATTCAAGTATAAAAAAATATTTGACTTATTTTTCTTTTTCAAAGTAAATTTAAAACTATTCAAACAAATTCATGTTGAATAAAAATATTCAAAAGTTTTCTATGAATAAAAAAAATTGAATGTTTTAAAACAGATATTATTTTATTTTTAAAATGGAAAATAAAATAAAGAACAATTGTATTCAAACTAAAGAATTAAAATATATTTTAAAATTAGTTAAAGACTTACGGCCGTATGCAAAAAAACTTAACTCAGCTTTACAAAGTATTGTTAAGCTAAATTCCTTAAAACTGTATGCAAAAACGTTTATTAACTTAAATATAACAAATGTAACCTAAATATTTTAAAGTAGGTATGAAGTTACATTAAACTTACTACAAGTGACATTATTATTAAATTCCTTATTTTCTTGATGTTTTTCAAAAAATAAGACCGTTATATTTATTCATTATAGGTCCAATTTGTTTATCCCAGACAAATATTTAGAGAAAAAGTCTGAAAAATTCACATAACAACACATAAAAAATAATAAAAATATAAAAAATGTTTTAGTGATGTACGTTCAATCAAAACAAATAAAATAAACTCGTTGTTCGAATACTTATTTTATCCGTTCCATAAAATTTGTCATATTTTTGCGTTTTAACTTCTATTATTTCTTTTATTTTTTGTATTTCTATAATAAAAATAGAAACAATATTTGAAAAAGAATTAATTTAATGTTTAAATAATGAAAAGCTTTTTTAAAAATTTGAATAACCGAATGTATTCATATTCGATAGTGTACAACTTTAACTACAAAGAGGGGAAATAATACTAGTGTTGCCGTTACCAACGTTAATTAAACTTTGTGTTTTAAAACAATGTTTTTGCATACGTTTTTTTAACAAACGATTGTTAGCCTTTAAGTATTGGGTAACAAAAGTGTACTTGAATGCAAAGTTAATAATATTTTTTGCATACGGCTGTTAGAAATTTGATTTATATTTTATAAATTCATATTCGAATACTTTTGTGGAAATTTTATTTTATCTAACTTGTTAACAAATGGAATAATATTTAAATAATTTTTATTCAAATTAATTTCAAGTAACTGAAAATCATATTACAAAGAGTATAAAATAATTTTAAAGAAATTTATTTCTAAAAATATAAATAAAATATTAAAATAATTTATTTTTAACAAATATTTTGATTGAAAATATTCACAATGAACAGCTATGCATAGAACAAATCACAAATCAAAACAAAATATAATTTACAAATTCTTGAAGAAAAGTACACTTTAATATCTGAAGTTGATGGTTGCATTTTAAATTTTTATCTTATAAATAAGTTCCTTTGTTAGGTTAAAATGAATAATAAAGGCTATTTTCATTATTAATAATTTCCGAATAATATAATAAAACAAAAAAGTATCATATTAATTGATTTTTTATTGCATAAATAATGTTAAACCTATTCAAAAAAAATTTACCAATTCGTTTGTTGAAAAAAAAAAAAAAAAAAAATCGTAAAAATATTTATTTCATTATTATTTTAAATATAACAAGTGTTTTAATGTAACGAAAATCTTGAACCTATTCTGTTGATCGGCAGTGTACTTTTCAAAGGTAGCTTATTTAGTCCAAGACGACACCGGTAATTCAACCCATGAAGTTGAACATTAGCTTTACATCAAAAGTACTCTCAAATTTGTTAAACTCTTTATAGTTTCTAACACATTACTACGAAGGTTATATTCAAAGATGTTAGAAATAAGCCTATAAAAGGCCATGTGTTTCTATTTTTCAAAATTTAATTTCATTCGATTTTCATCAACCAATTGTAAAAAAGCCCAAGTTAGATTGAAAAAGTATTTCATTAATCGGAATAATTATGGCTTTAAATATCAATATTTTGTAGTGTTGGATAATTTGAGGGTGATCATAATTAAAGAGTAGAAATAGCATCGGACCAAAGTGACCTCCTAATAGACCGAAAGCAACATTAATATATACGGATATGCTTATACAAAACTTTACTGAAATCATTATAAACTACATCAGTTTGATTTCTTTTGCAAAAGCCAGAATAATTATGGAATATCAATTCGATCAAATTAGTGGGCGTTGAGCGGCATTTACAAAAATTATTTTGATGAGGCAATATTTTAGATAACATACTGTAGAATAGTATAAATATCTTAAATAATTTAGGTAATAGTTTAGAAATTTCTATATAGTTGATTAATTGGGATCTTAAAAATAGGAAAATTTAATTGAAATGGCTATTTCAAAGAAAATACTCAAAGAAAGCAACCATCTTTAAATTAAATAAACAGTTAGTTTCTAGTAATTTATTTCTTTATAAAAGCATAAACATTTGTTTAATTAAGATATTTAATTTTGAATAATGCAAGAAATTTTTATAACATGAATTTATAATATGAATTTTTCAGGATATAAACAGCTTTCTAAGGACTGATTTATAGCTAGTTTATAAAAAATCTAAAAGTTATTCTACGCTTTATTAAATTTTTAAAAATGATTACAAAGATGTTTAATTTTAATGTTTCAACTTAATTTCCTAACAAATTTGTTTTCTATTTTGGCTATATTTATGGTGCATACAATAAAACTGTTTCAAATGAATCATTTTTTTTTGTTCAAACCTCAAAGAAAAAAGTACTTTAAAGAAAATATATATTTTTTATATGGTTGAAAATCACAAATAAAAACAACTTAAGAATCTTTTATTTTTATATATATTTACACGTACATAAATACATGCATGCAATGCATATCGACCGAACAAACGACCGACCGTGTTGTGAAAAACTATTCCAGACATTAAGAAATTTCGTATTTTTTAACAAATATTAAAAACTCGCACATACACAGTAATATGAACTTCAAAAAAATTGTCTGGGTTTTTTTTTCTGCTTCTTGTATTTTTTTATTTACGTAATTCGCTTTTGAAGTTTAAATGAAGTAAAACTTTTTATTTTCTTTCATCAAAATCATCTACTACAAAGACTAAACACACATGAGAACACATTTTATGCACATACAAATTCCATACACCCGAAGAAATTAGCCGGTTGATGTTTAAATGAATTTAAAAGTCCTGAAAATTAGAAACTAATTATTTAATGAAGGTACTTACTCGTTTTATAATTATAAATTATTGTGTTTTTTTTTAATATTATTTTGTGCAGCATTTTATCCATAACAATAAAATTTATTTTTTCTATTTCTAAATCAAGGAAGGTCTACAGTAAACCATAAGAATTATTTCGGAGATTTCGACTTCTCTGCATGTATTCCATACTCCTATGCAGTGTTGACAGGAGGTGAAAAAAAAGAGGTCAGAAGATGAGAGGTTTAAATGAAAAATGTTTCAAAAACTTAAAATATAGAATGTTTTGACTTGATATTTTAACTGTTTCATATATTAAATTATATTTGAATAGTTTTATTAAACAAAAAGAGACCAGGAAAAAACCTTCATAATCTGAATAGGGGTTTACTATCAATTATCCAGATTATCGAGATTATACTCATCGCTATTGTGAATAAAATTTTAAATTTTTGTTCCCATGAATTTTTCATTCCCCAAGAAGGGAAATTTTGTATCGAGAATTTGATGGGAATGTTTGTTCCCACTATTAGTACGTAGTGAATGTAAAATAAGGAAGAATATAAGATTTTTTCCATGGGAAATAAATTCCTTGCGAATATTTATGATTGGGCTGATAAATATAAGTTTTAAAAAAGTCGCGCTATGCGAGATGCGTCTAATCCCTTAGAACGACCCGTTACATTGTAAGTGGCTTAATTTTATGAAAAAAATGGATATCAATTAGTTTTCATTTTAGATTTATCCAACATTATAGGGTTAATAAAGCATATCTGTTGAATACGCTGACTAATTCTCTGCCGGAAACAAAAAAAAAAAAAAAAAATCATTTGGTGTTCCGCCCTCTGTAAAAAAAACTTAAACATGTTTTTTTGCAGAGGGCGGATAAAAAAAGGTGTTGGAAAGACTACGAAGTGGGATTGACAAAATCCATTTTTTCTGATGCTTTAGAGCAAAGTCCCTGTGCCAGGGATCGTAACAGTTATACTTTTATCATAAAAGTCCGAGAATAACTGTTATTTTGTGATTTTTATTTTTTCGAGCAAAAATTAAAGTTATTTGGGGATTTTTATTTTTTTATACATTTTTTAATTCAAAATTAATGATTTGTTAAATTTACAAAATTATAAATCATAAAAATATGATTTTTCAATTCATAAAAATTACAAAATAACTTTTATTTCTGCTTGAAAAAATAAAAATCAGATATAATAAAAATTATTATTTTTGGCCAAAAAAATAAAAATAAAAAATTTTAAAGGCGTGGCACTTTATTAAAGTCGACTTCATAACGATCGCAATGGTGTATTTAAATCAGTTGTCAGGTATTTGGTTATAACTGCTTTTTTAATTTAAAAATTAAAAATAACTGTTATTTACAGTCCCTGCTCTGTGCTAAATGGATTAAATATCCGACGAAAGAAGAAAGTAGACTTACTTGTCAGGAGTTCTACCTTAAATTTGGGATACCCGGCGTCATCGGATGCATTAATGGAACACACGTCAATATTGTAAGCCCAATTAAGAACAACCACCTATACTATAACAGGTTATATTACAAGTTACCATTTTCCTTTCAAGGACGCTTTTTTTTATAGGACCAGCACTATTTACTTTTTCTACAAGAGAACTCTAAAATTCGTCCACCACATCTTTTGAAACCTTTACAAAACCACATGCAATGGGTCGGTTATTTGGCTTCCTATTTGGGAGGATAATGATGATTTGATGAGACCCTTTATTTTTGCGATACGTCAACACTGGACAATATCTAATCTACTAATCTACTACTGGATCATAGGATTTGATATTGATGTTTGACGTTAATAAATAAAATTTTACAATAAAATATTCCGACGCGAAGTTACTTAATACATTGTTGTATGCGAACAACAATACATTGGTTAAACTTAACTAACTTGGCATCCGAAAAAAATTTGTGCTGGGTCTGACACGGTCGATGAATATAATTTTGAATGTTACACCGCTAGATAGAACGGACGAAAATGTTGGAGATTACAACAGTACTCATCCTTTGAGTTAAACTTTGCTCGGTCCTAGACACAAAAATAACTTAAGTTGGGGAAAAGCGGGAGAGAAAGAAAATTGCGAGCCTATCGCAGAAATCGTTACACAAAACTGTGGTCCGGGTCCATTTTCCCAAATCAACACCACCCACATCGAGCGAAACGATATAAATCCAACAGTACCTACCTTCTTTATTTGGACACAGTATTCAAAAACGCATTCACAAACAAACAGCATTACTTGGCGTCTTAGTAATTGATTAGCAGACTATGCGGACGATATATACTTCCTGGCGTGTAGCTACTAGAATATGACCGAGAATTTGAAGTGCAAGTACCAAAGACCAAAGTTATGAGAATAAACGCAACCAAAACTTCATTATACATCCAAAACACATAATGGCAAGACGTGATTCAATAAAATCATTTTCAAATAAAATAATTAATAAAATCAATCCAAAACGGATGTTTGCGAATAGAATGAAAGCTCGGTTTTTACACTCAAATAGAAATTGGTTGAAAAAAGAGATTGATTTGTCAATGTTTTTTATTGGAAAAAAATGTTCCTTCTCCACTTAGTACTTGTGGAAGGCCTAGTAAAAATTTCGAAGATTGTTCAGTTGTGTCAAAAAGAAGAAAAGCTAGATATCTTCTGAAAACGGCTAATTCGTATCAGATACTGATGGAATCTGAAATGCAAATGCGTTCAGCAGGAAAGCATTCATCTGCTGCAATAGTTGTTGAACTCATAACTGCTTCCCCAAAAAGAGGTAAACTTATACAAAAAAGTATAATAAGCTCAAATAAATCCTTGAGCCTCTCCGCCGATCAAGCTTTAGCTATAATAATAGATATGGGTTTATCTACACATGACTATCAATTGTTAAGAGAGCAATTATAATGATGGTAACACTGTTTTTTTTTTCGTAATGCCGTAAAGACTGCAGAAATTATTGGTCTAGATGTAGAATTGGTAAAGCATTTTCACATTATTTTGGAAACTCCCGGATTTGGTCTTGAAATTGATTCTCTTACCTTTGAAAATTATGCTATAGAGACTAGAAATATTTATCTGCAAAACTATAAATGATATCATTGAAAAATGTATTGTACCTATCGGCTAATTATCCGAAGAAGCCCAGGAGGCAAGAAATAAGAATTGTAAAAACTTTCGCGAACATTTCACAAAAAAAACATCTAAAGAATACTCCAATACAGATTTGCTACATAGACTATTAATATCATCAGCTCCATTAATTTGCAGCTTACGAAAACCACCAAAAACTGAAAGATCAAATGTAAAACCTGATTCAAATTTGTGAACAAAATCGTAGATTTAAAAATACATACATACTAGGGTATTCACTCGAATATTATTTGTTCGATTAATCGACAAATTAAAATCAAACAACTGTTCGATTAAATTAAAATCCAGAATTTCGAGTAACAATTTATTCGAGCAAATTATGCCGATTAATCGAATAATTCGAGTAAAAAATATTTTAAATATTTTCTTTCTTAACTAGTTTTTGGATGTTCTAATTTCAGTTTTCTAGAAAATTTAGCTTAAAACAATGTTTCAAAATTTGTATAGAATGTTTCGAATCTAAAAGTGGTACCAGAAACATTAATTTTGTTAAATGTATTAAATAAAATGAACGGAATATATGCCTAAATTACTACACATATTTAAAGGTCGTTTTTTAATTAATTTTTAATTAAATAAAAATATAAACGTCATTAATTATAAAGTAAAATTCAAATAATTTTATATAAATTTAATAAATAATAAGAATTAAATTAAAGGATTTTAAACTTGATTTGGAAAAACATTATTGGTTCTACGAATGAAAGTACATAGTTTATATAGCAATAAATGCTCAGTCTGGTGTAGAGGATATTATGGTGATGGTTTGAATGAAATTTGTTATATAGAAGGAATTTGGACTTAAAATTAAGTTTAGCATGTAAACTTGCTCTTTATGTTAAGAATCGCTGAACTACTTTATCTGAAAAGGATAGTCCATAGTGCTTATTTTTCATTTCTTCTTTAAAATAAGAAGAAATGATAAATAAAATATTTTACGTTTCGGTAGAAATTGTCGTTTGATTCAAAATAGAGCCAATTATATCGAACATAATTGAACGATGAATTATAAAACATTCTAAAAATAAATCTGGGTTTAGTAGATCTTTCCATATTTAAAAATATTGTACAAACATTTTTAATATAACTGGAAACATACCTCTGTTGTACATAGTGTGTGTCCAAATTAAAAAGTGAGGTTATGAGACAAAATCGCAGTTCGGACTACCCTTAATATAAAATTTGTTCAACTATTTATTTAACTAACAATGAATATATTAAATATAGAGAAACAACAGCATTATCAAAGCAAAAAAGACAAATATTCATAAATTTTTACGGAAATTTTAATTTTGGAATGACTATTTCTTATTTTAAGCTATGTATTTTTTTTTTTTTTATAAGCATTGAAAAATCTAACAAAATTTTAAGGTATAAATTAATCGAATATCTCGAGTATCTTAAAAGTTTTACTCGATTATTCGAGTAATTTAAAAACAGCATTTTCGAGTTATTTGATTATTCGAACAATGAAAAAGTCGAGTAAAATGAATACTCTAATACATACATACACACGAACACACACACATATTCTAAATAAAATTGGATTGAATTATATGAAAAGTAGGCGTGGCGATCACGCCCATTTTTTCACGAAATTAATTAAATCAGTGTTACGAAAATAGCTTGTGCCAAATTTCATCAATATAGCTTTCTTAATTACATAAATATAGACTTTTGATCATTCAGAATGCGAAAATCTCACTCTGTGCCCTGTGTTAATTCTACACTTTTTTACTGAATCGGGATAATCAAAAGATATATCGAACCGTATTTTAGCATAAGTATTTGGTCAACTAAGAACTGAGCGGAACTCACCAATCTCAATAAGAGTAAATATTGACACTTTAATTCCTGTGTTAATACGACACTTTTTTATAGATTTGAAAAATGGATACAAAAAATATCACTCCAACAAATTTTTAGGAGGATTATACATAACATAACAATGCAGACATATTGCCTTTCCTATCCTAAACAAAAATAGAATGATTCCAATAAGAATGCATATTAATCCTACTCAATTAATCTTTGTAATTACAGTGTCTACATAAGATAAATTTTTATCAAGACAAACGTCAAAATCAGTTCGAATCTATACAAGGTAGCCTTAGTTAGTTTTTGGTTATTGCTGCATATATAAAAAACAACAATGAATTCGCCATATTGTTGTTTTTGTGCAACTGTTGCCACCTTCCATAAATTCGTGTTAATTTTGACTATTGTCTTGATAAAAAAATTGTCTGATGTAAACACTATGTTATATAGATTATAAATTTAAAATTAATAACAAAATCATTGAAGTTGTAGACAAAATAAAATATTTAGGATTCATAATCGATAAAAACATGAATTTTAATGATCATATAGAATATATATGTAAAAAAATCGGCAAGAAAATAGACTTTTTTAGAAGGATTAGAAATCAAATATCAACAATCACTGCAATAAATATATACAATACAATAATTAAACCACATTTTGAATTCGGGTCAACCGTTTTATACACCTGCTGCACTAACATACAAATAGAAAGGTTACAGAAATTACAAAATAAAGCTATGCGATCAATTTTAAAATGTAGTAGATATACTTCCATACAATATATGCTTGACACATTGAAATGGATGAATATCAGACAAAGGCTCCAGTTTAACACGTGTATTCTTATATTTAAAATGAAAATGGGTTATGCGCCAGAAAACTTGACTCAGGAACTATCATATGTGAATGAGGTCCAGCCACATAGCTTAAGGAATGGTAATGATTTCAGGATAAATAGAGTAGCAACAAATAAAATGAAGAGATGTTTGTTATACAAAGGACTACAATTATTTAACCAACTTCCGAATTATGTTAAAAATGAAACAAATATTAATGCTTTTAAGAGAAATTGTGTAATTCATGTAAAAAATGGTGTTTATCAGAGCATTTAAAAATGTAAAATTTAATGTATTATAGTCTTAACCCAACAAACCAAAAAACGATACAGTATCATTTATGATATCATAATTTTAAAATTATATGATACAATATCGAAATTATTTTTTCCTTAGAAAAAAACTTCAAACATTTTTAGGAAAATAAAATTAAATTGAAAATATTTTTGTATTTGAAGAATTTATGTTATGCATTATATGGAAATTGAATTTTTACGGCTAAATTTAGTGGAATTGCAAAAAATTAACGAGTATAAGATAAAGATTCCAATATCATTCCGGATTTAAAGGGGGAATTGTCTTCGGATTACAAAAGTTTCGTATTACATGTAAAATGATTTGGAGCTGGATGAACTTTAGTTTATTACGGTTATTTTATTAATTTTTGATAAAATATTTAGAATATTATATATTGATCCAATCTCAACATATATGTATATATATTCTGCAATATATTGCTAAATTATCGCGCTGCTTAAATTTAATGATATCATTACTAATATCGTTATTTTCAAAAATTATGATATTTCGAGTGTACCTTTTAGAAAGCAACCTATATCATTTTAGAATTATAAATGATATCATTCTCGGGCTTCTATATCACCGAAATAATATCGTTATGATATCATTACGATATCATTTGGTTTGTTGGGAAGAAAGTATTTAAAATACTACTAAATAAATAAATAAAAAAAAATATATATATATATATATATATCAAAATAAATGAAATCAGATATTACTATTTTATTTAATCCATCTGCACAATAATATATTTATATTACAAATTAAATATTATTTAATAAAATTATTCTTTTAGAACTTGGAAATTAAAAGATGTAACGAACATTATAACTAACAAAATTTTTCGAGTGTATAAGCAGAAATAGATAGATGGATGGATGGTTGATTTTTGGGTCCGAAGTATGCATGTTTAGCAACATTGTTGTTATTTGTTATTTAGTAAAAAAGTAACGAAATCTCAAAGAATGAAGCACGACAAAATCAAAAACAACAATAAAAAAATATGAAACGAAAACTGCGCCAATAATTGAAGGGAATTCATCCGCATATGTTGGATGAATATTCTCACAAAAATATAAAATAAAAAACAGCAAGAAGCTAAGAATTCCCAATGACAAATATGCGAAAAAGTTATTTTATTTTTTGCACAGTATTTAAAAAGAAGATTTAATAAATTGTTAATATGTTTAGTGGACAGTGGGACATGAATTTGGGGACAAATGTTATATAATGGAAGGATTTGTAATTAGAAACGAAAAGCTATATAATTTATTTCATTGAACTATTCGTTTTTATCGTATTTCAAAATTACATTAAAAATAAACGTTTTTTTTTTACACCAAAATTTCCCTAAACCACAAGAAGAAAAAAAGAGAGAATTTTTGGTCAACGTTTTTTCTAAATTTCATGTTATACATACATATACCTGAAAATATTTGATTCATTAATATGCCTTTTTAGAAGAGATCATAAATTTGTTATAATTTAGGTAAGAATATAATTATAAGACTTTTAGTTATTAAGCCCAATGTTTAAATAAGGTAGTTTAGCTATATAAAAAACTCTTTAAATACACAAACAATATTTACCAAAAATACAAATTTATTATACCTAGATTTAAAGCATTTTTTTTTTTTTAATTTTCAAAGATTTTCCTTCACCTCAATGCTAATGCATTGTGAAACGAAGCTGTAGCGAAAAATATCTACTCTTCTAATAAATAAACAACTTATTTTTTATTATTTCCATCCTAATAACATGGATGGATATAAAGAAAAATTTGAAATATCATTAAATCCAACAAAAACTCAATGAATACAAGAAATAAAAGAAAGCATTACAAACTCGTATTCATACTTCTTATACCTAGTATTTACAAAGTACTTTTCTTACAAATACTTTTCTTTTTATTTAGTCGTTTTTTCCCTTCAGCTAAAGTTTTTCAACAGATTTTGCTACTCGCTTGCGAGAAATGAAAGTATTAAATCATTTAATATTGAAATTTTGAATCCAAAATGTGTATAAGAAGTAATTTTAAATTCTTAAATTATACCTCTGTTTACTAAAGCTTCAATTATAGAAAAAAATTTCTGAAGTGTTCCTTAATTATCTTAATTCTTTCATTTAAAGCATATCAATAAGTATTACGAATTAAATTGGATAAAATATTCAAAAGCGCGTTTTTAACTTTTTTTAACATCCTTTGTTATTTTCTCCTCCTTTTTAACTTAAAATTAGAACTTTAGAAATCAAATTAGAACTTTTCATTTATGTTAATGGAAATTTAAATTTTCTAATTATTTAGGCTCCTGAGAAAACAATAAATTTTGATTTTCAAAAGAATAATTGGAATTTTAACTTTTTATCTAAAATTAAGAAAAAAAAAAATGAGAAAAGTATAATCAAAATTGAGACAAATTAAAATGAATTTTATAATTTAATATGAAATTGAATTAATAAAGAAATTTATGTGAGTAATGATGATGTTATATAATATTATGTGCGTATGTATTTGTAAAGAAATTGAGATAACGTATTTTGCATTGCTCTGCTTTAATCGCTAACAGTGTTGCCACGAAAAAAAATATTTTTTGTAACCAAATTTTTAAAAAAAGGTAAACAAAGGTAAAATTTTGAAAGTATTAATATAAAAGTTGATATATATAAATTGTATATATTCAGGTTTAAGTCTTTTAATATCGAATATTAATGTTAAATTAATAAAAACCAGAGAAGAGAAAAATGTTCCATTTGATTCCATGAAGCTCGTTCAAGTACAGCTTATTTATTGGCTGTTATTATGAAGTGTAAAAAGTTTTAGTTGTTAATTTTTTCTTCTTATTTAAACATATGTTTGTTAGTTAATGATTTTAAAAAATCAAAAATTTGGCGTATATATTTAAAAAAGAATAAGAATCTTGCATTTGAACTGTCAGTATAACGCGAAAAAAGCAAGACGTTTGATTTGGTAAATTTATTCCCAATGTTTTTTTCCTATTTGATTTTTTTTAAATTCGTTCTGAAAACGGCATCTGAAGAAACAATAACAAAATCGATCGGAATTTATAATAAGGAATTAAAAACATTTCGTTCTGAATTTGACAGTGCAATAGATGATATACAAGACAACATTCATGTAAAATTGCATTTGGAAATTTACCTTATTGTCTCTGGCGAATTAAACTAAAGTTTGTGGAGTGTAATTAGAGATATGAATAGGTATACAGTGGAAGCTCCCATAGGCGGACAGTACATAATATTTTTTACAAGGGATAATTCATTCATTTATTTTAACATTCAAGATTGATTGTAATGAATTAACTTATAGACATACATATTCTTATTTGTACATATATATCGTCAACTAAAATGCAAAAGCCGTAACCACTGAAAAATCAAATGTTGGTTTTATTTTCTGGATTATATGGTTTATTTATTTTTGAAAATAAAGCCATTTTACTCCATTTAAAAACGACAGGATTAACTTGAGAAAATGATATTTGTGGCCTGATCTCGATCTTAAGCAGCACCCAATTACTTCTTTTATATGATTTATGACAATGTTGCTCTGCTTGTTGTGCAGAATGTTTATGCCCTTTGTACAAAAAAGTTGTCAAAATTAGTAGGAATCTGTCGCCATTGTGTTCTACGACAAATCATGGATCCATCATCGAGGCTGTCATCAGGACATAGATAACTGGGGCAGGTTTTTAAGGTCAATTTTTCATCAACTTTTTTTTGTTTACGAGTTTACATTGGTCCTTGAACAATTTGAACACAATTTCGTAGAAGTTTCACCATATATGGGAGGTGGGCGGACTACGCCCATTTTTTGTTTTCCAAGTTTATATTGACCCTCAAACTATTTATACAAAATTTCGTTGTCGTATATGCTTTTGTTCAAGAGATATCAGCAGAAAAGTATGAAACGGACACCCTGTGTTTCTAGTTTTTAGCCAATAACTATTTTATTTATTAACCGATTGTGCCCATTTTCAATACCAATCAAACCTTATATACATTTCTTTTACCCTTTATGATTTTGTCTGCGTCCGCCCAAGAGAGCGTCCACCTAGCGAAGATTAATTTATTCTAAAAATGCCACCTAAACCATGGGACCTAAAAAATTGTCCACTTTTTTTTTTTTTTTTTTTTAATTTAAATTTTCTTCATCGTTATCAGATAAATTTGAAGCAAGAAGTTATAAAACTTATGACGAATAAGTCATAAAATAATTTATTGTTTGCAAATATATATGAAGTTTACAAAAAAATGTAAATAGTACTTTAAAAGCATTTTATAAAAATAAAATTTTAAAATATACATTGGAAAATAAAGTACCAATTTTAATAAATAAAATATACATTGGAAAATAAAGTAACAATTTTGGTTAAAAATAACCAAAACTGATCAATAATATTTGCAACAAAGCTCTATCATTTAGGCTTTCCTCTTAATCAATTTGTATTAATTTTTATATTTTTTTTAATTTTTATTCATACATGATAAGTGTTCTTAATTTAATTTATTTATTTATTTTCATTTTAAACTGTTATTTTCAAAATATCTCAATATCCATTGTTCCATTGAAAATTCTAAATAAAATTTTCCTTTTTTTAATCGTTCTTCGGACTTCAAAACTAAAATTCTCAATTTCAAATGAAAAATTTAATTTCTAGTTTATATTTTCTGAATTTAATTTTAAAAATCCCATTATCATTTGCTTTTTTTTCTGAAATCTTAATGACAAATGTTAATTTCAATTGCTTATTTTTTTAAATTTTAAATGAAAATTGTAATTTTCTATTAATCTTTTCTAAATTTTAAGGAAAATCTAATTTTCTATTGAACATTTTTTTTTCTGTTGAAAATGGTGTAGAAGATCAATCCCAAAGTCTAAATGCTTTAAAGTCTGTAATGATTCCGAAAGTAAATTGTCTCAATAATGAAAGCGTACAGCTATTTCAGCAAAACCTCTAAAGGGGGTTTTCAAAGTTAGTTCGAATTTTGATTTTATGACCTCTTGTTTTTATTATTCAAATGAATCTTGGCAGAATCGTGTACAGAAAGTTGGTGTCGCATTTTCTTTAAGATTATGTCCTGTAATATCTTTCGAAAAATGCACGATTTACATATCTACTAAAGAAAATTAAGGATTCAACTAACTTAAGTCGAATAATATGACTTATCATATATTGTACACTTCTTTCTGAATTCCAAATAAGCCAAAGCTTCGTAGAGCCAACCTACCACCCCGCTGATGTGAGGTTTATTCATTAGAGAGAAGATTTAAAAACTTAGTTTAAAGATTTAAAAACTTATTTTGAGGTCTATAAAGGGTAGTAAAGTATTTCGCTATAGTATTTCGAACGACCCATAGCTCTGTTCCAGTAGTTGTTAAGTTTACAGGTCAAAATAAGTCAAAAATGTCAGAAAAACAGCAAAATACAAGGAACTTTTCGGTAAAGCTTTAGTATAAATTCTGACTCAGAACGTTAAATCATCAGTATCCGTAAAAATGTGGAGGAGAACTAGAACCAGTCGAGTAAGACGGAACGACATGGCACAATGGTCTTTGATGGATGTTTACCTCTCGCAAAAATAATAAGAGGAATCCTTTAGAAATCTCATTATAATTTTATTATTTTTTGTTATTTCAAACTATTTTTTTTTTTAATACATAAAATTGAATTAATTCTATCAACACTCTGTCTAGAGGTTACACATACATACAAAACTAGTAAAAAAGTTTTTTGTTTTGTTTTGATGACCAGTTTTTATGATCCTAGATGTGATAGTTCAACATCAAAAAAATCTCATCCATATACACACAAGAAAAAACACACTTTTATAGCTCAACATAAAAGGCGGGCAGAAATTGCCGTTAGTAACTAAAGGAAAAAAGGAAAAAAAATAATAAAACGTAGAAAAAAAGTTCATAAAAATAACAACAAACAACAACAGCAAATACGAAATGAAAATGCAACAGCTAGAAAAAAAGTTCTAACATGTGGAGCCATACCAACAGCCTGCAACAACAATCAAGAGAAAAAAAACAGATAAAAACCAAACTAAAGTTCAAAAAAAGCTTCCAAACGTGAAATACGAAAACTTATGAGAAAAAAGCGCCAGAAAAGCAGTACCATCACAAAACATCAAGAACAAGAATAAAAACAACAACCCGACACCGACAACAAAAAACTAACAAAACGGATTTAACAAAACAAAACGACAAAAAAACCCCAAACGACCAACAACAGGCAACATGCAACAGCAGCAGCAGAACCAAACAACATTGCCGCATTCTACTCATCATCAACACAATTGTACTACGAACAAAAAAAGGAAGAAAAAAAAACGAAATAAACAACAAATAAAAGAAGAAATAAACAGGATTGCACGAGTACGAGTTGTAAATGTAGGGCCTAAAATGAAAGCCAAACTATTCAACCAACCAGTCAGTCAACCGCATGAAAAACTCAATTGGAACTAAAAAGCTACGAGCACCACAACAACAATAACAACAACAGCTAACGTTCAACATTCGTAGTATGGTCAACAAAATTTATCGATTTATGTAGCAAAGAATACAAAAGCGCGCAAATCCATTCATAAAAACTTACGACCTACCGAATATTTTGTCATACCATATATAACTCAAAATTCGGTTTACTCTAATAAGAAATCGGTATGATTTCACAATATGTATAAGTATATTTCATATTGTAATATAATAGTCCGTTCTATCAGACGAAATTTCAAATAATGGACCGTTTAAAAAACACACGGGCGATTTGATTATATGTTGCAAATCATCCGATTTAAAGTTTTTCAGTGTTATATTTTCATCTTTCAAAATAAGGAAAACGTTTTTGTTTTGTTAGTTTTAGTTATATTTTTAGCTTAAAACATTACGTGAAAAAAATATTTAAGTCAAGAGTTCATAAGAGAGAATTTTTTATATTAAAGATCCATTTATATTTCATACTTTTCTTCGGAACCAAGAGATAAAATTTTCAATAATTCTTCCGCATAGATTCGTTTGAACAATGGTTTGGGTTATATTGACTTATATTGAAAATATTTTTTTTATTTTATGTTGTTTTTCTCTCTCATAAGTGTGTTGAATTCACATGTGAAAAGGGAGAAATGTTGTTGTTGTACGAAATTGATAAATTTTCTATTCTTAGTATTTTTTTGTTATAAACTTTATTTATATTTTATCACTTATATTAATTTACACCACACCGATATACGATTTAAAACTATCGCCGCACTTAATACCGACTCTCTCGGAAATCAATGGTTAGAACGACACAGTCGGGAAGAATAAAATACCAGTCCTTACCGATCTGGCCGCAATTAATCATAAGCTTGTTTCTGTAGTCGAATAAAATTCTAATTCAACAAAACACCGTTCATGCTTACAAATGATTTTACTTATGTTCTGAGCCCGAAAAAAATTCTATGCTGAGCACATAATGGCTTCAACACTGACTCTTTTTACCAGACCGAATAAAATTCCATTTTACTTAAATAACTTCTGAGCTCTCCTTTTGATTCGCTAACTGGCTCATCTAATTAGACGAATAAAATTCAAAACTAAATATGTAGATGTCTTCCAGCAGCTTACCTAGGATGTTTGTTTAGTTTAATTAAGTCAAACAAATCCAAAAAAAATCCTCCTTCGAAGCTGTTGAAGAATCCGTTTACGCATACACATGTAAACACGCATCAGCTGCTTTTATATAATAATCAGCGTTGTAACTTATCGTATTATATTATATATACATATTTCCCTACTGAGCGACAGATGTCAGCTCGGTATAAAATACCTTAAAAAAAATTTGAATTTTAGTAATAAACCATAACATATTTTATAAAAAAAATAATATAATGAATCAACAGATCTAGGGTTTTTTAAGAAATGGACAAACCTCTGTGTGAATTAATACTAAACAAATACTATATTGATGTGAGCAAAAAACGAAATACTGACTTTTGGTCGCTACTAACGACGATATAGAAAACTTAAAAAATTATTACCGTATATTTTGTTTCATTTTGCATTAAAATTTAATAAATATATTGAAGTAAAAATAAAATTAAGTAAGTTCTATTGATTTAATAAATTTTTTAATTGCAAAAATTTCTCTGTTTTTAATTTTTTATAGTTTTTAGTAATTGGTATTATCACTTTGCTGAAAGGTGCAAATTTAAAATGTTATTAATTGAATGAATTATTTACTAATATATATGGTGATTGGTGACTTTTTTATGTGAACAAGAGGAATTTTGGGAACGAGTAATGAGCGCTCAATTTTCTGCTTAGAACTGGGGGGCAACAGAAAGCGATATAGGAGTAAATCCAAACAAAACTGAACTGGTACTATTCTCAACAAAGACCAACATTCCAAGCTTTGGAGTTCAGGCGTTACCTCATAGAAAGCTATAATGCCAGGATTTATACTGACGGGTAAGATGAACTGTCCGTCGAATTTTCTTCTACGTCTATCCTAATCAGATAATGTAAGGAAGTACTGTCAAGAATGGGTAAACTCTTTGAATTTACACATTTTTTAAAGTAATATCACTTAGCAACCATAAACCAAATCGGTAAAAAAGCCTCATTTATGAATCATGTAAAATTTTATATAAATCCAACCAGCAGATTAGATGTTATTGATTTATTTCCAAAAAAAAAAAAAATATATATATATATATATTCTGCCCAACTGTGTATTGTGCTGGGTTTAGGCTTAAAGGCTGAAATTGCTTTTTTTGCATTTCTTTAATCAAAATAATGTTTAATGCTTCAAATTTTATAATTAATATAAATGTCTGTGAACCGGCTTAACCTTAATAAACGATTAACCGAAAAAAGGGTTTTAATTTAACATGTCAAAACCGGTTTTTGAGGCATATCAAAACATTTAAAAATTTTAAAAAGCAAAAATTGTTCGTTTGGGTTTACTTTAAAATATTTCAAATTCGGTTGGTCTCTAATACAATTGTATAGTACCCTCATGATTTTATGTTGGCGACAATAAGGATGAAATTGGGGAAACAAATAAAAAAACAAAACACCAACAACATTACTATACATACTACTCACTTGTGAGTTAATAGTACTAAAACAACATTTAAAAATTTTGTATGGCTAATATATTAGTATAATAAATATATTAAAACTCTGTTAGCTAATTAACCTACTATTTTAATGATAAAAACAAAAAAAAATATCTGGATGTGGAATCATTGGTTAAGATTTAAATTTTATTAAAACAGATAAATTTAAGCAATAGTAGAATATGGGCTTAATGTATTTAAAACTCAAAACTAGATTTTTGTAGTTATAACGTTCTTGTCACAAATAAGTAATATGTATGTATATATTTTTATGTATTCTATGTACTTGCTTTTAGAAATTACACACATTTATCACATAGCATGCTGGTTAAATGCAGAAATTTAAATTTAACCAACGTATAGTTTTTGTTGATTCACCACAGGACAACCAATGTTACATTGACTCCTCGTTAAACAAAATATAATGCTACTGATTTGTGTTTATTTTACTAGGTTTAAAGATAAATATCATCATTACTATTGCAACACACTGTACTCGTTTATATTTAAACATAGACCTATATTGAAGAGTTGTAACATTTAACCGCTATGGTTGTTTTATGGTTTGTTCATTTTGTAAATAGTCTTATTTTTGTTAAATTTTTAAACAATTGGTTTTGCATTATTCTATTGTGGATTTTGGTACAATGTTTTGGAATATGATTCTTTGGACCATATAAAATAAATTCATTCAATATCCCTTTAATTCTTGGGTTTCATGGAAGAGTAATAAAATATATTATTTAATAAAATCTAAGTTTTAAAATATTTATAAACTATCTTTTGATTATTGTTATTTGAAAGTTTGAGTCATATTGAACTTATTATATTAAAATTGGATAAGCATTATATCAGTATGGATACTGTTGATTTAAAAATAAGGCAAAATATGTATTCATTGCAATTATGTATTTAAATAAATATTTCTGAACTTATAAACCACTCCTCGTTTAAATATTTATGCAAGTAAATGTAAATGCAAGTAAAATGTTATACTACAGCTTCATTAGTTTGCTTGGACTTGAGAAATCCCGCATATAATTTATATCAAGTGGGTATCTATGTTATGCATTATTTTCTTTTTTTGCTAAAAAACTAAAACATAAAACTTTTTAAATCACTTTTTTGGTTGCTAGCTCTATTCGCTGGTTAAAGTTACTTGATGAACTTTAAGCTATTCGTTAAACAGTTTTCATTGTTTTGGTTAATAATAAAGATTCATTATAAAAGGTCAAAAAAAAGCAAATTAATAGTTTAAAATAATAGATTTGCTTTAAAATAATTCAATTCTTAAGTTGGGCGGAAACATTTATCTGTTCGTGGTAAACTTGGTAAATATTAAATACAAATCATATATTGCTGAATTACACTAGCATTAACATTTATTAAATAAGGGAATTAATTTAAAGTCGAAATAATAACAATTCAATGGCATCGTTTCATTAAGAGTTAAAGGATAACCTTAAATTCCATGTTATTTATTTATTTATTTATTTATTTATTTATTTATTTATTTATTTATTTATTTATTTATTTATTTATTTATTTATTTATTTATCTACTATCTATCTATCTATCTATCTATCTATCTATCTATCTATCTATCTATCTATCTATCTATCTATCTATCTATCTATCTATCTATCTATCTATCTATCTATCTATCTATCTATCTATCTATCTATCTATCTATCTATCTATCTATCTATCTATCTATCTATCTATCTATCTATCTATCTATCCATCTATCTATCTATCTATCTATCTATCTATCTATCTATATATCTATCTATCTATCTATCTATCTATCTATCTATCTATATATCTATCTATCTATATATCTATCTATCTATATATCTATCTATCTATCTATCTATCTATCTATCTATCTATCTATCTATCTATCTATCTATCTATCTATCTATCTATCTATCTATCTATCTATCTATCTATCTATCTATCTATCTATCTATCCATCTATCTATCTATCTATCTATCTATCTATCTATCTATCTATCTATCTATCTATCTATCTATCTATCTATCTATCTATCTATATATCTATATATCTATATATATATATCTATCTATCTATCTATCTATCTATCTATCTATCTATCTATCTATCTATCTATCTATCTATCTATCTATCTATCTATCTATCTATCTATCTATCTATCTATCTATCTGGAAAGATAAAATATGAACTTAAATAGATCTTGTCAGACGGGATCCACTAAGGCGGTAAAAAAGGGTAAAAACGAGTAAAATAGGTAACCTTATCCTAAACTAATACAGATTAAAGGCTCCGTTACTCTACCGTAAATGTAAATGTAGCGAATCAGCTGACACGTTTTGCTTATGAGAGTTATGTGTGTTTGAGTACTCAAAAACGTAAATGTTACGTAGCAACCTAATCAAATTAGGTCGCTCTACGTTCTTACGTGACAGCTGAAAGGACAGTGTTGACATCTTTTTCGATATAATAAGTTTATCAACTGAACAATTTGTTTTGCTGTTTTCTTCGAAAAAACTTGTTAAAATAATTTAAATAAAGTGCGGAGTTTAATCAATAAATTAAACCAATAAATCTAGCGATTTTTAAACTGAATTTGATTTACTGAAAAAATGTGTAATTTACATCACTGATGTTGATGTGAACAAAACAACAACAAAGTACTGGCTACATTTACGTTTTTTGAGTAAGCACCCACTTACGTTTCCAGTTACATTTACGTTTTTACATTTACATTTACGGTAGAGTAATGGAGCCTTAAAAAAAGTTGAAAAGTCAACGTTATTCATTTAAAAAATACCCTTGGCACCCTTCTATCTTTTAATCCAGTAAGTATAGAAATAAAATGTACATCAAATTAGTACCTAATCAAAAATTGACGAATAGAAGTTTTATACTTTTTGGAAATTCGAACGTTTAATGTGTAAAAATCGTACCAGTTTTTGGTACTTTTTTCACAAAATATTTTTTCCTTTTACTTACACATACATACAAATATTTTAACATTAGATCCCAGTACAATTTAAAAATTCATTGGAATTGTATTTGTTACATCTAGGGAGAATAAAAAGTACCAACAAATCAGGAAATTATATTTCATTTATTTTATTTTTATTACATTAAACCTAGAAACATAAACTTAAGTAAATGTAGTACTAAGTGAGTGAGAATTTAAAAAAGAAGACTTTTTTGTACTTCTAATAGTACTTTTTGAATTTTTTACAATATTGAACCTAGAAACATGAAATTAAAGATACATGGTTCTATATGGGTAAGAATTCAAGAGAAGAACTTTCTGGTACTTTTTCGTTCTTCTAATGGTACTTTTTAAATTTTCTGTAATATCGAACCTACAAATATGAAACTAAAAATATATGTACTTTTAGAAATTTTTATAATAATGAACATAAAATAATAAAATTAATGATATATGGTCCTATGTGGTTAAGAATTCAAGAGGTGGAACTTTTTTGTTCTTCTAATGGTATTTTTTTTAATTTTATATAATATTTAACGTAAAATTATGAAATTAAAGAGAATGAGCAACCATAAAAAGGTACTTTTCGTTATTATAATATAAGTCCTTAATTTTTTTGTAATAATAATTGTCTTTCAAACACGCTCTGAAAGCCCTTTTAGTCACATTCTTCTCTACTAAAATATAATTATAAAAATAATTTGGTAGTTTTTGAATATTAAAGATGTAAGAAACTGGTAACTCAAATATTAAAAAAATTTATTGTTCTTAATGCCGACAGAACACCAATATTATAACTGTTCCCACGGGAGTTAGAAATCATAGTTAAATTTTACGGGTTTTTTCACTTTTGATATTTCAAAGTTTTTATCTGATATTTGTAGGAGTACTTCAAGATCGGATTAAATGCTATCTACATCTATAAAAGTGAATCTGTGTTCTTGAGGCTCCTAATCGAATAAAATTATTAAATTGACTTACCTGACAAATAGCTGTTCTTGGTTGTTGACCCTCCAAGATACAACAGTTGCACCTAAAATTAAATAAAACGAAACCAGTGAATTCAACTTCATCAAACAAAAGAAAAATTGTTAAATTAATAAAAATATTAAAACCATGTTTATATCATGATATAATAAATAACAAGGTAGAATTATTAGAGAGAGTTGTCCTTTTCAAGTCATGTAAAGTCAAATAATTGATGAATTTAAAACAAAAATACACATGAAAAAATTTAAATATGTTTCGTTAACATTTGAAATGTGGAAATATTTGTTGGATATTTTGCGAAATATAACAAGTATATTTTTCAAAATGATATTCTGTGTACAATTCGTTATACACATATTCGATTTTTCACATAAAAAGTTAATTTTTAATTTTGATATCAAATTTTTTAAAAAAATTGTTTTGTTAAGTGTTTTTTATTTTTTACATTTTCTTTTGACTGACTTTTTAAGAAAATAAATTTGAGAACTCTATCTCTAATAATTGTACCTTGTTATCACTGTTGCCAGATTTAACGATTTATCGTCATTTTGACGATTTTTGGGTCTAAAAATGGCCTGTTGACGATTTGACGATTTTTACCCCTAATTTGACGATTTTTTCTAAAAGAAAATTCAGAACTATTTTTACAATTTTTTATATATATTTCATTAAAAGTTGATTAGTTGGTACAAAATATTAACAATATAAATAAAAATCTTCTTAAATTTGATAATGTAAATGGTTCATTTATTAGGAAGGATTTATGAGAACCAATATAATATTATTTTATTACGAAATGGCGAATAAACCCTACAAATGACCTAAATACTTAAATAGTCGAAGTAAGAATCCAAAGACATTTTTGATGAATTCATTCCAAATTAAATTTTGTATATATTGTAGATAGGTTCACAAAGGAGCCTATGTGTTTTTTATAACAAGGTAAGATAAATAACTTATTTTGGTTCGAAAGTCATGCAAAATTACATACAAGTAACCCTCGATTTACGCGATACTTCATTTACGAAATTTCTTTATAACGCGATTCTAGTATTGACCATTTTTTGAAATACAAGTTTTTATTTAAGTCGAACTTGGTATAACGCGTATAAACAATAGTGACAAACTTTGAATTGCGAAAATTACGGTAGCGTATTGGAAAGAATTTATTAAAAAAATATATTATTTAATGAAATAATGGCTACAAAATAAAAAATGTAAATTATAAGCGAAGTGTTGCACAATTGCTTAAATATTTTTTGTAAGATTAAAAAAGGGGAAACGGCAAAATATATAACAAGATTATAAAACTTTCATAAAAGTACAATAAGAACAATCCCAAAAATTTGTATATTTAAATAAGTATGCATAAGTATCTATACGTATAATAAGAAATAAAGACTTAATAGGTAATGTGTACTTGATTTTCATAATATGCCACCAATATAAAATTAATGTAATTTTTATTAAATTCAATTAAAATTTTAATTTTTCATCAGAAAAAGCATAAAAACTGCTCATTAACATATAAAATACGTATTTTTTCATATTGACGATTTTTTAACGATTTCAAATAGTTGATTTGACGATTTTTTTCTCCAAATTTGACGATTTTTCACCAAATTTATCTGGCAACTATGCTTGTTTTTCATTGTATCATGTACAGAACAAATTTATACATGTGAAGAGAGTAATTTTTTGTTTGTGAGCGAATGAAAAGAGTTATTATCTAGTTGTTTTCTATGGTTTATATGTATTACAAATTTAAATTGTATAATTAACCTATAAGCGGTTAACCGATCAAAAGTCACACTTTATGGTTCTTCTCCACACTGACACCATTCAATTCACAACCACTATTATTGAAATGTATTTCTCTAATTGGGCCGAAATCCCGGCGGTACTGCAATACCGGGCCAAACCGTGACAGAAGTGGAGCAAGCTCCTAAACATTCCGTCTGATTACAAAAATCAGTTTAACATTTGTTGTCCTCCGATGGAGAATCTATCAGATGTTAAGCTGATAAGAACAGATACTACACTTTGATCTTAGCCATAAGGCCGAGAAGCGATAACTAAATGCTTAAAAAAATTACATCTTAAGGAAATTATTTTATAAACTAAATGAGAATTATAAACTTGAGAAAATTTCAAAGAAACCCGAATTTAATATAAGTGGTCTTTAGTTAAGGGTTGTGTTGTATTTGGTGTTGTTTCAGGTACCATACGTAAAGTGAAAGAAGATGAAAAATATTACCAATATTAAACAAATTTGTTCACTTATTTTCCACTTAAATATTGTAAAGAATTATTAAAATCAGAGACTATAAGTGTTATAATTTTAAAAAAATAAATCTAATTAAAATTAAATCTTCGTAAATAATTTACAAATATCGAAGACGAAATCTTACGCTTGCCAAACAATAGAAATTATTAGGTGATTAGGTTATTTTTCCTTTATGGCAAGAAATGTTGGTAATTGAAATTTCTTTATTATAATGACATGTTGTTTTTAACGTTTTATTGATTTTTTAATATGGTTTTGATAGACCTCACGATATGTTTTTAAATCTTAAAACGAAAGCAATTTTTTCTCTAACGAGAGCCTAGGTGGACGATTTTTAGCTGGGATTAAGGCAAGGTCTTAACAATTAAAAAAATTATAATCTTGTTCCAAACTGAAGACCAATTTGTTTTATTAATTTTGTCCAGATAGATTTACGATTTGAACCACAACACTACGAGGCCTTGTGCTTATTTATGCTTAAGCAAAAGTCTTGCAAGCGGTTTAGCATACCTTAAGTGCAGGATGTATTTTTCACTGAATGTATTAAACTCTTCTTTTAACAGTAGTGCATTTAGTCTCTATGGATATTTTTAATTCTTATGTGTTAGAATTTTTGAATTAGATTCTATGTGTAGGATCAATACTTCTATTAGTAGCCTTCTCCATAATTGGATTTCATATATTCAAATTGATTTTAAAGCTGTGGGGTTATTGTGCAATTCGATTCGAAAGAATACTCTTTCGAAAACCAATATATTTCAAAACCAATGTATTTCAAATACAACTTGCTATGTTATACAGGATTACACTATTGCTGAGACTAGATGTTTTCAACTTCACAAGAAGCCTATTTTTTTTCTCTATGGCGACGATAAGTACTTAAGTCCAATGTAGGCTAAAGATGTAATTGGTAAAGTGCTAAAACGTCTAAAAATTATAATAAATTGTTCTACAGTAGCAAAGACAATGCTAAATTGTTTTGTAAAGAAAAATTAATATTTTTGTTGCCTTTGTTTCTGGTAAAAATAATTAAAATTACAACTTATAAAAATGTTTTTTTTTTTTTTTTTTGCAGTTATTGGTAATATCGTAAAATAAAATAAAAATAGGTTTAAAACTGACATCTAATAACGTCACATTTACTAAGAAATCTTTTAAAAAAAATCAAAAGTATTTAATGAAAAATTACTTTAAAAAGTATTTAGCATATATTTATAAATTTTCCATGCTTTTTAATCTCATCAAAAGCTAAATCTAGCACTGAAAGTGATTAAATGCCAACACTGAGTAAATCGCCTCTTAAATATAATCTGATTAAGTTTAACAGTTGGATATTTTCCCCTCCTAAAAACTTGAAAAACAAATTCTAAATTACTTAGAATGCCAGACGATTTATATAGTTTTGAAATGTATTTTTCTAATTGGGCCGAAATCCCGGCGGTACTGCAATACCGGGCCAACCCGTGACAGAAGTGGAGCAAGCTCCTAAACATCCCGTCTGATTACAAAAATCAGTTTAACATTTGTTGTCCTCCGATGGAGGATCTATCAGATGTTAAGCTGATAAGAACAGATACTACACTTTGATCTTAGCCATAAGGCCGAGAAGCGATAACTTAAGTCATACAAATTTTACATCTTATGTAAAAGATTTTATAAACTAACTGAGAATTATAAACATGAGAAAATTTCAAACAAAACCGTATTTAATATAGGAGATCTTTAGTTAAGGGTTGTTTTATATTTGGTTAGGTTTCAGGTACCAAACACATTGATTGAATTTAAACACATTAAGAAATTCTGTTAAAAACCCACACAGTAATTGTTTTAATTTTTTTCCTTGAAGATATTTCATACAATAATCTTCCTAATGATCCACTATAACACAAGCCCAAATGCAGTAACCCCTATAACTTTATTTAAAAAATTTTAAATGTTCAAGCCATAGAAAACAACTAGAACTCCAACTTGCTCACAAAAAACCTAACTCAACTGTCAAAAAAACCTAACTCTTTGTATGTGTTAGTAGAATTTTCTACAGAACAAATGTATACGTGTGAAGAGAGAAATTTTTTGTTGCTGAGCGAATGAAAAGAGTTGGAGTTCTAGTTGTTTTCTATGGTTCAAGCATCATTCAATTCACAAACATAAATTATACATTATATGAGGTGATAGAGAAAAATATCAAAAATCCTCTACGACACCAAGTTTAAGTTTACCATAAGCTAAAAGAAAATCCACAACGTAAAGATTTGATGGAACCTAACATATCCATTATAAATTATTTGAACATAATATGGTTATGTTTTTTACACAGAGGACATTACTGGATGTTACTCACACGAAAGACAATTTTGTAAATTCTACTACTTAGGTAGGTAAAATCTTAAGACTTTAAAACAACCCTTAGAAAACTCATATTATTTTCTGGAACTGTTCAATTATTAATGTTATTTAGTTTTCATAATTCTCATTTAGTTTATTATATTTTAAACATAAAATCTCAGTTTTTTGTGTGTTAAGTTATCGCTTCTCGGCCTTATGGCTAAGATCAAAGTGTAGTATCTGTTCTTATCAGCTTAACATCTGATAGATCCTCCATCGGAGGACAACAATGTTAAACTGATTTTTGTAATCAGACAGAATGTTTAGGGGCTTGCTCCACTTCTGTCAAGGGTTGGCCCGGTATTGCAGTACCGCCGGGATTTCGGCCCAATTAAAAAATAGATTTCAAAGTTGTTTAAATAGTATTAGGAAAATTTCAATTAGGGATATTTTGAAATTAATTTTCAAAAGTTTCTGAAAAACAATATCAATAGTATTTTAAATGGCTTAAAGAAGAGGATATTAATTAAAATAAATTTTATTATTTTAATTAAAATAAAACGTAACTTTAAAATGAGAAAAATATTTTTTTGATATGTTTTTTTATCTTCGCCATGTATTAGACGGATTTAAGATGAATTCATTTAGCAACGTAAAGATAATTTTATAAGGATAAAATCAGTATTTCAAAATTATACTATACCGTTGGGAAAATAATATTTTAACGATTTTTATATGATGTCAGCAATAAATGTTACTTTCAATTAAGCAGCAAGTGATTCAATTTTACTAAAAATTACCTACCAAATTTTCTTAATCTAGGATTTCCTTACCAATCATTAACAACTCGTTCCAGCTGAAAATGATCTCACATTATAATTTTGACTGCTAAACCGTAAAAAAACGTGGATGCTGTTTACATGCCTCGATAACAATCGACACTGTATTAGAAACCAAATTTACAACAATATCAACAAAAAATTAGTTCATTGATTCCAATCGTAACCAAATGACAAGAAACACATGAATTGAATGAAAGCGCTATTGAATTTAAGAAATGAATGAATAATAAACATTATTCCACTCAGTCACTCACTCATATGAATGTTCATATACATAAGGGTTTAACACAACAATTTATAAGCTAGAATGAGTGAGTGTAGTGATCTATGTGCGATTGAGTATCGCTGTGCCTGTGTACGGTTATTATATCCATAGACACTGTACTTACTTTTTAAACAATTACGATACCGACCCACGTAAAAAAATACAAAACAAGTACAAGTAATTCATACACATGTATTGAACTAAAATAAATTTTTAAGAAAAAAAAAAAAAAAAAAAAAACGAAAAAAAATTAACTACAACGGCGGACAAGTTTTTTAATATTTTTTCTATAGTTTCTAACAATATACAAAATAGTAAAAGCTAAAAAAGATAAAATAATGACACACAACTTAAAAAAAAACGAAACATATTTATGTACGAAATATCAAAAAAAAAAAAAATCAACATTTACGCATACAAATACAATGTGGAACAAAAGTTTAAGAGATTTTTAGAAAATATCTGTTAATTTAATTTTTCCCAAATATTTTGCCTGCAGACGATTAATGTTATCTATTGGTATTACTACATGCCGCCCACAGGTTTTGAGGTTGGTCAAAGTGTTAGCTTCTCCAAAAGGGTGTAGATAGGGCACCCCTCTTTTTAAAATGTTCTCTTCCCATAGCGGTAAATGATATTTGTAATATTTCTATTATCCTAAATACTTAAGATATTTTGTTTTTAATTTAACTCCTTTTGATCCTGTTAAAACGAAATAGAATGTGATTAAAGTTCATGTACTTAAAATAAATAAATAAAAATTCAATAAAATAATATAAAAAAAACAATTGGTGCATTAAATTACATTTTTGAAAATTTTATGAAATCTCTATCTTGTCCTTTGTTGCTTGAGCTTGAGAATAATATTGGAGAGGACGTGGCGATTCCAACAGTTGGGCAAATGACACCAGGGTTAGTCATTGATGTATCAATGATAATTTTTATCACACTTTAAAGGAATTTATTAATACAGTTATTAATTTCGCGGATTTCTAAATAACAATCACGTCTGCCTCTGGCCATATGTAAATTGAAGATGAAAATAAAATTTAATGATTGAGATCATCGATAAACGAATTTAAAACGATGACGAATGGTTCCCCTTCTATCCTATCTATTGTTTTTCATAATTGAACAGAAATGATTAAAACACTTATAAATAACGATACTGGAAGAAGAAATAGACTTGATAGAATAAATGTTATTTTATGTTTTTTTTTTTTTGTTATACCCTACACCACACAGTGTTTCCAAAACGCTTTTTAACACGCATTTACATTAAGATTTCTTTTGAAAATATTAAAAAAAAAAATTATAAATCCCGAAACAAAAAACATATTTTATCCGTGCCACCTTTTGCCACCTTTTTGGAAAAAAAAAACCCAAAAAATGTAAAATATTTTAGAAAAATTTTAGGGGCAATATTAAGCCCGCCAAGTTAAACAAGCGCGAATTATATTCGGCCCGGCCGAATCTATATCTATATACGGAGGGGGCGGTGAAGTGGGCGGACCACGCCCATTTTTTGTTTCCGTGTTTACATTGGTCCTTGAAGTATTTGAACACAATTTCGTTGATTATCACCTTATATGGGAGGTGGGCGGTAAAGTAGGCGGACCACACCCATTTTTGGTTTCCGAGTTTATATCGATCCCCGAACTATACGTACCGATATTGCCCATTTTCAATACCAAACAAACCTTATATAAGACAAATATTTGTGCCAAATTTCATCCCCCTACGTTGCTTCGTTCGAGCCCTATCCTGCTTTCAACAGACAGACAGACGGACGGACATAGCTAGATCGACTCAGAATCGAACCAGGACCCAGAAAATATATACTTTGTTGGTCTTAGATGATTCCTTCGACATGTTACACACGGAATGACAAAATCAATATACCCCCCATCTTTTTGATGGTGGGTATAAAAAAACTAAACAAATGAGCCTAAAAATTAGGTAAAAATTTATTTTGACCCGAATATCTTTTAAACTAAAATAGATATGACTGCGTGTGTGAATGCTTTAAAATCAGATATTGTTGGTTGTAATACTCTTATAAAACATGTTGAATCGGATACAGCTGAAAAATTTTCAAAAATTGAAATTGAAAATAATGCTCTGTACATGAAATTTAACAGGCCTGATATAGTAATAAATGGTTTGCCTGACTGCTTGAAAAATATTAAAACTACTATCATTGATTTAGCTTCATTCTATGATATTTCAATCACCCAGCAAGATATTAACTTGGCTTTTTATACCAATAACAAAAAATCAGTTCTGGTTAAATTTAACAGTGTATTTCTGCGTGATGATATTATGCATGAGTATTTTAAAACAATTAAAAATCAACCTCTTAAGGGATCGGACTTTATTACTGATGCTCGAATTCCTGTGAAATTACTTGATCGGCGTGTATTCTTAAATGATCACTATTCTCCCCTAGCGGGTAAGCTTAATGCTTTGTGTCTTAAATTAAGACACAATAGAATAATTAATAAATTCAAAATAATCAATGCTATGAAACCTGTTGCGGTGTTAACTATGCCAGATAATAAGGTGTTGGAACGAGATGTTGTTGGATGTGCAGAACTGTTGGAATCTGGTGTTGTTGTGGGTTCATGATGTTGCTGTTGGGCGGTAAACTTGTTAAATTTTAAATCTAAATTTAGCTTTATATGATGGCAAGTTTCTACTATCATAGATATTAGTTTAAAGTCATTATTGATTTATGGTATTTTCAAATCTAAAATTTTTTATGGATAAATTTATATTTTTTTCTTAATTGATTCTTCTTATAATTGTTACTTTTTGGACTTGTAACTTTCTGATTATCTACAACAATTGAATTAAAACTTGATATGATTTGAATTATTTTTACTATTGTATTGTTCATTTACATATGAATTATTGATCTCTTTTTCTTTGGATCAGCTGATGATAGCTTGATACCTTTTGTTTTTTGTACATATATTATTATGAATAGTTGTATAATTTTTAATATATATCTTATTTTTAAAACCTATTATATATCTTGGTTCCCCGTTATAATGTTTTTTGCTATTTATGATGTCGGTTAGTGATAACATGGGTCCTGTAATTAGTGGCCATTCTTATTTAAATGCTACTTTAAGAGGTCATCGTGGTAAACTTAAATTTGCTCATTTAAACTGTCGAAGTATAAGACCTTCGTTTAACTCAACCAAATTTGATGAGATTAAAACAATTCTTAGTGATAATACGTTCAATTTGTTTGCTATATCTGAAACGTGGCTTGATGGAACAATATCAAATCGTACTTTGAACGTTCCAGGATATGTTTTCTGTAGGAATGATCGTCCTACTAGGGGTGGTGGTGTAGGTTTTTTTGTTAGTAATGGTCTTAGATTTAGATCGGTTTTTAAAGCTAATGTAACGGGTATTTGTGAATCTCTTTTTATTGAATTACAGTTTGATGATGTGAAGGTTTTATGTGGAGTTGTTTACTTACCTAAAGAGATATTAAGGTCTTTGAAGATCATCATAGTTTTCTCTTTGCTAAATACTCGAATATTATTGTGGTTGGTGACTTTAATTATAATTTATTTGACTTAACGAAATCACGAAGGATGCGGGATCTTTGTATGCGGCAATCATTATCTATTGTTCATAATTCTAGACCAACGCATTATGACTTAGCTTACAACTGCACATCCTTACTGGATTATTTTTTAGTAAGCAATAGATCATTGATTAGTCTATCTGATCAAGTGCAATGCCCAGTTATTTCAGATCATGCTTTAATTTATGTTTGTATTAACTTTAAACCTACATGTGTACAGGACTTTTTTGAATATCGAGACTATACTAATATTGATTGGAATGGACTATTTCTGTGCTTGTCAAGTTTTGATCATAGCCTTATTCTTAATTCAACTAGTGTTGATGCGAAGTGTACATTTTTTTCCAACTTGATTACTGAGCTATTTTCATATGTTCCTATTGTAAGGAAAATGAGAAAGAAGAATGATGATAGATGGATGAAGTCAGATGATATTACTCTTTCTAGATCTTTGCGGGATAGAGCTTATTCTATTTATAGGGCTGATCGTTCTCAAGATAATTGGAAGATGTATTGTAAACTACGAAATAGAGCGAAAAGTGTAATACGTAAGGAGAAAAGAAAATACTATTCACAGCTTTTTAGTGGGTTGGACTCTGCTGGTTTGTGGAGGACTTTAAAGAATCATGGATGTGTTGATGATGATGATGATGATAGTCTTGCTGTTGGTGTTGATGTTGAAGTCATGAATTCTTTTTTTGTGGGTGATTATAATCCGGTTGATTGGTCTAATTTTCGTTTTGATAATGACTTGGATTCAACAACTTCCTTCTCTTTTCGTTGTATTGATGTTAATGAATTGGCTATAGCACTTGGTAAAGTGAAATCTGGTTCTATTGGATCTGACTGTATTCCTATTAAATTTCTAAAGCTTATTTTCCCCCATATTTCAAATCTGCTATTAGATTTAATAAATTTCATCCTTATGACGTCTATATTTCCAATCTCTTGGAAGACTGCACGTGTAGTACCTATTCCTAAATTAAAAACTGCAAATAATCCTGATGATTTCCGACCGATTTCAATCCTACCAGCTCTATCTAAAGTTACTGAACATATTATTAATGATCAGATACACCAGTCGGTTGGGATGAACATTATTGGTTCTCAGTATGCTTTTCGCAAGGGCTATAACACAACTTCTTTATTACTTAATATCACTGACTCTATTAGGGGAGCTATGAATGCAGGTGAATTAAGTACTTTAATCTCTCTTGATTTATCTAAAGCATTCAATTCTGTATGTCATGTAAAATTGATAAGAAAGCTTAGGGACAAATTTGGGTTTTCTGTTTCAGCATGTAAACTTATTATTTCCTATCTTGATGGTAGATCACAATTTGTTGAATTTAGGGGAGTTAAATCAGGTCTACAATTTCTACACTCTGGTGTCCCTCAAGGTTCAGTTTTAGGCCCCTTATTATTTATACTCTATATGAATGATATTTACTTACATGACAACTTAAGAGTCTGTGAAACATTTCTTTTTGCGGATGATATTTTTTTGTTATTCAGGGGCAATTGTGGTACTCCTGATGCTTTTATGAATGAAATTAATAACTGCCTGAATTGTGTTTTACAGTGGTCTTTGGATAATTCACTTTCCATTAATCCTTTAAAAACTAAGGCGATTGTGTTTGGTGCATTGGGTACCTCATTACCTCTTTACTTCTATCTTGGTGATGTTCAGATTGAAATTGTTGACAAACATAGATGTTTAGGAGTTGTTCTTGACTGTGAGCTGTTGTTTTCTCGTCATATTGATTTAATAGGTGGTAAAGTATGGAGTACTATTAGAAAAATATACTCTACAAACATGTATATACCTTTTCATGTTAAAGCTAGATTAGCCCATGCTCTACTTATGCCCCAAGTTATTTATTGCCTTGAAGTAATATCTGGAACTTCTATGGATACTCTTGCTAAATTGCGACGAATTGTGAATATGATTGTCAGATTTGTCTTCAATGTGAAACGTTGGGATCATATTTCTTTTTATGTTCGTCAGTTTCTTGGTTGTTCATTTCTCAATTTTGTCAAATTTCGTAATCTTTTACTATTTCATAGTGTTATGAAAAAAGGCTTTCCATCTAGTTTGGTTAATAAGTTTGAATTTTTAAGATCTACTAGAAATCCGCAAATCTGTATTCCTAGGATTTATAGATTGAGTTTTGAAAGATCCTTTGTTGTTAGGATTGCTCGGTGTTGGAACTATCTACCTCATGATCTAAAAGTATTCTCACACTCTAATAATGCTTTTCGTCTCAAACTCTTAAATTACTTTGCTGACCTAATTTGATTTCTAATGATTACTGGTGCTTATAATGTTTCAAGAAGATTTGTATTTATTCCATCATATATATAAAAAATATGTAAAAATAAATAAATATATAAAAATGAACAGTTTATCTCCTATTTATATATTTCCACTAATTGGACCTATTATAATTATAATTGTTATCCTTACCTTTGTAACTCACTAAAATATTTATTTTCTTGTTTGCATTATGGCTGGGGAGCCAATAACATTATTGTTTATTATATTACTGCTTTTTTTCTTTGTTAATTTTTATTATTGATTAATTATTATTCAGTATTTGTAATACTAAGTAATACATATTTAAATTTGGCCTATATGGCTTTGTATTGCTTTATTGAAATGAAATAAATAAATAAATAAATAACCTGCACATATAAGCGTATTTTTTGTAGAGATTTACAAGGACTATCTATCTATAAAATTTCTTTTCTGTCATATCATAAATGAATTTTTGGCGATTTTTCAAAAAAATTACATACCCGAGATGGCCAACTTTGGAGAGACACCCACTTCCCTCCTGACCCGCTAGGAACTTCTAAACCTCCAAATCAATTCGAAAATAATCTGACCAAGTGAAAATTCAATATTTTGGAAACAATTGATCTTAGAGTTTTCATTTTTCTTTTCATGTCTTCAATATTTTGAGACAACTATTTTGCGCTCTTCAATTCACATTTCACAAGAGTCCAATATATCTCAACTGATCTTAGATCCGGACAATTTAGAGATTGACCTCCCTTGGTACAAAAATTGTTATTGTTTTTATATCACTCCAGAGCTTTCTTACCGTAGTGACATGATGCTAAATCGATTCAAAAATGTGTGAACACATTGAGCTATTATGAAAGGAAGAAGCCTTTTTTGCAAACATTCTTTGATGTATATTTCGATATTTAAAGAGCCGAGTTTAACAAAGTTAAAGTTGTCATACCAGAAATTTTGCTGCATTTGGGTCCTAAATTTATCTCCAACATTGCCTCGACAATAAGCAACATAAGCAGTTTGACACAGAAGCTGCGAAGATTCAGCCAGCACACACGTTTCGTCGTCAATTATACAACATGAGTATTTTTGTATGAAATTTGTTTTTAATTTCCGTGCCCTGTTCTTGGCATCTAAATTTTTTTTGCAGCATTCCTGTTTGGACTTTTTTGGACTTAATATGTTTTCAACTCTGCATTAGCTTTAACTTTTCGCACCAAATAGTCAGAAGTGTTTGGAGATATTTTCAATATGATTTAAATTTTCTGGCCTTCCCAATATCATGTGAACATTGTCAGTATCAGGTCTAATTCTCCTGATACTGTTAATAACATTGCAAACAGTTTGACGGCAGACCTTTAATTCTTTAGCCAATTATTTGTAGGACTAATTTGGATTTCTTTGAAAATTTTTAATAATTTGAAGCACGTACATCTTTTTCGTCACTCATTTAGGTTTGGAAAATTTTTCAGAAAAATTGCGATTTTTTTTTCTTTTAGTAAACAATTGGGTCTGGCAACGCCAATTCAATGAAAGATATTTGCATTTAAATTGATTTACATATTCGTTTTCGCTTTCAGTATCAAAAATAATAGATATACTTAATTTGTAATTTTCATATTACTTTGAATTCTACTGTTCCTGTTTGATTGTTTTTACGTAATAGAATAAGAAAGCTTGCATTAGGTTGAAAATATTATAAAGAAATAATATTCTAATATAGAAAATGGAAAGAAACAATCATTGTACCAAATAGGAGAGAAAAATTATTAAAAACAATAGAAAAATGCTTGAATAGCGGCTTAGGAAGATATCATTTTATACAAAATGTCTTATCTAAACGATAGAAAATGTCTTATCTAAACGATAGAATAACTCCAGAAACAGATCTTAAAAAAAAAAAACATTTAAGTCCGAATATGAAGGTGAAAAAAATGGAGACATGTTAATTAGTGGTGAAACGAAAATTATATTTTTTTGGAAACCACTACCAAAGCAGTGTCCACCGCGCTAGAGGTAAGAAATTCCACGAGTAGTTCACAAAGATGACTGTTTAACAAGGAGGTGAGAACATAAACATTTGGTAATGCTTTTAATGAAATTGTGTTGGTCCTTTTCATTATATGGATAAATACAATGATCGCAGAAGGGTACAGGAAAATAAGAGAAATGGTTATATTTTCATATGCCTTAGATAATATTTCATTCACTTTGGACATTCCAGCAAAATACAAATACAGTACCAGATTAATTAAGAATAGGTTCTTCCTGAATTATGTCAGTGTTTAAAGATGTCTAAGTCAGTATCCGAAACAAAATGGAGATGATAAATAGTATAAAATATAAAAAATATGATACAATACCCCATTAGAAACTTGTCAGAATTTGATGTCTAGTAGCCCTGATAAATACAGAAAGTTTACCAAAATAAGGATAGATATATAGAATATTAGTCCTTTTTTACATTACCGAATAATTTTTAATAAAAACCTAACTAGTTTTTAATTTAGGTTAGAGATGTCCATTTCATAGCACAATTGTGCTGGCTGAGTTCACACGTATTCTCACGCTCTTTATTTAATAGCTGCTGAGAGTGCAAAGAGTTCAAAATGCACTGGAAAAAATGTTGTAGGATAAAATTGTGGGGATGGTAATAATATTTTTTATGGCAATATTAATAGATTTAAGTGTAAAGAAAGCGAAAGTGCATAAAAACAATAAGTATTATATAATAAAGCACCGTGTATAACCAACGTATTTCGTTTATTAAACCCAATTTTCTTTGAGTGCATTTTTTCCACTCTCACAAACACAACTTTATTTTTAGTAATTGAAATCCCTAATCTAGGTATTTTTCTTTTAAATATATCTATTATTATGAGCATCAAAATTGGTTACATAGCAATGTTTAATCCAATATAATTTATCATTTATTTAGCTTTATTTGTACTTTTTTAATTGGTAAAAATAAGTATGGACTGATTTTTTATTTTTAAATAAATGAAAACCTGCGTTTTTTCTTCCTTACATAAATCGAACTTAAGTGTATCTATTGTGCAGATGTATACATATGTATGTTTAGCGCATAATATAAAATGTTCTATCTGGGAATAATAACAAGGCTTTGTGAATCTATTTTATTTATCTGACCTATACAAATTCGTGTACAATATGAAGCGATCTTTAACTAAAACACCTCCAAATAGTCGTGAGAATGGATCAATCAGATGTCAATATCTTCACAGAAATATTTTAGATTGAATAACGATTACTGTACGATGGTAGATTAAAAATCATCTATCTATTAAGAAGAAATTAACTGAATGGTCAGACCAATTGCAGATTTAAAATTAAATTTCATATATTTATAATTAAGCTAGAGACTTGAAATTTCAAGTAACCTGTTTTCTAACGATCTGTGAAAAGGCACAATGATAAAACTAGTACAAGGATAGTTATAAGGATAAAGTGGTTACAGTGCCTTGATTTGTATGGGGACAAAAAAAGTTGCGAATGTTAAAATATCTAATTTTTTCTAACCACCGTCAGACAAAAATCTATTTTAATTCGTATATATTAGCTCCTCAAGTTTGATGTGAGATTTCTTCTCAATCGAGTATATCCATTGCTTAGCAGGAAGTTTCGAGCTAGAGGATTTGGATGAATTTCTAGCCTCCTAAAATATTTCTCAGTATGTTCTGTTATTACATCTTTCACATAGGGGACATTTAGATCCTTATGAATATTTGAGTTTTTAACTTACTATGGTGCCGCAATTATTATCCCCAAAATCTTGTTTTGACGTCTCTAAGGCCATGCCCCATAACTGAATACCATAACTCCATATTGGCTTTAAAATTGAGTTATACAAAAGTAGTTTACAATCTAAAGTAAGTGTTGAGTTTCTGCCGATAAGCCAATTTATTTGAAGTGCTTTCAGTTTCATTTGTTTCAACTTGGCATCAATATGAGATTTCCATGTAAGACGCCGATCAAAATGGATACCGAGGTATTTGACCTCTGATTGCTGGGGAATAACTTGGTTATTAATAAAGATGGGTTGGCATGTTTCTCTACGCAATGTAAATGTTATGTGAATGCATTTTTGCTCATTTACCTTTATTTTCCATTTACGTAACCATCTTTCAATATATGGTCTTGCAAGAGCCGAGATGCTTCTTGGGGGCTATCATGTGTACTTAAGATAGCTATGTCATCAGCAAATGTTGATGTATGGGTTCGATTATTAGTTGGCATATTAGAGGTGTATATTAAGTACAACAAAGGACCTAGTATACTACCTTGGGGTACTCCTGCTTCAATGGGCTGTGGATTACTTAAAAAGTCTCCCTCTTTAACAATAAATTTTCGATCAGTTAAATAGCTTTCCAATAATTTATGTGTATTAGTGGGTAAATTTTGCTTTATCTTATATATCATGCCATAGTGCCATACTTTGTCAAAAGCTTGCGAAACGTCGATAAAGAGAGCAGAGCAATACTTCATTTCTTCAAACGTTTTGTTTATAACATTTACAAGTCTGTGTGTTTGTTCGATAGTGCTGTGTTTTCTTCTAAATCTGAATTGATGATTGGGTATACATTGGTTTCGATTCAATAGAGGAGTTAACTTATTCATTAAGAGTTTCTCAAATAGTTTTGACATATTTGATAATAGACTTATATTTAGGTCTATACGATTCTACTTTTGTGTGATCTTTTCCTGGCTTAGGTATCATGGTAACCAATATTTATTCAGTGATAAAATTCGTTTTTTGTTCTGAGCTTTATCATTTTTTTAAGGTTTTCAAAAAAATCTTAATGTAAATGCGTGTAAAGTAAATCCAGAGGAATTTGGGGAAAAGGTCTGCCCACGAGCCCTATCCTATTTTTTTTATACTAAATCATATTTATACCCGCTTGTAAGAATTAACCCATTTCTTACCACTACCCGATCCCAGTAAGATAAATTAATAAAATTTGGTGTGGGGTCTATTTTAGTGATTGTGATCATAAAATCGAAAGATTTGTGATCCTAGCTATTTTAGTTTCCGAGATATCGGGTGTTGCGAAAATGCATCAATGGTCAATTAGGGGTATGTTGTTTCGCTCATATAAGAAGTAGACGCACAGTGGGGTCAAACGCAAAATTTTTGGTAATAAATCTGTATCTCCTAAACTATTAGTTGGATTAAATTCAAATGTATGGAAGAGTTGCAGAGGAGGACCTGAGCTTTAAGAGTTTCCATTCTGATGGATAATATTCAAGGCGTTATATAGCGTTAAAAATATGAAGTATAATATTTAATGCTATCCGGGGTAGCTCCAAAAGCATCTTGTTACTAATTTTATCAATACTTGGTAGTTTTTTAGAGTTTAAATCAACAATAGCCTTGTCGATCTCTCGAATCTCAAAACAAAGGGGTTCAACTGCTCTGAATTGGGGTACAACGGGTGGCAACTCAATTACGTCATTTGATACGTTCGGGGTAAATACATTTTTCAGATGACTTACAAACAGATTCCCTTTTTCGGTACCATTTCTTTAATATAACATCATACATTTAATATGACATCCCAATCAATATAGTTGGTTTTTAAATATCATCTAAGCCATCATATCTTCTAAACCAGGAAAATTTAATATAAAATATGCTGAATACCTCCTCGAAATCAGAAATAAAAAACGACGTATAACTTCAATCACACGTTGTATTTCAGATACATATTCGGTTCTTTATACTGAATAATTTTTTATACCCTACACCACCATAGATGGTTTGGGTATTTTGTGAACTTCGGACCCTCACCTTAAAGTATACCGTTCGACTGAGAATAATTTTCTAAATCGATTTAACTCCGTCCGATTTGTCCATCCGTCGGTCCGTCTGGTCGGCTATCTGGCTGTCCTTGTAAAGCTTTTGCGGAAAGTTCAGTTCGCAACTTTGAAGATAATTTAATGAAATTTGGTACATATGCTTTTTTAAATAAGGACGAAGCCTATTGAATTTAGTTAGGATCGGCACAATATTTCACCTAGCCCCCCTACAAATGTCCTCTCGGAACAGAGCCTTGATACTTATAGAAATATTTTCATGCAATTTGACACAAATAAGTTTTATATATATAAGTATAAATGGATATGGATAACTGCCCATATCACCAATATGAACACTTTTTCCGAAAAATAAATTTTTTTATAAGCATAAATGAGAGTACAAAATTTTATGAAGATCGGTCCATAATTTACCATAGCTCCCATATAAGACCCAATTGCGGGAATCACCCAAAAGTGTATAAATACATTTGAATGTTAGTATCGATGTAATATTCTGTATTAGTAGGTCCCTTTCCGAATTTTGGTACACATAGACAATGGTGTCAGACTTGACCGACTATATCTTTTTTTCTCGTTTTAATATAATTCCAAACTGTGCTGTAAATAGTTATTTGATTTTCATTTGTCAATGTAACGAACAAACATTATTCGAGTGAATACACTAGATAACTTCATCGGATGGTGCCTCAAATTCTTAAATAAATAAGATTTAAGTAAAATTATAGCAAATCTGCACTATAAAAATAGTAAGAAGCAACAATCACAGGGCATTTAGGAAAGTCGTTGAATCGAAGAAAAAGTACATATTACATAACGGTATTTATAACCCTAATTTAAAATATACCCCTATGCAAATTTTACTAAAACGTCGATTTAAAGCTATTGGACATTTTCATTTTTTATAGTACTTTTTTGTACATCACTGTATAACACACATAATCAAAAAAACAAGTACTTAGTCAGTGTTATATACTGATGATGAAAAATATATTTACACAATTGGGAAGAGATTTAAATCTTAGATCTATGTTGATATGTACATATGTTTATAGAAATAAAAATTAGGCTACAGTTATAAATAAGTTTGTATGTATGTATATATTTTGCAGTGTGTACTTACATATACAGTATACATATGTAAATAATAGTAATAATATATAAATGTATGGGTATTAGTATATGAGTATGTACCTGTATTTTAAATTCATTATATTTCTGTGATCAGTAATAATACACTTAACACGAAAAATTTGTTTCAAAATCATATAAATAGTACTTATATAATAAATTTTATATTCCGCAGACATCTGACAATATTGATTAACTATCCTTATTTGTTTGCAACCTTTAAAGGATTAGTCCAGGAATACAGTAATTTTTAGCAAAAGTGATTAATGCCCTAAAATGCCCAAACATTAGATTTTTTGAAAAGCCAACTCACTATTAAAATGGACTATTAAAATGGAAAATTTTTTTGTCGTTAGGTGTATGTTCAATAAATTAAAACAATTTTGCGTAGTTTATATACAAAGAACATAGAAAATCAAATTGTATGTAAAAAGAGTTATTGTTTAAATATTTTTTTTAGTTTTTTCTTCGTTGCCAAAAACTATGCCTACTCGTTTATAATTTGACGCAAATACTTCGTGTATAGATATGAGCGTACTTTAAATTATCGTTTACAAGTTTTTGTAACTAAATTGAAAATAGGCCAAATAGTTTTCTTAAAATTTCACACCATGTATATATTAAAAATAATTATTTTAAAAGTAAGCATGCATTTGCATAAAAGCAAATTATTATGTAGAACTAAAAAATGAGAAAATCATATGATTGATGGAAGTATTTTTTCAAACAAAATATTGGACCAATTCTGGAAATAAAATTACATATAGAAAAACAAATATAGTTTTAAATAAAAATAATTTGTTTTTTCTCACTCAATTGGAAGATAAAATTTTAATTTCATTCTCAACTAAAATTTAAAATAATTAAGATTGTTACAATAAAAATATGATCAAATTAGCTTTTTAAATTTTTATTTTAGATAACTCTGCCTTGAGTTATTAGAAGTGTAGTTATTAGAGCTATTATTACCGACAAATTTCAAAAATTTTAAGATTAAATCAAAGCACGGTCAAAAATATCGCAAGGTATTATAAAAATGCAAATTTTCTGGCAAATAAAAACCAGACAAGATGTTACCAGTATTAATAATTCTTTAATTCACTTTTCAAAAAGAAATTAATTTTATTATCCTAGCATTCATATTTATTTAATTTATAGACTTAAATTCTTTTATTTCATATGAATTGAGTTAATTCTTTAAAGAATTAATTCCATAAAAAATTTACAATCACTTATGGTGTTGATTACATTTAGTCAGCAGCAGTTTGCAGTGCTGTTTCATTTAGCCCAGTTTCTAAATTCACTGCGCTGCATTCAGATTGAGAGCGAGACAAAGAGAGTGAGCAAATAAATGAGAGGCTAAAATACACAAGTAGAATAAAGATAGATGGAGGTTCAAGATTTTCGTTACATTAAACCTCCTGTTATTTTTAAAATAATAATGAAAGTAAAATTTTTTTCGTAATTACGTTTAAAGTGTCAATTCTAAGATATTTACAAACAAAACAAGTGCGAATATATTCGGCCCGGCCGAATTTGAACACAATTTCGTTGATTTTCACCTTATATGGGAGGTGGGCGGTAAAATGGGCGGACCACGCCCATTTTTGGTTTCCGAGTTTATATCGACCCCCGAACTATACGTACAAAATTTCGTTGTCGTACGTGCTTTTATTTTATTGTACGTGCTTTTATTGAAATATCAGCAGAAAAGTATTTAACGGATACCCTGTGTTTCTAGTTTTTAGCCCATAACTTTTTTGTTTATTAACCGATTTTGCCCATTTTCAATACCAAACAAACTTTATATAAGATAAATATTTGTGCCAAATTTCCTGCTTTCAACAGACAGACGGACGGACATAGCTAGATCGACTTAGAATCTAACCAGGACCCAGAAAATATATACTTTGTGGGGTCTTAGATGATACCTTCGACATGTTACACACGGAATGACAAAATCAATATACCCCCCATCTTTTTGATGGTGGGTATAAAAAGTAATAACTAAGAACGACTTTTAATGATTTTTTCTTTTTTTTTTTTTTTCTTTTTCGAACAATAGCATTCTTTCAAGGTTAACATTATTTATTAAATAAAACAAGATGTTTTGATTATTGATTCGTTTTTGTTTTATTATATTATTCGAAAATTACACAGGTCAAGAAAATCGCAAAAAATTTTATATCTGGAAAAAGTCAACAATATTATTATTCCTTAGGCTTTATATAGTGTATAAAGTCAAATGAAAATTTTCCATCACGTCACATTTTTAACCCATTGAGAACCAAATAAAATTTGTTTCCTTGAAAAGTTTTTAGGTTATAAAATTTTCCAGCTAATAGATAGGAGCAATTTTTCACACATGTTTTATAGGCAAGACATGGGGCTACAAAAATGTAGTACTAGTAAAGTCCCTAACTTCTTACACATAACCCTAGAAGTCGTAAAAATCAAGAATTTCTCAATTAACACTCATAAAACCATTGAAAAATGAGGGATAAGGAGTGAGTCTATAGGGGAAATTTGTATTTTATCCCAGCAAAAACTTTACTTACCCGGTAAGCTAACATATTACATTGTTAAAAAACGGTAACTACTTATAATTCGGGTGAAAAACTCATTACCTTTATATGGCGATGTCCACGAATTCATGGGTCCCCATTATTAAAGTACTTATTTTAAACAATCAAATAAGTAGTTAATCAAATTCTACAAAACTACAAAACTACAAAATTGATAAAAAAATAAAATAAAAAATAGATGTGTTTAGTTTGGGTTTGAACCGTGAACCTTCTGAGTGCTACTCAGTCGCTCTAGCCAACTGAGCCATTGCAGAACTAAATGAACTTGTTGTTTACTGGTAAGTAGTTATTCCACTACTCCAAGAAATTAGAAAAATAATGACAACTCATTACCAGGTAATGAGTCTAGTAAGTAGTAGTCATTACCAAAAGCCAACAAATTTTAGCTGGGATATAACTGATACAAGACCACATTGACAGAAAATGCATAGACACAAAAGTATAGAATATGCCATGTCCCTAACATGCCCTCCATAGCACCTAAAAGTCTTTAAAGTTGCTAAAAGCACTGACAAAATTGGAAAAATATGCGAAGAACAATGGGATCTTTTGCACCAAAATACTGTTACTGAGAGATTATATCAACGCATATGGAATCCTAATTTGGTGACAGACTTTTACAGCTTCTTAATATGAGAAAAAATTTATAAATAGTACATTCTTAAATCCTAATTAAAGAAAAAATCCAAAAATTTTTCAATGAAGTTCAAAATAAGAAACATACATATATTTTAAAATTGTGATATCATGGAAATGTTTTATTTAACTTTCTACACTATATTGAGTATAAGGAGTTAAAATTAGGCCGAATTATTCGCGATATATTTTTCTTATAATTTTTTAACTCTGGTATTTAAATTTGGATTTTTATTTTTTCATACTTTTGATGGATACATATTTTCTGTCAGTGTGATTATAACAATTTTACCATTTTTAATATCTATGGTTTTTTGTCTGTTATACAAATTTCCCCTCTACACCCACTCCTTACCCCCTCATTTTTCATTGGTTTGATGAGGTTTAATTGAGAAATTCTTGGTTTTTACAACTTTAAAGTCATCTATTGGCTACGTATGGGAAAATTTTATAACCTAAAACCTCATCATGAAACCATATTTTCTTTGGTCCTCAATGGGTTAAAAATGTGACGTGATGGAAAAAAAACCGAAATGTTCCTGGTGCTTGGAATGACTATACCTACAATATCTGCACATGATTTTCCAGATACTTTTTTAATTTTGACTTGTGTTATAAATAATGAGAATAGCCATTATTATTCAATTTAACCTAAAAAATTCTATTTGGAGGGGACTTATAAAGATTATAACAATGAAGGCTTACTCCGACTTTTTATAATCTCTTATGAAAAATAAATTTTTGTCCTCGTATTGTATGCCTAACTCATAAACATTACATGACAGCAATTTCCATACATTTCCTATTAATGTCGAGAGAGTATGGTGGCCACTCCGAAGTGGTAAATTTTGACTTCGAATTCATTGTCTTACAGCTCCTGCGATGTGAATAGGGGCATTGCCGAGGTTGAATGTCCATAGAATAAATTAAAATAGTGTATAAAATATATAAATTATTTTTCAGTAATTTTTCTGTCCGTCTGTTAAAAGCAGGATAGGGCTCGAACGTAGACGGAAGAAATTTGGCACAAATATTTATCTTATATAAGGTTTGTTTGGTACTGAAAATGGGCAAAATCGGTTAACGCAGAGAATTGGAGGCATCTCGTATGATGGATCTTCTGTCAGCTTTCGCTGTTGCTGTAAAAGTATCTCTTTTGACTTCGCTCAATTTCTCTTACCCACATTTTATAGGTTAAGTCTAAATTGTCCATACGCTATAATTTTGCTTTTTTTCATTATCGGAAAAATTTTTTGCGCGACCAATTTTTTAAAGATTCTTATAGAACAGTTGAAAATTTTAGGAAAACATACAATTATGTGTAAATTTAACAAATATTTGACGCAAATTGATTATATTCTTAATGAACATATTCAGATGAAACAAAAAAAATAATATATAAGTTCTTTATTAACTATTTTTTGCTATTAAACATCTTAGAATTTAAGGCGTTTTAATGTAACGAAAATCTTGAACCTATTCTGTTGAAATGGTAAAACTATGCAACTTACGTTAAATCTGACACCGGAATCGTAAAATATAAAGTATTTGAGGGCTTAAGTTATTAGAAAATTGTTTTATGCGAGGGCTATTTCTGTTTTCTAAAGTTAATTAAAAAATCTACTTCATCAAAATATTTAATTTTAGCGTCAAAAAATATAAGGTTATAAATTTTTCTTTGGTGAAAGACCATTTTTATGTTTTATGATTTTACCTTAAAAAATCCAAATACACAGGTTCTTTCTGGAAATTAATTACGGATTATTACAACTACGGACAAGAACTATAAAAACTGAAAAAATTTGCATTTTGAACCTGAAAGTGAAAAAAAATACAACTGAAAGATTAATTTTTCTCACGTTTTATTCGAATTGTAATACACAATATCGAGGTTCATACCCAGAACATAGAACTGAAAAAGTCATAATTTTAACATTGTGTTGTCATTGGAAGGAAGTAGTTAGTGGTGGAAAAAATCTGTATATTTTCTTTTTTTAACCCATGGTAGTCATTTGTAGAATGTAATTCTTTTATACTTATTGTTCACTACTTTTGAGGCACTTCTCTTAAAACAATGTTTATACAATTTTTTTAATAAAAATTCAGTTTTTGCACTTCAATAAAAAAAATGTTTGTAAAATTTTAATTTATTACCGTTTTCCCGCTAATATTCATTTATTTTCACTTTTTTGGAAGTTATTATTAAGAACTTACAATATAGTTTATAATGTGCACTTTGTTCCACTTTTGAAATTTTTCACAAAACTTGCATTGGTTGTACCACAATACTGCTGTTTTTTAAATTTAGCCCTTTTTAACACTTTTTTCAAACTTTCTACGCGTTTATGTTGGTATTAGTTGGCATCACTGCTAACAAAAACATAATAATTAGTTTTAAGATCACAACTATAGAAGTAATGAATAGTAATAATTATTGCTTTTATAACTCAACGTCCTAACAGTTAATGCATACCTTTTTCCCTATTTATGGAAATTCGTTCATTAATAGGCAGTTAAGTAATTTTTTGTTAATATTCATTTTAGATCTTAAAAGAAACTTGCTGCATGTAGTTTTCATTCTGTTTATCGGTTACTTTTATAATTAGTAACACATGAAAGACAAGATTTAAATTGCTATATAATAAAGTTAAATCGTCAAAAATTCAAGAGAATCTAATCAATAAAAAATTAGCATTAAATTAAAAAAATAAATGTTTTCTTCTTTTTTTTTACTATATTATCTTCTATAAATATATATTTTCGCGAAAAAAAATTATTATAATTAATAATGATTAATCACAAACAAATCAAATATTCATAAACAACAACAAATTAAACAAAATATTTGCAAAAATTTTGTTAAATCTTACAAAAAAAAACTTAAGCCATAAGAAGGAAGTAAACAAAATAAAAACAAAGCATAACGTAAAACTAAAAAATAATAATTCAAAATCATAACGGAGTCATAGAATTTTAAAACACGAAATTATACAACAATAACAACAATTATATAAATAAAAAACAGCATGAAATAAAATTTAAATAAATAAAACAAATTTGTTAAAAAATAAAAGACTTTAACAACGGCCGATACTTACCATGCAAATTGATTGTACATGTTGTATTGTTGCCACGATCCAGAACTACAACACTTGTAGCAGCTGCTCCCCCTCCTCCCGTAGCGGCCATATTACCGGAGGTGGTGGATTTACACTTACGTCCGCGCGGCAAAGTGGCGATTATTTGAACAATTTGTAGAGAAAAAATTTTCAATTAACGTGCGATCACAAGCGCACGAATTTCTTATACGAGTGTAAATTTCGTTACGAAATTAGACAGACGCTGTTTCTTGACGTTACAATTCCCAAAATGTCTTTGGATTATTGGTTTACTAAACAGTGGTCTGTCACTGTTTGTATGTTATATTGTGGTGGGTTAGCAAAAGGCGCGACGCGACACGTTCACCTTGAAAGAGTAAAGTTATTTTTATTATTTTATAATATTCTTTTTGTTATATTGCAAATTGCAGTTCTTTTTTTTAAATATTTAATATTATGCAGAATTTAGTTAAGGGATTAATTTGAATACATACTAATAAAATTATGGCAAATTTAAAACAAAAAACCGTCATTAAAATATTTAATTATTTTATATATTTTTTTCGTTATTTTACATGTTTGAGAAAAATAATGTATAATTTTGTTATATATTTTTTTTTAAATTCGAAATTAAGTTCAAATTAAAAAAACAAAAAATACACATGTAATTTAAATCAGTTGGAGTTCACACACAGCAATTTTTCTTGCCGCAATTTTGAGTTCGTTGGTAAGAGACGAGAAGAAAATACTAAGCTTTTACATTCTCTTTACCTCTCCCGCCTACGAACCCCGACTCAGATAATCTAAATTATGAATTTTAAAAACTTTAATTAAGTTCCAATTTTTGAAAATAAATTAAAAATTTTATTTATAAAATCGAATAAGTATATACATATATATTTTTAAAACTTTTTAAATTCGAAATTTTATGGAATTATTAGAAAATATTTAAAAATTACAAAATTTATAATTAAATTTCAAAATAACTATTTTTATATTTATTCTTAATAAAAAAATTTTAAATGATTTTTTTTAAATAAATCAAAATTAAGGCTATCATTTATGTTTGTAAAACAATAACAAAGGAAATTTAATAAATATCAGCTATTTATGTAATCACAGTTGAATTTATTTACACCTAATGTTATACTTAAATAAATATGCATTTATTGATTTATAGTTGGGAAAATTGATAAAAAAAAATATTGTACAATAAAAACCACTTTAAATGGATTAAAATAAAATATTAAATTTTGTAAATTAGATAATTTTTTAAAGGTAATGTAGAAAATGTTATATTAGGGTCCAGTGAATTTAATTTCGATTTTTTTTTTTTTTTTTTTTTGTAATTCGTAACATCATGTAGCTATATATTTCCCTTATTTTATATTCAATATATTAAGCCGATTTTTGCTAATGTGAACGCCAAATATTTTTACCAACAAAAAACATTGGGCAATTTTTTCTTTAATCTTAAACCAAGTTCACATTAGGTTAATATTTGATAATTAATGCAAAAATTAAATTTGCCCCATGTGAATACCAAATATTTTTTCAAATTTCCAAATATTTTCATATGTAATTTTAATGTTATGCATAAATAATAAAATTTCAAAGGTTTAAAAAACTCTTTAAGTTTAAAGCAATTTCATTTAATAAAATTTAAAATATACTGAAGTTAGAAGTGTTAACTTTGTTAAAGGAAATTGCAACTTTGTTAAAGGAAATTGCTTTAAACTTAAAGAGTTTTTTAAACCTTTGAAATTTTATTATTTATGCATAAAATTAAATACTACTTAAAAAATTCCAAATTGTAGTTTTATAAAGTGCTTTTATTACCGACCCGCTCTAAAAAAAATATTTTTTGAAAAGGAAAACTCGTTACTTTCTAATAAAGTTTAGAAAGCATAAATTGATTGAAAAATTAAAATTAAGAAAAACAAATTTTAAATTTGCGATGCCTTTTATTTTTATTTCAGATTAACAAATGAAATGAAAAAAGAACAGGTAGGATCTGGCGGATCCCTATATAAAGTAAATTAATTAGTTTTAAATTATCTACTTTTCTATACGAAAAAATACTTGATTCTAATTAACATTCATTAATTGAAATCGAATGAGATGCCCAAAATGACCACATCTTTCAAAAAACTCATATATGAGATTTATCACTTTTTCAAAAATTTATACACATTTTCTAAGATTTAATTTAGAGAAACCCTTTGGTTTAACATGACAATTTATTAGGTACATAATAGTGTTTATAAAAAAACGACTTTTCAGAAAACCAGTTTGACAGTTAAACGAAAATTAGGTAATATTTTAAAACGGTTTTCGTTTTACCGTCTTCCAAAAACTGGTTAACCGACATTTAAATAATCTTTTTAATTAGAAGCTCGAAAAAAGATAATTTTGGATAAAAAAGTTTAAAAAATAAGTTTCAGATCAAAAGTACAACAAAATGAAAATTATGATTTACAAATGACAGCAAATTTGCATCGTGTATTTGTAATACGCTTTTTCAAAAAAAGTTTTTTTTTGCTATTTTTAAATTTATATTTTTAGGAGAACTATTATAAATTTACAAGTGCAAAAATTTACTTTTACTTTTAAGGTGGTGAATAGTATATTAAAAAACCGAAACCGGTTGACCGGTTTTTGAATTTTAAAAAACCAAACGCTTTCGAATAATTTCTACTTTCGAATTGTTTTCTGTTGGTTAACCGGTTTTTGAATGGAAGGTACTTTTTAGGTTTCTCTCTAAAACATCCAGTGTTTTTTATTTATTACATGTGTTTTCATAGCCTATGTACATTAGAATGTCCCGAGAATAGCCTTTTTCGTGAGCAATTTTTAAGCATCATTTGAAAGGTCTTCCTACAAAATTTTTGTATACGGGACACTGTAATGTAAATTATTTAATTACACTGGTAGACAAAAATTTTTTTTTCGTGCTCTTCAAAAAAAAAAAATAAATAAATAAAAAAGCAATATTTTTATCAAAAAAATAAATAAACAGTAGGATCTCGATTATCCGTAACGGTCGAGACCGGAAGCATTCTGGATAATCAATTTTCCCGGTTAATTGAGTAAACATTTTGAGTAGTATTTTTAAATATTTTTTAGTTATATAATTCAATTATTTAAGGATTTAATATATGAAAAAAAATAGTGAACAATACATAAGGGTTTCATTTTCGTAGTTTCTTAAAAAAATAATATATTGTTTCTTCTTTTTCAAATAAATATTTTCCTTAACTAGCTTTTCATGAATGCAGAAAACTTACATTTTACCTTGCTCTGACTCATCTTATTCAAACGAGGAAATTTCCCTTTTTTGTTTTATTCAAATTGTATTTGATTGTTCAAAAGTAATCGAAAAAAATTCTGCTTAGAATCCCGGATAATGGAGGTAATCACGGTTAATCGATACAAAAATAAACTTAAATGGGAGGAAAAATAAAACAATGTGAAAAGGTGAACTCTGACCAAAGCTGTACTGGACACCCAGATTTAATAACTTTAAAAAACATTAACATATTACGGTATGAAATAAAATTCCTAAAAGAATAACCCAAAAATTGTTTCAAATATTCTGAGATATGCGTTCGAAGAGAAACATTGATACATAACGAGCAATCATATTCGTAATACGGTTTAGCCTGGTAATGTTATAAGAGGTAGTACCAGATACCACTTCGAGACCTTACAACAAAAGTGTATGGGCAACTAAATACCTCGCCCGCAAGGTAAATAAACAGCGAGATAACAAAGTCTACGCAAAATACCAAATTAGGTAAACACCTAAACATTCCAATCTATCCACAAAATTAACAGAAGAGCCATTAATAATAATTCTCAAGTTCAAATCAACATTACCTTCGTTTTAGAACTATTAACTGTCAAATGATTCCCAAAAGACCATTGTAAGAAACGAGTTATAAAATATTCAATATTAGATTGCATTACATCACCATTATCAAAAGCTGTTCGAAATAAAAGTATAACATCATCTGCAAAACAGATAGGATTTACACACATTCGTATCAACAATATTCGGAAGATCATTAATGTATAAAATAAACGAAGTGGACCTAATACCCAACCCTGAGGGACACCCAACTTAAGAGGTAGAATATTGGAATATATATATAACACCAATATACACAAATTGAAACCATCACATAAGTAAGAGAAAATATGTCTACATGCAGATTTAGAAAATTAAAAAAAGTTCCTTAGTTTGACAATTAATATGGAGAAATCTACAGAATTAAACCATGACAGCAAGATATCCATTATTCAAACTATGGCGAACATCATCAGTTAAATTAAGCAATAATGAAGAGGTACAATGACCACGTCGAAAAGCATACTGGGAAGAAGAGATACGATTCTGAACAAAAGTAAGCATCTGATCTTTCATTAAATGTTCAAGGACCTTCGATAAAGACGGAAGAATATATATTTGCCTTAAATCCTTAAAACCCATGGATAGCTCTTGACTTCGGGATTGGAACCACGCGAGCAGTTTTCCATATCGAAGGAAAAATTGATGTATGTAAACCCCGACAAAAATTTGAATTTAATTTTTAGAATACTTTGATTTTGACTAATTTATTTAGTTATAAATAAATTTCATATGTCCTGGTTCACACACAGCAATTTTTCTTGCCGCAATTCTGAGTTTATAGAAGAGAGAGGAGAAGGGAAGAGTAAACTTTTACATTCAAATTTTCTTTCCCGGTTAATCGAATCAAGGATAATCGAGGCCCTACTGTAATAAGAAAATTATCATAATAGCTACGGTCCCTGAATAATACATTAATTTATTAGTTTTATTACTTTAAGCAAATTTGAATGTACAAATTCAATTACCTGTCACTTTATATAAATATGCAACTTAATAACTAATGTAATTGTTTGTTGGGTATGAGCGGATGTTTCGTTTACGAAAGACGTATCTCTGGCAACTCTGTATTTAACGGAAATAAGATATGCGTATTTTTCTTTAAAAACTAAAAAAATATTTTCCTAATAAAAGCACACACTAAAAGAAAAGGAATACGAAAGGGAATAGGAAGAAAGAAAACCAAATTATTAAAGATTCCATTTAATTGATTGCATTCCACTTTTTGCGCAAAAGACAACTTGAAGAAAGCACATTTTAGTTAAATTGTGTTTGTAAGAGTGTGTGTGTGTGAATTGTTTTTGCATTTATCTTTCAAGATAAATTTATATTTTTCTCATCTTCATCTGCATGTCGTAAAATTAATAAGAAAAAAAAAACAAAAATTTGTTTACAAACTTGAGACTTGTACATGCAGTGTGCTGCTATTGTTTTTGTTGTTTTTATGTTTTTATTCTTATTGTATGTAGTTATTGTTGTTGCTGTTTTCGTCTTGAACCCTTCTTTGCTATCTTTTTAATCAGTAGAGTTACTTTGAAAATACACGAAATTCTTTTAAAACTCTCAAACTACAGTACGCCAACCAAACAAAAAATACAAAAAACACAAAAAAATTTACAAAAAATTTTTTTATAAAGTATAATCATCATTGTTGTATATTATTTACTCACACATGCAGATCAATTACTTTACTTGTATTCATTTATTCTTTTGTACTTTTTTTTAATTTAACTACTGCGAAATTGAAAAATTATCAATTCATCAAAAAAAAAAAAAAATTAGTAAAGCTGCATTATTAATCGCATTTAATAATGTACATTTTAAATATGTATACATTAATTTATTTTTATAAATTTTTTGCAAAATTTAAATTATGGATTTGTTAACGTTAAATTTTTCACAATTTGTTCCATCATTTTCTATATACAATTATTATTTTTTTTTATTTAGCAAAAAAATTCTTTTTTTTTTTTGTAAAATTCTGCTTGTTTTTTGGTGTATCTAAAAGTTTAGTTTTTTTGCTGGTCTTTTTTTCTACACAAATTATATCTTCCTTTACAAATTTATTCGCGTTTTTTTCTAATGTATTTTACCATTTAGAAAAACAGCTGCGTTTGTTCGTAGTTGCTGTTGTTGTTGCTGTATGTTGTGTTTTTTGTTTTGGTTCAGTTTTTTCTGAATGGAAAAGTTCAAAACAAAAAAATACACATGCAAAAAAAGAGCGGCGCATTTAACCGCACTATACTCTCGCCCCAAAACACTGTGTAAAACGTTTTAAATTTATATCCAACCGTACGTACGATGCAAATTGTATGAAATTTGCAAAACAACTACTGATGAAGGAACAAAATTTTGTTGGTGGAGCACAGAGACCTGCGCCGAACGATTTTAACGGCGGCGGCGGCTTTGCTAAAAATTGTTGGCGGCGGCTCAAAGTCGGCTGTTAGCCGGCTGAGAGGTGAACATAACAACTTTTTATTTCCTAGTTTTCGCATCGTCTTATAGAGTACATTGGTTCACAAATGTGGTTCCAAGTCTCCTTAGATGTAAGGGGATCCGAAGACCGTTTGTTTGAACATTATTTTTTATTTCCTAAAAGATTTATAACATACATTTTTGTATTTTTGTACTTCTAAAGTGTCAAAACAGAAGACCGTTTCGAACTTTATATTTTTAATATTAAAAAAAGTATATATGATCTTGACACAGCTCTTCTCTCTACACATATAAAATTGGATATTCTGATATTTTGAAACATTTTTTTATTTTATCACAGATTTTAACATTCAGACATTTTAAATACGTTGATTTTGTTGAAATGAATCTATAAATGTATCATTATTTTTATTTTTCTTGAAAAATGTAACGGAAATAATCTTAAAATATGGTCTTAAAGTAGGGTCGAACCATTATTAAAATTTTTAAAGTTTACAAGGCTTTACCAATGGTATAGTAAGCAAATCAATGTTTTTCAATACAACTTTAAGTAATTTTGATTATAAATGGTTGGTAAAGCTGTGTTAAGTTTTTTTCAATACGACTGTAAAATTATAGATTATATTCAAACTAAATACTTTGAAAATACTGCCATTTTCACAGCTTCCGATTTCTTTATATTCTGAGTTTAATGCTCATTATCAACCTCCAAAAATTAAACTTTAGAAAATTATATTTTACTATGTCCACTGATATATATATATTTTAATTCATTGCGTTTTTACTATTTCTAAAAATTTTTCCTAAAGTTAGAGGGTTAAGCTTCTCCTATTAGATAGATCTAAATTATCCAAACATTTTGTTTAATATCTTGTTTAAAAATTGTTCTACAGAATAATATTATTTTCATAATAGAGGATACAAATTCTAACATAAGCTTGATAACAAATTACTAATTTTGTGTATGTAAATTTCCGTAAGAGGAAGTTAGAAACTCTTTATGTAACCTACATTAATTTTTTGAAATACGGCTAAATATTTATTGAAAACTGTAATATTGAAAAATGCAGAATGGTGATGTTTATTCCAAAAAAACAAATTGACTCGTTTTTTAATATATTTCAAAGCCAGAAAACATCTCGATTTGTGTTGTTTAAAAATTTAACACAATAAAAACAACTAAGTTTCCATAGGAAAGAAATTTTTAGTATTTTAGTACATTATCAGAACCACTTCAGATTCTTTAATAACATCCTCAGAATTAGTGGTATCACAACCAATTCTGACATTCGTCTAAATTCGTTTTGAAAAATGTTTTAGAGAACTAGTGCTTAAGAACTAATTCTGTATGACTTCTACATCACTTCTGAGAACTTCCTAGAACTGTTTAAAAAACTTGTATAAAAAATTTCAAAAATTAAAAAAAAATATATATGTATATATTTACAAAATTCAATTGATTTCAAAAGTGGACTTTAGAAAATAGCCCATTAGAATACAAAATAAAAATAAAAACAGATTCTGAAACCTTTCCCTAACTCTTCTATGGCACTAGTTCTGAATGTGACAATTTTGGACAAAAATTATTGATTAAGGAACTAGTTCTCGAACCGTTCCATAGAATGGTAAAACTTCCACAGAACTAGTTCTGGAGGTGACAATTTCAAACAAAAATCATTGGTCGTAGCCAAAGTAGAACAAATACAGGCTATTTTTATGTGTTTTAGAACTAGTTGTAGAACTAATACAATATTTCCTGGGTGAATTAAAAATTAAATTTATATTTGTTCACATTTATTATTTGTTTAAAAATTTTATTTTTGGAATTAGAAAGAATATGTGTGTAAAATTTTTATTTAAATCAACAATTTATGAAAATATTTTGGCAAAGGAAAAACATAATAAAGAGCATATTTACATTGGGGATTATCGCAGCAATTTTTAATGATATTTTGTTTTGAAGTTGCTTCCAAATCCCTTCTACATTTACACATATAAATTTGTATTGTGAAATTTTTTCAAAAATGTTTGACAAAAAACAACAAATAATAAAAATTTTAAATAAATTTGAAAAAATTTTATGAAATTTTTGGCTTTGTGATGCCGTGCAACTTTTCTTACCCCTCTTGCTTTTCTACACCTCTTGTCAACAAACCTAAAAGTTGCAGCGATTTTTCCCAGGGAAAATCCCCAATGTAAATGAGCTCAAAATTATATGTGAGCAGTGATGCATAAACTTATTTACTTTTTTAAAGAACTACACCACTTTTAATGGTATTTTTTAAAAATCAATTGAAAATAAATTTAAATTTTAAAAAAGATCATTGGAAAATTAGATTTTTCATTTAAATTTTTGAAAATAAAAATTGAAAATTAGATTTTTCATTTAAATTTTAGAAAAGAAGTGTTCTGAAATTTTTGAAAATAAAAATTGAAAATTAGATTTTTCATTTAAATTTTAGAAAAGAACTGTTGAAATTTCTATATTTCATTAATATTTCAGAAAACAATTATTTAAAATTACAATTTCCATTTCAGAAAAGTACAATTTAAAATAAGTTTTTATATTTTAAATTCACAAAAGATCAATTTATAATTAAATTTTACGTTTTAAATTCAGAAGACTACAAATGAAATTCAGTTTTATATTTTGAATTTCAAAAACAACAATTGAAATTTAGAATAATTCATTAAAATTTAGAACATTGAATAAGAGTGATTTAAATGATGAAATAATGTTAGATCGACTTAATTTATGTGACCTTTAAGCAAATAAAATTAAGAAATTGTTTCAAATCCATCTGGAAAAATTATTCCTAATGCAAATTTCATTCTATATATTATTTCAGTTGAAGTTCTGAATTTAAGTAAGTTTTTTCAAAATTTCAATATTTCTCTGAATTTTAAATGGAAAAATCTTCTTATAAATTGTTCTTTTCGAAAATTTAAATAAAAATTCCAATTTAAGTTGTTATTTTCAAAATTATAAATTGAAAACATAATTTTCAAGTAATTTTTTTTTCAATTCTAAATAAAAAGTTTCACTTCTGAAATTTATATGAAAAATGTAAATTTCAATTGTTATATTCTGGAATTAAAAGAGAAATATTATTTTAATATGTTCTTTTCTGAATTATAATAAAAAAATCATAAACTAAAATGATATTTTCAAATTTTGAATTGGAATATCTCATTCTCATTTGTTCTTTTCTGAAACTGAATTCATAAACCTCATTTTAAATTGTTGTTTTCATAATATCATATAGAAAGTTTTTATTTTAACTTAAAAATAGTGTAGTAAAAAACATATGTGTCTGAACATAATATTAAATAACATATAACACAATAACTAAAATAATATACTTTGTGAATTGGGTTAGTATGTATTTAGTTCATATTTTTTAATCTTAACACACGTTTTGCTTCATAACTTTTTTCCGAAGCAATTTTTAAAATTATTTTATCATTGAAAATATGTCAGTTATTATTCTTGAAAACAAACTGTTGATTTGTTGGGAGTTTGACCAAAATGAGTAACGAAAATGATGTACGTGCTATAAATTATTAAAAATTAAAAAAAAAAAAAAAAAAACAACAAATTGGTCCTACAAATAATTGGTCAAAGAATTAAATGTCCTCTGTCATACTGTTTTCAACGTCATTCAACAGTATCAGGGGAATTCCACCATCGATAGGAAACATGGTTCAGAAAAAAAAGACCACATGATATTGGATGGACAAGTAAATTGAAACCATATTGAAAAGCACTCCAAACACATCTTGTAGAAAATCACCCCATTCTCGCCAGTTAAGAGATGATTTTTTTTTTTTTTTTTTTGCGTACGAACTAAATTTAGAAATTTTAGAAAAATGGAATGAAAATGGAGAGAAGCGAACTGTAGCTATTATTCCATAAAATCATAATTTATTCCAAATAATGTCTAAAGAAAATGCATAACGTCTATTGCCGCTGAAGCAAAATAAAAGAGAAACCACTATTTTTTTTTTTTTTTTTTTTTTTTTTTTTTTGCTTTAAAATTTCCCTTAATGATGCAAAAATAGATAAATAATAAAACACTTTTCAAATAACATTTTTCTTAAATGGAACAAATTTTATGACTGTTTTTGAAATTGATGTTACTATCATTTGACTTTTGTCAATACTATGGATGTGCGATTAATCGGTTATACAAAACTTTATTTAATCTATACACATATTAATCAGTTAATCGATTAATCAACAATTCTAATTAATAAAAATTCTGAGTAATTACTTTTAATTTTGATTAATCAAATTTGAATAATATTATTCAATGTTCTCAAATTTAGTTTACAATTAAACAAATGAAACAAAAAATGCTAAATTTATAATATATGTTATTTGGTGATTAAACGACCCACATTTTATATTTTCAAACGACTTTGCATGCAGTTTTTTATATTATAATGAAAATTAAAAACATAAAAAAGAAAGTCAAATAAATTTAAAATTATTTAATTATTCACGATTTCTATTTAAATTCCTGATTAATTGATTAATCATAAATATATTTAATCAAATTGTTGAATAAATCAAATAATTAATTAATTTGAAATTTGATTTTTACGTCACGTTACGGTCTTTTGCATTTTAATATGTATATATAAGAATAATTTTATCTATAAGGTAATTCATTACAATCAATCTTGGATGTTGAAACAAAAAGATACCAGTACCTATGCTACTGAATTACCTCTTATTAAAAACTATGATGAACCATATCCCATAGACGGACATCTCCTGATAACGGACAAAATCACCGCCTATGGAAGCTTTCGCTGTATATGTAATTTCCTATAGTAGCTTCTTGGCTTGAGATTAATGTTGAATTTTTATTATACAAAAAGATTGAGTGAATGCGTCCATAATATGGATGAAAAAATAATTCATATAACCATCGACGATTTATAATGAACTCGCTAAAGTTGTTACTGACTCCGGAGAGAAATGAAATGTATTCTACAGCGCAACGTGTGATAATCTTGAAGACATGTGTCGTTATTCCTCTTCCTTTTTAAAGTGAATAACAAATTGCAAGACTCTTGAGATTTTGCTACACACTAATATACAGTGGCTCACAGCTTAAATTATGCATTATACAATTTTATTTTTAAAGCTCTATGACAAAGTAACAGACTGGAATTAAAAATAAAATTTGGTATCATAAGAAAGAGGAAGATTTCTAGTTTAATATAGAACCATTATTTAGTGTTAAAGTTTACCTTTAAGCAAATTAAAGATATGAGAACAAAAAATCCAATATTTTTATCTCACAGCACCCACTTATGACATAAAAAAATTGAAAATTACGACCAATAATTGCATTCAGATATGTGATGAAATTCGGTCAATTTCAAAAGTAAATCGTATTCTTAAATCGATTAGGTTGTGATGAATTTCGATCGTTTTCATTTTCCATTTTTCTTTCTGTTCAATGTGTTTCTTGTCAAATCACAACAAATTAATTTTGAAATTTGTATTATTCAAATTAAATAAATTTTATTTTAATGTTAATTTTTTAATAAAAAATTATCAAAAGTTAAGTTTTATAGATTTTGCGTGAAGCTGCTACAAAGAAGATATTCCTTGCTTCTGAATAAAAAAGAAAACATTGTCCATAAAAATAACACTTTGTGGAGGAATAATAAATTTACAATTTTGCCGATTAATTAATTAAGCCTACAAAAATAAAAATTAATGCATTATTTTAATAGGAACGCTTTTTAGCAGATGCAGTTTGGACTTTGCATTGGTTTTAAATTTTTACTGGTGATTTGAAATTGGGTTAGCACAATGATTATTTTGAATATTCAAAATCAGTTTTTCCTTTGTGGTAGATATATCCAGAAACCTTAAAAGGTAAATTGTAAAACCCATATGTGAAGTTACAGTTTAATTCGAGTGTCTGATAGGTTTTTAAACAATAAGGTACATCGCTTCATTACAAGTTCCATCACAAATTACATAATATATTTTAAGTTTTAAACTTAAAATTCTGTGTTTTAAAGCAACAGAATAAAAAATTTTAGGATTTACAGAATTTCTATACTTTTCTTAACCTCTGCCTCAATATATATTCTTTAAAATGTATTATTTATTTTATTTTTCTTTCTACAATATAGTTTTTATTTTTTACCCACATGATTCTAATTCTTTTGTAACAGTTTTAATCAAATTCAATTTTAAAACGAGTACCAAAATTTGTTCGATTTGAAAACGATAAAATCATATCAATTTCGTTTTTAACACAACCATGATCACAACCTAATTTATTGTGATTTTCATAAAACAAAATGGAAAATTAAATCGATTTCGTTTTTACAATAACACGAAATTGAAATCGAAAATTTTATATGTATCACAACCTTTTTCGTTTTTGGCTCGAAATCGATTTTCATCACATACCTGATTATTTTTATGTAGAATGGTAGTCTTAATTGTATGCAACAGATTAGAGGCGGTTTGCGTGCGTCCAGTTTTTATGTAATATTAGGTGAAATGTGTTCATAGTGCATTTTTAGGTCCTAATACCTATTTTATTATGTAAATTTCCAATATGGACCACAAAATTTCAATAATATTGAGGTCTGGCGACTATTTAGAGAGCGTTGTTAAAATTGGGCCCTTATATATTAGCAAATTGTACACAATACCAAATTTATTATTCGGATCGTTATGTTGGCAATATCAAAAATATGATTTTTTGCACTCTGCAACAAATTATCCTTCTAAGGGCCGTTATTATAACCTACCTATAAGGTATCAGATAGTTAAAGGTAAGATAAACTAAAGTGAACGATAAAGTGAGCTTTATCTACTTTTGGTTATTACAACTTGGTTTTAAGGTAAATTTTATAATTTTGATAATACGGCAATATCAAAGCAAAAACCGAATACTTTTGGCCACATAACGTAGTGGCAACATGTACTATTTGAACGTAACTGCCACTAACGGAAATATAAACAAATAAAAAACAAAGAGATTTTTAATATTAATGAGTTTAAGCTAACTAAAAGACAACGCCAGAGCAAATATAAATATAGACAGACAAATTACTAAAAACTACAGCGGAATAAATATGATTTTATTTATTTCTTTTATAAAGCAGAAAATATGGCAGCTCTGAATACATAAACCGTCCGATTAAAGTTAATGGTCAGATGTTCTTACATTTAGCTTATTGGTCACTTTTGGCTTAACTTATAACAACCAAAAACAGTTAAAGTGAACGATAAAATCCTAACTTTAGTTATTGGAAAGTTATAATAACGGGCCTAAAGGATATAAAGGTATCTACTACTGTCTAGGGATAGATACCTTTTAGTCGAAAATCGATTTTCAGGAGGAAAAAATAAAGGAATAAAAAATATCAAAATTTAAATTAAAAGTTAAATTTAATAAAGATCCAAGTCGAGTTTGCCAATGTTTTAGGAAAATGAGAAAAATCTCAGTAAGGCCCGTTATTATAACTATCCAATAACTAAAGTTAGGATGTTATCGTTCACTTTAACTGTTTTTGGTTGTTATAAGTATAAGTTAAGCCAAAAGTGACCAATAAGCTAAAGGTAAGAACATCTGACCATTAACTTTTATCGGAAGGTTTATGTATTCAGAGCTGCCATATTTTCTGCTTTATAAAAGAAATAAATAAAATCATATTTATTCAGCTGTAGTTTTTAATAATTTTTCTGTCTATATTTATATTTGCTCTGGCGTTGTCTTTTAGTTAGCTTAAACTCATTTATTTTAAAAATGTCTTTGTTTTTATTTGTTTATATTTCCGTTAGTGGCAGTTACGTTCAAATAGTACATGCTGCCACTACGTTAAGTGGCCAAAAGTAATCGGTTTTTGCTTTGATATTGCCGTATTATAAAAATTATAAAATTTACCTTAAAATCAAGTTGTAATAACCAGAAGAAGATAAAGCTCACTTTATCGTTCACTTTAGTTTATCTTACCTTTAACTATCTGATACCTTATAGGTAGGTTATAATAACGGCCCTAAGTATTCAATTTGAAAAAGATCTTAGTATTTTTACATATTATCCCTAGCTGGGCATTTTGCAAAACAGTCTTCTAAATCCTCTGAAAAAAAAATGTATCCAAATATTAATCAAATAGCTCCAGAACGTTTAGTAACGTTTGAACGCCAATTCTTGAAAGATGGTCTAATAATAACAAAGAAACATGCTTAGTAGTGAGCATTGATTTAAATGTAAGGCTTGTTGCTGTCGCTGAGCTGAGCTCGGGTCGTTCCGGAGCGAAGATCCAATTGTCGTGGGAACGAAATGTAAGGCTTTGTAAGCTTGCTGAAGAAGATTGGATTGATGGATAAATTAAATGTTTACAGATTTCTTATATTTTATATACATACCTTTAATATATGTATTACTTGTGACCTGAACGTTTAAAATCATTTTATAGGTTTATTATTTTTAATTTTTTTTTTTAGTTGTTTTTAAATCACTTTTGACTTTATGAATAAAAAATCGACTTCAAAATAAAATCGATTTTGGGGACCGATTAATCGATTTTGAAAATCGAAATGAAAAAGTTGATCGTAAAATCAATTAACTGACATACCAAACCATGAAACTGCCACCAACATGTTTCACTGTTATTTTAAAATTTTCTTGGTTCAGCTCGGTATTCGGTTCTCGCACAAAAAAGAGCCTAACATATAGAATTATAACTAATTAACAAAAAATAATAGAGTTCCAAAACATTGGATCTTTGGAAACAAATTCCTTGGTAAAGTTGATTATGTAGCTCTTTTTTTGTTTAAATATTTAAAAGTCTTCTTGCATGCAATAATCAGCCAATAATCGGCCATCCATTGCGGACCATATTTTTATAAGATCATCAGCTCCTGTTATAATATAATGACCTGTACGATCAAATAGAACACAATAAATTGACGACAAATTACCCACAGTTCTACGAAGAAGTTTAGTTTTACTAAGGTAGCATAAAGACTTGTAGGCACTAGAAGTTTTCTACGAAGCGGTCCTGCGTATTCCCGTCCAATAAGAACTTTTTCCATTTAACAAAATTAATTGAATATATTAATATAATAAATAATTATTCCAATAAATTTGTAATACGACTACACTTACGAATGTTATGTATGGGTTTTGTGACTCCAGAACCCGGCAGTTATACGCCATGAAGACGAGTACAATAATCCAGTATTTACAATGTATGGCAAAAAGTTTTGACGCAACATTGTTTGAATTCCGGATGTCAGTTTTGGTGCTGAGATCCGTAGGTTGTCGCAGTCACGATTGTATAAATGTTTCTTCGGTACATCATCAATGCCTTTTATTGTCTAACCGATTTTCATGAAAAAAACTCATAATGATTTCTTGTACCATAGAAGCATATATTTTAACCATTTAAAGTGACCATTTTAAAATGGTTTGTAACCAATACTCCTTTATATAGCACAGTGCGCCACGCATGGACACTGCATGGAAGTACTTTTCCAAAAAGAAGTAGTGGCTGTGAGCCACTGTATGTTGTTGTTGAAAAAATAAATTTCGTTGAAAACGAAAAAAAAAAGTAGTCAAAGCATCATCATTATCATGAACATGGTTCTTCAAGTGTTCAACGAAGCAACAAAACATCTCGCAATCTGGAAAAATAGAACATAAAAATCATTGATTTCGGAACAATTTGTATTACAAAAAATATAAAAGGCTTATAGTCGACAATAGCGATTTTATTATTCATTTTATTCTTATTATTTATTCTTTTTTTAATTCCATATAGCACACTAAATAAATCCAAATTTGCTTAAATTTAATTTTATAAAAAGAAATTCAATTGAATTATATTGTTTTTCAAGTTTTTGACATTTGTAAGTTTAAGCCACATTATATAGAATTGGAAAAAGCTAAAAGGTTTCTAATTCTGTAGTCTTGAGAATATATACACATTTACATTTTGAGTTTCAAGATATCAGTTAACAAAATAACTTAAAAATTGCAAAACATAAGAAAACAAATTTTTGGACAAATTTCTTAAAAAAATGTGTAATAGAAAAATTTTTACATTTTAAAACGTAAATATTTCAGTCGCTGTAAGTAATATGATATAGATCGGATACTTTTCTGAATTTGCGAAGTCCGAAGATTTTAAATATGTAATACTTTTTTATTAAATCCAAACTGTTAATTCATATTTTTAGAAATTGGAAAATAACAGAAAATTAATTTTGAGCAA